>VZSC01017593.1:118009-155314 GCA_013398225.1 Steatornis caripensis | reverse complement strand
GCATCCCTGCATGTTCTGACAATAGTCCTATATTCCTCCCAAGTAGCCAGTCCTTTTTTCCACGTCCTGTAAACTTCCTTCTTCCCTTTGAGTTTTTTTGCAACCTCCTTGTTCATCCACGGAGGTCTCCTGCCTCCTTTGCTCGACTTCTTCCTCATCGGGATGCATTGATCCTGAGCTTGGAGGAAGTGGTTCTTGAATATTAACCAGCTCTCTTGGGCCCCCCTGCCTTTTAGAGCCCTAAACCCAAGGGATTCCTCCAAGCAGGTCTTTGAAGAGGGCAAAGTTAGCTTTCTTGAAGTCCAGTTTTCAATTAGAGGAGGTGGGTAAATTGAACTGCTGATCTTTCTATGCTTGGTTCTTTCATATAAGATTTATACAAAACTGTCTTCTAAATTTTTTCAGAATTAGAATCTAATATGTTCAGAAATCTTAACATTCTCCTACATCTGTAGATTTTGTAATTCAACTGTGTTGAATGTTCTGTAAATGTCTTAATTTCCCTCCCAGATTAATTGGCCATGAAGCACAACCTTATTACTTGAAGCGGCTGTAAATTAATGTGAAAACACCCACCTATGTGTTGTACAAAAAGTATGTTGAGAAGCACAGGGTTTGGAGTCTCAACATAAACAGAAAACACAGGGAAGAAGTATAAAGTGTGTGTGTGTCCTGGTTTGGGCTAGAATGTCTGTCGCTCGTTTAATAGCCAGCCCAGCTTTAAACCATGACAGTGTGTTTTCCTCTACTGGATATGTTTCTATATAAGGTATCAAAAACTGTTGAATGCCCTGACAACTCTAAGTTTTGAGTTTTTGGACCTTGGTGCTCAGGTATGCCTTGGAAATTCTAAACCTGATATGGAAAAGCTGTACTTACAGTTCAAACCAGTCGTGTGTGCATACTGACCTCTACTTCAGCCCACGTGCACAGTCAAAGGGCTGGCTTTGCACAATGTCCAAGATGCAAAGAAAGTTACAGCAACTCTAGATTAGATCTTGTTAAAAAAAAGTAAAGCAAAAATATTTATACTTTTATATTAACAGTGTCTAAAATATTATTATCATATCCTAGATCAATGAAAAGCACTAATTGTTGCTTCACAGGTATCACTGTTTGGAATGTGTGACTGTATGTGAACTATTTTATCAGAAATCCCTGCACTTCCAGCTCCAGAGATGTAGCTTGGTCATATATTACTTGAATGTACAACAAAAGCACAATATAAGCAACCAGTACAGGAGATAGAGTGTGTTTGTATCAAGGGATGGAGGGGCCATATGCTAAAGCTTTTCTTTGTACTCCCATCCACAGTCCACGGTTCTCACTAAATTTAAAAAGTCAGTAATAGCTTCAAATTGGACAGGAGACTGCATGCTGTGCTTTCAGAATTTCAGAAGGAAGTGCAACAGACAACAAAATTCACCACTTTTAGAAAAGGTGCTCTCTATATTTACATTTATATTGAACTGTATAGGAAAGAATAAATGATAGGAAGGATACAGTGCTACAGTCTTTATTGTTATCCTGCCTTTCACTTACTCTGATATAATGTTTTACCTTACAAAGAACATATTGTTTGACATATTTAATATCACTATGTAAATTTGAAGATCAGGAAGTAGAGCAAAATAGTGCAGGCGCCTCAGTGTTACATTATGGATTTTTTTTTTTTAAGAAAAAATTTTACTCAATCTTTTACTAAGCTTTTTATAGTATGAAAAACATTTGTAATTTTGCATTTTTTCCCAAATACAGTATAAGCCTGAGAGAATGCAGGCGGATACATCAATTTATTATGTTACCAATTACAGACACAGTTCTACATTTCTTCTACAAAGAATGTATACAACTTGAGGGTATTTTTTCCAAGTAATAGTTCCTTGGGTTTTTTAATCGTCTTCTCATGGGAAATTCTCAAATATAATAAAGATGAAACCAATAAACGTTTGAAAGAAATTAAACAAACTCTATAGAAATTACTCTAAACAACATATGGGTCATAGGCGAGTTCAAAAAAATATTTGTGTAACTAACTGAATTCTATAGCAGAGAGGCATTACCCTTTTAAATCCCATGAGCTGCTTTAAGGAGTCCATGAACAGGAGATAGCCCTCCGCCAAATTCTACAAGACTTTTTAACCAATGAAACAATTATCTCAGCTCTCCCCAGGAGCAATCTAAGAGGAGAATGTGCACAAGAGCCACGGAAAGTTTTCAGAAAAATAACTCATTTTCATAGGTTTTTATAAAGAGCAGTGCAAGTGAAGGCAGAAGGGAAGCAGGGAAAAAGACAATCATGAAAGCTCACTTTTTACACTTTAGTAGCTCACAGGAAATTATGAAGTACAAAGCAAATGAATGAATAATTTAAAATATTCTTATGATAATGGACCACAGGATGGAAAACTATCAGTTAAAAGGAGGACACAATGAGATATGAGCTATGTTAGCATAAGAAAATACTGAGCTGGCAAAAAACTAAGTGCATTCAAGCTGACCCTTATTTTATGGGTCTCAATCAGACAAAACTCTTAAGGAAGAATCAACAGTTTCTTGAAACTTGGGAAGGGAATTTTTCATTTCCTTATTTAGGTGGAAAAATATGATTGACAAGCAGTGAGTCAGTGCAACCGAAAGGATATTTTGAAAGCCAAGACTTCAAATTTAGTATGAAAATAACAAATGCAGAAGTGGAGCTCTTTGAAAGAATGTTTCTGAAGGCTTTCTTGCTTCATTTAAAATGCAAGGCGCTTGTCTTGGAAATGATAAATTGAGACAATACTTTCAGGCTCCCTTGGTGCCATTACACCCAATCATACAGGGTGACATTTCTTTGATTTCCACTCCAAGACTTTATTACATCTTGTATAATTTCCCACCAAAAAGAACTCAGAAGGGAATCATTCAGTTCGTGTACAAGTATATTTTTCTATGTCTACATCTTCGTTTCACGTATATTAATAATTGACGGACGTGTTCATGTAAATTGACAAAATGATCAAGTATTCCCATTTTAGTCTCTGACTTTAGAAATCAAACTGCAGTCTTTAAGTTATGTTTTAAATAAACTGTGAATAAAATGACAATCGCCTTGTAATAGAAAAAATTGCATCTGACAGTTTTGGTTCTGGTGTTTGAAACTGCTAACCCAACCTTCAGCAACCTTTCCGTGAGGTTCTGACCTAGCCCACACAAGCTGCCTATGCTGAACTCGCCAGGTAGAGGCAGTACTATCCGGCAGTACAGGCACTTTCTCATAGTCTTATTCAGAACTAATTTGGCCTACCATAAGGCTGCCGAGTCAAACTGCCACTGCGAACAACCAGAAGTAGAGCACCCTGTGGATAGGGCCTGATGGCAATAAAAGTCTCAGTACTATGGCATTATCATCCTCCTTCTTCTGGACAACTCTCAGAAATACTTTTGAACAGATCTCTTGCCCATTTATCCACTAAACCTGTTTCCTGCTTGAATACTTCATTGCCTCTTGCATCCACAATGCAGGCTTGTGGTGTTGTGAAAAAGGAATTGTGTTATCCATCTTCAAAGGTTTTGCTGCATTTTTCGAAATGCAGTGAAGCATATATTACAAAGGGAAAAATGCAAAGCAAGAGCAGTGTGCTAACCACTAACACAGTAGGGCTGCAATTCAGAGAGGATTACCAAATCCTTAGCACTGCCTTTGCAGCCACTGTGTCTTACAGTGTATTAAAGTGTTCCGAAACCATCATCCTCAAAAGTAGACATTATCCTGGAAGTAAAATGCAAGACATTTAACAGCTGAGCTCCCCAGTACAAAGATTCACTCTGTATCAAAGAGAAAAAATATATTTATCTTCACTTCGGTTTCACCTAACAGTGTGTCTCAGCATATTGATTGTTCTGCCTCTCCATCCTAACATCCTATCAAATCTGCACAGCAGCTTCCACAAACACAGCTCCCTTTTACTGGGACTTGTTAAACACCCCTACTGTGACAGCAGCAGACCATGACCCACACCAAAGAAAAAACAAAATGGTGTGTGAAAGTTCATAATGTCAGCAAATATCCATGATGGTATTGGTTTTCTCACCTTTTTTTCAGAAAAGCTTCACAGATGTTTCCTCATACCACAAGAGTCATGTTGCTGATTTATCAGCATCCTTTTACCCCGACATCCCTCCTGCTGCTGCCTGTGGTGCCACTGTAGAGCCCATGCTAATAAGCCCAGCAGATTTATTAGCCCAGGCTTTGCTACATAACCAGTTTCTTGTGTGGGTGTGTACCACCAGGATGGCAGGCACTCGCAACGGCAACGGGAGAACACCACAGAAGTTTGAGTCAGCTCATCAAGTTATTTTCTTCTACAACGTACATCATAATTGAGCCTCTGTATTTTCTTACTCTAATCCTCAAAGATTACAGTCACAGTTCTACAATCATTAATACCACGTCTGCATGTTCCCAGTTTACCCAGCAGTACAATTCGCTCTAAATGGTTGAAAAGCATGTAATTGTATTCCTCTTGATGTAGCTAAATCACTAGATAGAGTGTTCAAGCTGGCATTTCTGCAAGTGCTGGGAGGACAGACTGTACTCGATCTAGTTGAAAAAGCCTACAAGGGCAAATTAGCCCTTCACACACCATAAACAAATGAACTGACAGAATAGCTCAACGTCATTTCACTGATTTGCACCGTTTACCAGGTGGTTTTCATCTAGTTCTCAATGGCCTTAAAACAAATTTGCCAATTTGTGAAACCATTGTCTGATGCCCCTTTTTACTTGGTGCTCCCCCCGAAAAAAACTCTTTTGATATTGAAAGATTCCAGTTCAGAAATCGCTGAGGTACAAGCACTTAAGGTATAAAAAATACGTAGTGCCTTACTGAGTCATGCAGAATCTGCTTCACTTAGAAAATACTATAAAAGCAACTGGCTTTTATTCTTCTACCACTCAGACATGCTTATGCGAACACCAGGAACACAGATACTCCAGGGTGAAACTGTTACAGAGCCACAAGATAAAGACAACTGCAGAGGCAGTGCATATGTATCCCTGGTTTCATCTGTTCAATGGAAACTAAAAACATGAACTCACACAGGCAGAAGTTCAAGTACTTCAGCTCACATACAATTCCAGCAACACACACAGACAGGAAGGCACACCATCGCAGCAGGCTGATAGAATGATTTATCGTCTCTGTTGAATTGTCTTGAGAACCTGACAGTGACGGCTGTCATTGAGAGAAGTACCAAATATATAGTACAGCATATTTCATTTTTTAAAAAACTACGTTAAAATTAGTTGGGTTATCTGGTTAAAGCACCCAAAAGCAGGGCAACACAGAGTTCAAATTTCAGCTATCAAGACCCCTCTGTTCATGATACTTGGAGCAGTCTTTAAAATCACATTCTGTTTTGCAGAGAGTGCATTACTATAGGAAACATTTCTCTCCACAGTTGTCCTGCAGAGAACAAGGGTGATCAGCTCACTATTAATTTTATGTATATTGGGTTTACATTGAAGGTAAATCCAGGTAGCAATTTATCTGACCCTACAGAATTAAATCAAGGGAAGTTCTAAGGTGCAAGAAGCAGGAAACAAAACAGACGTAAAGTACTATCAGAACATCAGGTGCATTAGTTTCTTTAGTAAAACAAGAGAAAAGATGAGCTACCTACTGAAGAAATGCCAGTCTCCTCAGGTGCAGGTTCTTTTCTTTGGCAAACCCAGAATGTAGGATGCAGAGACGGCCAATGCATGAAAGCCCTCAAGCTAGAGGCAAATGGCAGCAGCTGCCTGAGCAAGACCCTAACGTCACCACTTGAACAGTGCAGCAGCTTGGACTGTGTCTTATGAGTAGGAGGATAAGCCGCTAACTTTAAAAGATTTGCAAGGGAAGATCTCAGTAAGAACACGGATCTTTTGCTGTTTTATCTCCTTTCTTGCCATTTATCTTTGAGTGAATGAACAATATACTTGTTCTTAATAAATACTTGTGGGTCACAGCCAACCTGTGATCTCAGAGGGAAGATGCTTCTCTGGTACCTAATACAACCAAGGTGTCCCTCTATCACAGGCAACAGCAGCTAGGCCTCAATCCAAGGAGCACCCCTAGGTGGGGCTGAACCACAGGATCCCATCTGGACACAGATTAACAATGCTATGTTTGTCACCATGCTTATATCAGTCACCTGACACTGGGCATTTCATGACAGACAACTGCCCTCAGCACCCCTCATTGCAGACTTAAGCGTTATTTTCTTCCTTCCCCTGACTCCAGCTCTCTAAAATGGAAGTACTTGGTACTGCCTACCAACTATTCTGTGATTTCTTCCTGTCTTTAAAAGATTCATCATGCCAAAACAAATACAATTTTTATTACTTATAGCTTGGTCTTTCATAGATTTGTGGGTTTTCTGTAGACATCCAAAACTAATCTTTGGACACTCTCTGAACATTGAGAAGATTCTTTCCAAACCATTGCTTGACACTGAATCAAATGCTTATTTTATTTATTTCAGTGGTGGTTGAAATGGGGTGGTATAACACTGCTGTGCCAACACTGGCACATTGTGGAAGTATTCCATCACCATCTATGGATGGAAAACGGCACAAAATAGGAGCATGCTGGAATTTTTTTTCCAGTTTATGCCTATTCTTTAAAAACTCAGACTACTACTTCAGATTTTCCATTCCAGACACTGTTCATCCTTACACATATGTTTTTCACAGGGGTTTGGTTTTCTTTTTGAATACACATTATATATGCACTGAAACATGTTCCTTTCTTTGTCAAGAGAATTAGCTACTTTTCTGCAAAGGGATTTCACAAACCAGTCAGGTTTCACTGTCTCGTACATAATCTTTTTAGTTTTAAAGATCAAAGGTCACTGACTAAAAACTATGATGACTGCACATGGCATACACAACACCATGGGACGTGCGAAGAAGTATAAATCAGTTTTGGCTGTTAATTAAAGTGAAAATTTTGACTTTTTAAGGTATAATTGCAGCTTTCTCTTCAGAAGCGATAAAAACAGGTCTAAACATTACCCTTCGCTTGTCTTTCTCTTTGCTCCAGAAACCACATTTCTATTTCTCACAAAGTAGTGACAACCCAGCCTGATTACTTCATGTTACTGCAGGTTCGTCATGCTGTTTAGGGATAAAAAATATTTAACCTGTAATCAGCTTTCCAGTGCTGTTTTCTCAGCTGAGATGTCATTTGCAACAGAATTATTAATTAGTTTCATGACCCAGCCAGAACTAGAGGATTCAGTGAGTTTCGCCCAACCATTTGCAACACCGTTCAAGAATTTAATTTCCAAAAGTGATTTCTTATTCCCGTTAAGAAATGGTTATATAAGTAATTTTTGAGTCGGGACTGAAATGACTGGAGAAGGAAGCCCAGTAAATAACTTCCAAACAAATATCCTGTACAGCGAAAGGGCTAGCTACCCATGGAGTTTCGAACACCATATAGTTTTCTTTGCATATTATTCAGACCGGTAAGCCCTGAACCCTCCACAGCTGTTTCTACTCTGATATGTTGCTGAAAGAGGCAGCATGAGGTTCCTTTTTCACTGTCTTTCAATTATCCTGAGCAAATTAACTCTGCTTTCAAATTCCCAAGATTATTCTCCCATTGCCAGCCCAAAATGCTCATGCTGAAAGAAAGGTGTGTCCTTTCAGGCTCACCCGTTCTGTGCCAAGGGGAGCTCTGGCGTAGGTGAGTTGCCTTGTGCCTCCTGCCTTCATCACAGCTCTATGCTTCCTGGAGGAAAACAGGAACGTGCAGGCCAAAGAAACTTCCTCCCATGTCTTTATGGGTTCTGTAATGCTAATGGAACTTAAAAATTGTAAAAACATATTTCTTTCTTTGGAGCTAATAGCTCTAATTGGGAATACACACAAAGAGCAAACACTGATAAAGAGAAAGATGAAGTCCAGCAAGAGTAAAGTTTGTTAATGTAAAGCATAGTCTACCTTACTCATGTGGACAGAGAATCAGCCTCTTGTTACTTAACATGATAACGATCATGACTTCAAACATAAGCTACAATTGCATATGGCAAACAATAGTACTCTGTCACAATTGCTCTGCAAATCTGAGATTTGTCATTTAGTGTAAGTTACAATCTTTTAAGACCATCAAAAACTTCAGGCCCCACAATTACTGTATAGAAATTATTGTATATATGTAAACTGATAGAAAAGGGCCAAACAGCCCTTTCCTACAGTGATCTCCCATTTGGCAACTTGAAAATCTGCTGATTCTGAGAGGAAAAGTGACCGGTAAAATAACAATATGTTTGCCCAAATTGTCATGCTTTACATTAATTTCCATGTTAGCTGACTAAACAGCAAGAGCCTCGCCCACAAAACTGGAATTGAGTTGCCAATGCAGAAGACTGCGGATAGTTTTAGTCTTAATTCAAAGACACTGCATTTTCAAAAAGCAAACAATGTCCAACTATTCAGCAGTTATGGCCATGGTTTCTTGCTGCTCAGTAAGTCACCTCCCGGAGCCTCTGCTGAAAGGCATGCTGATACAGATAGCGCTGCCTAGATCAGCCTGCAGAAGGAGTTGCAGAAGTCAAGTAGGGGTCTGTCAGTTAGTAGAGCAATAGTGCACAATTAATGTATTAACAAGGGTAGAACTACATAATCATATGTCAATAGCACTCTATTTACCATATACTAGCAATAAATCCATAGCATTTTTCAGATCTTACCTGCAGAACTAGAATGTATACAGGGAGACCCCAGACATGTAGTGCAGAGCTATGAATTGGTAAAATTTCGTATTTCAGTAATAAAAAGATTAATAAATAAATAAATAGCAAACTGATAGGATGACACATTAGCAAAATGCTAAACAAACCATTACTTGTATTTAAATATATATATTCCCTTTATTTCCCAGACGAAAAAACACCCTAGGGATGTCAAGGCTGAGGTGCTTCAATGCTGAGCTGCTACTAAAACCAGAAGGAAATTAAGAATGACCTTGTACAAGTGAACTAGCAAATGATGCTCATTAACAACCAGCCCTAGTAAGGCAGTGTTGGAGGTAACCTAACGTACAGTGAGTGAGGGTTACCATGGCCACTGGTTCAGGGACACTTAGGAGGAGCATAAGAACAGTAAAGAGAATTGTGTCAACAGCATTAAACAGACATGATGAAAATCATGCATTAAGAAAACACTGAGCTAACATTTATTTAACAGCGAAAGGCACTCCACTAATGCTATTCAGAATCACTTTGTGCATTAAAGTATTGATCTGATACTACTGATTAGGTAACTCCTTCCTCTCCAGTTGTCAATAAAGATCATAATGCAAAGGTTTTGAGTACAAACGGTGCCAGAAAACTACATGGCACATTGATTCTCTCTCTTTCTTACTGGCAGATTACGTCAACTGAAATACCTCTTAATAAGTTTAATTAGTTTCTTTCCTTTTTTAGGTCAATTGAAATTTAATTAAAATTATCTCTGTAAAGGAACGAGGCTTGCCTAATGCTGTTCACATCATTTATTCAGAGCAAGCTGCACTCAGATGACTGTCCAGTGGCCCATGACATTATGTACAATTTATAACCCAAATGCCAAGAAGCAAGAAAGAGAAAATAAATTTCATTTTAATAGGAATATGGAGTTAATGAGTACGAATTCTTCATATGTCATCATCTAAACTACCTTGTCTGGCATCCAGTTAATTATCAGCTATAGCCTCAACAAAGAGTGTTCTTTTACAAAGTTTCTGTAAAGTTAAAGCCTTCTTTCTCTGCAAGTAAAGACTGATTCCATGTAGTTTAAACCAGAAAGAAGATGAAACCCTGAGCTAAGAGGTTACCTTATCCAAAGCAGTGCAATATCTGTTGATGTTACTTTAAAAGTGATAAAGATCACCTAACAGCTATCAGACACCTTACAAAGACCCAGCTTCCATCATATTAAGGACTTCTACTGGTTTCAGTGGGAACTGGATCACTCTCTCTAATACCTGTCCATGTACTTTCAAAAATAATCTGTAATATTTGTTCAATTAAAAATTCTGAATTTACTCTAATAAGGAAACAAACACTTACTCACTTTCCACGGAAGCAAAATGCATTTGTTCACACCCACTTCCCCAGCATAAGCACGTATACCAGTATGTAAATCTGAGCACACCTTATTGCTGAAAGTTTCATGTAAAAGGTGCTTCTGAGATGATGCTCATCCAGGTCAAAGACCAGAAGTAATGCCTGAACACACTGGGTGTTCAGTGTGTTTAGGGTGCTGCCAGCCTGAGGGATGTTCTGCCATTTACAAATGATGAGATTCAAAGATGATTGAATCAGTCTCTTCATCCTGATGTTCAAAACTCCAGGATGATAATTCATGTCTAATTATGTCTGTATACTATGCAGAGAAAAATGAATTTTGGTTCAAATTTTGTCCTAGTTTTTTAATTATCCTGATACCAGACGTCTAGAGCCACATTCTTGAAATGATTCAAAAACTTCCAAATAAAAACAAAAATAATCAAACAGAAATACTAAACCCAGTAATGCTTTTTTCTATAAAGAAAATGCATTCCGATGCTAAACTGTTATTTATGAAAACAAACTTCAATGTGCATTTTTTTTCAAAACTTCAGCATTTTCGTATTNAAATAAAAACAAAAATAATCAAACAGAAATACTAAACCCAGTAATGCTTTTTTCTATAAAGAAAATGCATTCCGATGCTAAACTGTTATTTATGAAAACAAACTTCAATGTGCATTTTTTTTCAAAACTTCAGCATTTTCATATTTTTTAAAAGAGTGCAGCTGATACAACTGTCAGCAATATCCATACATGCATACGCTACTGAGAGATTAAAAGAAATCGCTTTCGAAGGGGCACATGGCATATTTACTTTTTCAGGTTGAGGTTAGAGTAATATAAATTTTTATTGCAACTCTTGAAATGCGGAGCTCAGATGGAACATTTCTGCTCCTTTCTTTTGGAGACAGTTACAGAAAACCATTGGACAAACTGCACATTTATTCCAGACGTACAGTTTTGCCCACAGCTATATTTGAAAGAAGAAAGCTTTTTACCACAAGTATTAATTTTCTTGATTTTACTCAGGAAACACTAAGAATGAAGATTTATGATGATTAAAGAAGATTAAAATTGAACCCCTCTACAATTTTGAGCTGATTACTGATTATTTTAATTCATTCACTTGAAAAAGAAGAGACAGATATTGTATAGGCAACTGGGGAGCTGACAAAATAATCAGAAACATCTCAGAACTGATTTGACTAACTTGCATGTTTAACATCCTTTTAAGTTCAGAAAATCTGTCTTTACAGGAGGTCTTCTGAATCATGAACTACTAATAATAGCAGTGCAATAATGGCAATAATGCAAGACCAGTATAAAGCTCAGAGGCAAGAGAGACACATGCAATTTGGTATGTGAACTGAGGTAATACCAAAGAAGGACTTCATCTTTCCACAGACTCCTCATCAATTCCAGCAGCAGAGCCCACAGAGTGCTGAATGAGCCATAATGACAAACTGCATTTAACATTGCCTTTCCACTGTATGAAGCCAATGTCATTAGCCACCTTGTTTGGCCACCGTACCCTTTTGTAACAACCAGTGTTGCTGTTCATGGGTTAAGAAACAACAGGCAAAAAGGTTTGCCCTCTTATTAGGTTAAAACATGACCAGTAAAACTGATGGCAAAACTTCCATCAATATCAAAACAGGGTAAGATTTTATCTGCTAATTATTATAACTAATAATTTATAGTTGACATCGCCATTGGCCTCCACTCCACATACTACACACACGAAGAAATGAGGATAGTTTAGATGTTCTGACAGAGGCCCAGTAGCACCCTCTTGCACTTCTGCTGAGGTCCCCATGGAAGACGCTCTGCCAACTGGGTAAAATGCAGGCAGCAACCAGAGGGAGGTGAAGTCAGGGACAACGTTTGAAAACATGAGAGGAGCATGAGCGCCTTGCTAAAGATGGGCTTGATACTTCTGAAATACTTCAGTTCATTAGATTTATTGAAAATAGAAATGAAGAAAGGCTTTGCACCATTTCTAGGTTCAAAACTGACTTAAACTGTTTGACAGGCAAATATATTTTTTTCTCTCTGAACCTTTGAATAAGGTTGGTCATATTACAGATCAGTAGAAGACATATTTATTATCACAGTGGGGGGAAAAAAGCACAAACAAAAAATATCCCCCCTAGCATCCTGGGTGGTGTGGCACTGAGGTGCTGAACTTGCTAAATAATGGGGTGCATAGCAAAGAGCGCACCCAGCTGACTTCCCTCCCTCAGAACCTTTTAGTAAAAGGCAACCACACCGAGCAAAGCAACACAGCAAGTCTATCAATTTGCATTTTAAAATGTTAGTTTGTGTTTCATATTCCTCTTGCCATGCTGAGACAGTCTGCAAATTGTATAGTTCCCAGTCAGTGCAGACCAGTTATGCTGGGTTTGTTCTTGGCAGGTCATTTAACTAGCTTTACACTGACACAAAGTCAAGATTCAGTACAGGAGACTTCTTCTGTTGGGAAAGCTTTTTTTAAAAAAAAAAAAAAAATTTTCATCAGAACTGACCATTTTGCAGCAGACCAAGTAGGCAATGAATAGATAGGAAGGTGGAAGAAAGGGATTATTTCCATGACTTCTTATCCCTTTTGTGTTAGTTAGCACAACTGAAACACTTAAGGGATATTAAAACATGATGTTGGAAGTTAGTCAGAAGTAAATGACAAGCTTCTAAATCTGACCTAGAATAAGGGCATAGAAAAGAAGGAATTGTGCCCTAAAGGAATCTTCATAGCTCTCCCAAGCTCAGTTTCACTCAAGCTTATCCTAAGGCAAAACATGTCCTGTAGCTGTTTTCAAAGTGATGAAGCTTGAATACCATGTCTTACTCAGACCGACGTCTTTCCACAGACTTAAATGGTGCATTAGTAGTAGAAGGTACTATTTAATGTAAATAAAAAGCGTCAGTAACCAAATATTTAGATAAATGATTTTTTTTACTAGCTTTTAGGGCAACTGGTACGTCCCTTGTTCACGTTCAGCAGAAACTTTCTATACAAATAGGATCGCTCAAAAAGAAAAAAGTCAAATGGCCAAATATCAAGCACTGTGCATCATGACAGTATGTGGAAGAGTGAGATCCACAATTTTACAACTAAGAATTTGTGCAATTAAGAGACATTTAGAAAAATATGTTTGCAAACTGAGTATTTCATAAATTTTAACATAAACACCTATTCACTGAAAAGCACATACACTGCTCCACTGTTCCTTAGAGCGCACAGCTTCTCAGATAGGCTTTCTCCTGGCCCCATCCCTTACTCACAGTTACAACTTCCTTGCTGCTTCTGAAGATTCTCTTACCCTCTCCCAGCCTACATTCAGTGCCTTCCCATTTCAAGATCTGCTGGTTTATGTATCCAGAGAAGAGCATCATGATCACCATGGTTGCTCTCATATAACAAGCCACAGACCTGCATTGCACATTTATAGAAGTCACCATTAATAAGCTTTTACCAGTCTTCAATCTGCAATGGTTAACTGTCCTTGTAGTAAGGACCTTATTTCAACTCTGAGTCTGTCTTTATTTCCTAGGCATTGCCTCTCTGCACACACCCAGTAGACTTAAAAGTCCTCAACTACCAAATTTCACATCAATGAAATTATATTTAATCAACTCTACTTGATATTTCTTTTTGATGATATTACAAGTCATTTTGACAAGAGCTATTTTCCGTAAGTTCATGTTGATTTGCATTAGTTATATTGACTTCTTTTAATTCTTTATTAATTAATCTTTATTAATTTCATTATGCTGCTCTGTTTTACAGGGTGCATAACTGAATCACCATGAGCAATCATCTTTCAAAATGGTAGAGAAGTTTGAAAAAACAGCAAAGAACTGCAATGTAGAAGCTGCAGGTCAAAACCAAACATCATCTGCCTTTAAGGTCACTCTTCAGTCCTGACAAAGCCATTCAAACCCACCTGGCAGAGCAGAGACCTTCTTGCAGAAATTGCTGGTGGGTGGACAGAGCTGGGGAAAGATGCAAAAGAGGAGTGGGAAGCCTCACAGCATGTGAGGAACAGGCAAGCGTCCCTCACCAAAAGAAGTGGGGCAAATCCCTACAAGCCTGCAGAATTCCTGGAGCGCACTGATGTCCCCAAGGACTCCTAAAGATGTAAAAGCAAGTGCCAGAAGACAGCAATCTTCTCAAAGGAGGGAAGAAAAGAATCGAGGGTGAATAGGGGCACTGTGAGCACTTTACCACTTTGCATTTATTTTCCTGTGCTTGCCAGGCCAGAAGGTATTGGGTAAGGGTAGGCAGATCCAGCTAGTCAAGAGAGACTCACCCAGCAAGTTAAACAATCTGCTATCCTGACACCCATACTAAGACATACTAAGTCTGAAATCAATTTATAGACAAGTACGTATTTGCATGTTCCAGTATCATCTTCAAGTCTCCAACTATGTGGGTGCAGAGGGAATTCGCTGTTTGCAAACAGACACATAAAGAGGAAATGCTCAACTTAAAAACTATCATTAGCACTTGCTGCTGTTTTACTGTGGCTTGTGTGCAAAATGAATTGTGCCTGGGCTGAATTTCCCGACTCTTCTCTATCCCCTTTTTCACTAATAGCTGGAGCAATAAGAAAATGAGAGCTGTACTAGTCAGTTGCCAGTGCAGTAAGGTTCACGGAAATGAAAGTCACTCATGCATTCATCTCTGCTGACCCTCCATAGTGGGAATCAAAGAAGTTTGAAATTATACTAGTACCAGTGTTAAGAGTGCTGAACTAGATGAATAGTCCAACAAAAATTACAGTTCAGGCAGATGTAATTATTGGCCTGTTTTCCATATACTACAGACACATATTAGGATGCGCTTTGAGAATCTGATAGATGCTTAGTCTAGTAATTTTGCAAGCAAAGCAGCAATTCCTCCCCTCCCATGTGTTAATTGGATCCTCAGCCAAATTTCTCTGCAAACCACTGAGAGAGAAATTCAGGGAAGAGATCTCTTTGCAGCCTAAACTGTGATTTTGCAGCCCATTTTCAAGCTCCGTGCCAGATGCAAATTTGGGCTCTCACCTTCTAACCCTAGGCCTTGGCTAAGCTTCAGCACCATCCACCCCAGCACCATGGCCCACGCAAACAAACTCACACAGGGGAAAACTTTTTGCAGCCTGCACTGCTGTTTTGCGCCCCCTTTCCAGCCTCACACCCACTGCAGGTCCAGGCTTTGCCCTTCTAACCCCAGCCCTAACTCTGGCTCTGCCAGGGCCCTGAGGGTGCCCACTGGGCTTACGGGTCCTGGCCAGCCCCCTTGGAGCTCCCTCCCCGCACCTGCCCACGGCCCAGGACCCCATGTCAGCTCCTGGGGCCATCAGTCCCTGCCCCAGCGATGCCACAGCAGGGCCAGTCTCCAGCTCTCCACAGCCCTGCCCTTGGCTCCACCGAGCCGGGCCCACATCCCGGCCTGGCCTCAGCCTATCCCCAGGAAGGAGCCCAATGCACAGGGCTGCCTTAGTGACCCCTGCCTGGTGCTGGCTGTGCAGTGGGACAGGTCCTGGCTGCCCGGCCCTGCCCTGCCACCCCCCCAGCACCTCACAAGACCTTGGCATTGGCTGAGCCTTCATCCCCCATTAGTCCACAGCAGCAGCTCGCACGAAAAAGCTCTTCAGGGAAAAATCCTTTTGTGGCCTACGTGATCATCTAGTGCCCAAACCAGCACAGTCTGTGACAATGGCTTTTTCCATGAAACACCAATATTTAATAGTTCTTGAGAATGTGAAACAGAGGCTAAGGCTATCAATGCAGTTTGAATCCCAGCCAAAGACTTTGCAAAGCAAATATGAATGAACTGCTGAGGGTGTTTCACAGTACTACCATATTCACTATGAGAGGAACAGAGAAAACATTAGCTGGAGAAATTACTACAGCTAAAACCTGAAATCCCACATCTTCTTACCAAATATATAATCAGTTCAGTCTCTCCTAACTATGTATTGCTCAGGCAAAAGCAATGGAAAATATATTCAGCTTCAGAGATTAAAACCCCAATCTTAAAGTTCAGATTTTGAGAGCAATGGCTGAATTGCACAATAGTCAGGACTTATTGCGTAAGCAGCCTATATTTCTAGAGCAGTATCTCACTGAAGGTGTATCTCCATGATCTTCTCTCCAGTAAGACAATGATGTCTTTGTCCACTGAGGGAAACACCCAGGATGGTCCGGGGCTGGAGCATGTAATGCATGAGGAGGTGCTGAGACAGCTGGATTTACTTAGCCCTGAGTAGGCAAAGGGGATCTCTTGATGCTGTCTACAACTGATGAGAGGGCTTAGAGAAGACAGGGCCAGACTAATTCTTAAAGACGCACAGGGACAGAAGGAGAGGCAAAAGACACAAATTGCAACATGGGAAATTCAAACAATATATAAAGATTTTTTTTTTCATAATGAGCATAGTCAGCCACTGGAACAGGGATTCCTAAGTTGTAGAAACTCCATCCAGAGATATTCAAAGCTCCATGAGACAAGGCCCTGAGCAACCTGATTTAATTGGGCCTGTTCTGAGCAGGCAGTTAGACTAGATGACCTCCAGGTGTTCCTTCTGATCTGAATTATTCTGTGATTTTACAAACATTAGCTTTTAAGAGGCATGCAAAATACTACCGTAGCATATTTGAGTATAAGGCTTTAAACATTTGTGTGTTTGACAAATACAAAGCCAGCAAGGGGTAAAACCAGAATCTGCTGTAAATTAAAGCAGAATTTTGTTTCCACGAACATCTGGGATATGTGTGTGCAATTGCCTTACCGCTAAACAAAGAGCTGGCATGAAGAAAAAGAAAAGGATCTGTTTTCAGTTAGGATATTGTCCCTTGGAGCTAACATATTGTATAATGTGTTTGGGGTTTAAGTGTAGTTATTTGCTAGGAACTAAAAGTAAACATAATTTTCAAAATACAAGAATAGTGCTTTATGGCAGAACCAGAGATAAATCTGAATCAGAACACTGCTGTAAAATCTGCCTCCTGGAAGCACTGAAAAAGCTGTAATCACTTCACAGGTATCATTCTTAGAAGTTACCTAGATGTGCAGGAATGTAGATTCCAATGGTCGTCACTGTTACTTAAGATCATGAGCGCTTTGGTAATTTTTGAAAAAGGGACCTAGGCTCCTGAATCATTCTGATTTCAGTGCTCTTGGAAACCTGATCTCTCCAGCAATTTTGAATTCTGTATTCTAGGAATATACGGTTCTTATATTCACAATGTACTTGTTACTTTTAATGCAAATTAAACCTGAAACTTTTAGTCTGAACTACTCTTTAGATTGAAGTGCAAACTTCAGCCTAGCTCCATGCCATCCTAGGCACGGCAATTTCTTAGCAACCCTGTTAACGGGAAAGTCAAAACCTCAGGTTAGGTACTTAATTTCTATACACAAAGTATAGGAAAATTCAGGCACTTTGCTCAACATCACCCCAGCTTGGCATGCTGCAGACATATAAGCTGACGCACAGGAAATGCTGAAGACAGACATTTCTGAAATAACATCTCTTTCCTAGACCACAGCACTTTTGTAGCCCAGAACTAGGCACCTGTGGGAAAATGAGAGTCACGGCCCCAAATTTCTTTCTGGGCATAGTCACAAAGTCACACAATGGCCGGCACCTCTCCTTTCTTTTAGATGTGACTGCTGGAGGAAGAGAACAGCAGCTACAGCACCTGCCCAGCCCTGCTCTCCAGGTATAGGGAAGGGCTTCCTCCCAGCGGCCCTGTGAATCCCACACTCCTCCCTACACCGTGGAGCATCCTCAGTTGACATGATTGGAGCAAGGACCTATTCCACCATTGTGTATTATTTAAAGACAAGCCTTTGGGTTGTCTGAGTTGTGATTTTTTACTCTTTTCAGGTTCAGAGATGCCTAGAACCCAGTTCTCCAGTTTCCTGGAGAATTGCCTTAACCTCTAGGTTACTATACAAACAGTACAATGGTGGTTTCCTGAGGCCCAGGGACATCTGCTGTCACTTCTTCTGTATGTATATGTGCATAAGCAAATGTCCTGAGATGAAGNCCTTTGGGTTGTGTGAGTTGTGATTTTTTACTCTTTTCAGGTTCAGAGATGCCTAGAACCCAGTTCTCCAGTTTCCTGGAGAATTGCCTTAACCTCTAGGTTACTATACAAACAGTACAATGGTGGTTTCCTGAGGCCTAGGGACATCTGCTGTCACCTCTTCTGTATGTATATGTGCATAAGCAATGTCCTGGGATGAAANCACCATTGTGTATTTTTAAAGACAAGCCTTTGGGTTGTGTGAGTTGTGATTTTTTACTCTTTTCAGGTTCAGAGATGCCTAGAACCCAGTTCTCCAGTTTCCTGGAGAATTGCCTTAACCTCTAGGTTACTATACAAACAGTACAATGGTGGTTTCCTGAGGCCCAGGGACATCTGCTGTCACTTCTTCTGTATGTATATGTGCATAAGCAAATGTCCTGAGATGAAGGTAAACTTCATTCAAGCACAGAATTGTACTTAAATGCATTTCATATTTGACTCATTGAGGTTGACTCCATCTCCAGCCATAAGAGCAGCAAAATTTTTACGTGTCCTCTATTTGCTCCATCATAGTACTCATTAAGTAAAAGCAATGTGCCGAGCACGATATAAGCCAGAAAATCAGCGCTGTGTCTGTGCCCATGTTCAAGGCATCCTGAAGATTTTGCTTTCTGTGATACCAGATGTCAATAATGTGTAACAAACTCTTACCATGATCCAATATAATTTCACATAAGATAACAACATGACTACTTCTTACACAGAAATCCTGTTTGTAGAAAGGATAAGGCATTAGAATGACAAATGCAACGAACCAGAAATAACTGAGACAAATTCTGCTTTTCTTTGTCATTGAACAGTTACTAAAGTCAATGTGATTATTCATAAAAGGCCCTTTCTATTTCCTGCTCAAATTTGTTGACAATTATAGTTCACCAGTCCCATGGTTTGAACCCTCTATGAACGATATAGCTTCTATGAAAACCCACCGACTCATCTTGGCTTAGGTATGCCTTACTTACCTTCTCTGACTGATTAATCCTGTTGACTCAGGTGTTGCTAGCTTATAAGTCCACTCTTCACAGGTGAACAAAGGAAATTTTATGTAAGTGCGGCTCCTATTGCTTATGTTAATCAAACTTAGTGATTCAGATTTTGCCTCTTCCCAGCAAACCCCAACATATTTCCAGCTTGCAGACAATTACATTATGTACTGAGCACTTGTCTGAAGCATTTTATCTGTGTCGTAGAGCTTCTCTGCAACAGACAGCATGTTGGTGCCTGTGGATTCTCCGAATTGCCAGAGATGGGAACCAGATGCTACCATAACTATGCATACAAAAAATAGTCTCTCCCTACAAAAAAAACCAAACCCAAACCTTGAAGGACTTTATTCAGATTTTATGAGCCATCAAGTGAAACAGCTGGGATTTTTTTTTTTTTTTTGCATTGGTTTCATCCCAGTAATTTTAAAGCACAGACATTTGCCCCAAAGCCTTTGCCTTCAGACACAATATGGTTTTTATTTCAGCTTTGGCTGCTAACTTCTCCACTTAATTTATATGTCAAAATATTACGATGCTGTTTTCCCACTCATATGATTTTTACTGATCTACTTGTGTCAGCAATGAACACCGATCACCTTTGCTGAGTGACATCCTCAACCCAAGAGGCAAAGGAAGAAGTAAAGCATTTATAACTTTAGGAACGCTTCTGTTTGGGTTTTTTAAATTATATATACTGATGTACTTTTTGATACAGACAAGAAACGAATGGAATCTCAAAAAACAGAAAAACAATGCACCACTAAAGCAGATGTGTGCCCAAAGAAGCTATGAAAAAAATGAAAGATTCCCACATCTTTTTTCACAGAAAGGCAAAAATGAGAATTCCAGATACCGGAGGGGGCGGCAGTTGTTAAAAGAAAAAAACACAAATAAACCAACTCTGATGTTCATCTACAAAAAAAACCCCACAGCAATTAAAACTTGTTAATCACTCCTGACTAAATTAAGAAAATTAATAGTTTACTGCTTTCTTCATGGCAGTGTTTTCTTGCGCTTTGTTACAGCATTGCTCTCTGAAAGAGGAGTAGACATACAATTCCTTGTTGCTACACCTATGCACACAAATGAGTGCGTCTTCCCAGATTGCTAAGTGATACTATTATGACTCTCTAATGTAACTTCCCAAATAGCAAGAGTGATGGAACTTCCCTACATTAAATGTCTTAAAGCACCCCCCCACCCAAATGTGGTTAACTACAACCTTTTTTGTTCAGATATCAATTTTAATTTAAAAAACATACACTAAGAGAACTCTCTGCTACTCTTGTTCATTTCAGCAGGTTATTGCTTTTTCCTAAACATGCACTTTTCATTAGGATTCAGAATTTGTTGAGATTCAACTTCCTGTCGTTACGTCTTGACATGCTTTTGCTTGCTAGACTGAAGAGTTCTCTAGTATCACGTTTGTGTTCCCTGCAGAGGTTTCCTGCATGCTGTCAACATATCTCTCTAAATCTGGTTGATAAACTAAAGTCAAGCTGTGGGAAGGCACGTTTTCCAAACTTCTAATCATCCTCATGTCTTTTCTCTGAGGCTTCTCCATTTTTTCAGCATCTCTCTTGACCACGGACATCAGAACTAGACAGAATATTCTAGCAGTGGTTATATCTATTCTAAATGCAGAGTTTAAGTAACTTCTCAGTCCGCCTTGATATGTTCTTATTCTTACAGATACTCAAGAGCTGCATTAGCCCTCATCGCCAGTGTCCCACTGTCGGCTCATATGCAACTAATTAACCAAGAAACACAGATCCTTTCCAGTAAGTCCTTCTCAGTACATCGGCTCCTATTCTGTAAGGATGTCCTACATTCTTTACTACTGGATTTATAATATCACATTTGACACTGAGGTAACACCTGTTTTTGGCTCAGATGACCAAGCAATCTGTTACTGACAACCTTCCCAACACCACCTGAAAGGTTTAACAATACTTTTCCAGTTCGTGCCCTGTGGCATTCTGTATCTTTTAAGAATACCAAGAGAAGCAGAGTCATGTAGCATAATACACGATTTCATCTAGTTTAGTCTATTTAATACATTCCCAATTTGTTTCGTATTGCTGTAATGTATTAACCAAGAAGTTACAGAGTGTTAATCCAAATAGCTCGGTGAAATCCACATAGATTGTATTGTATCAGTTGTTCTTTATTAACTAAACACGTAATCCTCAGGAAAAACATTTCAAGCTGGTAAACTTACTGGCAATTTTTTTTTTTATTGTATCCCATCACAGGTATTTTCCTGTTTCCCCTGGATCAGTGTTGTGTCCAGTATTGTTCCTGGAGACCTGGATTGTTCCACTAAACTCTCCTTAAATAGTTGCATATTAGCTCTCTAGTGCTCCTAGAGACACTTCTGTTTCCTTTTCAGTTCTATTTTGTTTTCCATCCTTCTAGTTCCATTCCCATACACAGCTTGATTCAGAAGATACATGTATTCCTCATTCCTATCAGCTCTCAACGTTATTTCACAAGTTCTGTAATACAGACTGTTTTTCTTCAACTTGTGAAATCATAGGATTATTTTTCTCAACTTTCATCATGGAAGCTCAAGCCCGCTTCTGACCTTCATGCGTGCAAAGAAAAAAAAAAAACAAACACACAAAGAACTTGAGTGTATGAAACCTAAAGACTCTGACAACTCAAAAGATCCAAGAAATTATCCTTTCCCTCATGATGATTTGTGTGTCACTTGTGACAGGTAACAGTTGAGGGTTACGGAAATGCCAGGTTTGGAGTGCACACCCTACTGTGGTGTGCTATGGAGGTACCCAAAATAAATCAGAATCGTCAAGGTTCAAACAGGAATTCCAAGGCTAATTAACTGGCCTGCACTAAATGCCGTGGGGACCTTGGGAATCTCTGAACAGTGCTATCTTGCACATTTTAGAAATATATAGTTGGACATAACTCCAACATCTTTCACATTGCACAACTAGTCAAGATATTTCCACAAGATCACATATCTGAATTAAAGTTGTTCTGTTTTAATGAAAGGTTGATACTGCAGTGGGAGGGGACAAATGGTGGAAGAAGAGAGATGAAAAAGAAATATGGATCGTAATGAGAAAGCTTAGATTTGCATTCATTTGTTTATCTTTCAGTAATAAAAAGTAAAAGCAGAAATAGATAACGTTGAACTTTCATACAGTGTTGATATGCTCCATCCTGGACAGGTTATAATTTAGCTTGCTTACAGATGGCTTGAACAAGAGGCACAATGCTGTCCAATTTCTCTCCATGTACTTTTCCTTTCTAATGAAAGGCTGACTGATTTCTCCCTGTATTTGCATTCAAAGAGGTATTCAGAAAAGAAATAATTTCTGCTAATATTGTCTTTTCTGTCTCTGTCTAGTTTTCCACAGTTTTCGTTTATTCAGCATTCTTTCTTGGATTCAAAGAGATTATTGCTGTAATTCTCAACAGAGAAACTAGCTTGGTTCCTTTCTCTTACAACTGTTGGGTTAATAAAACCAAAGATTGCCTCACTAGTTACCACTGGTAGTCCTTACCCTGGTTATTCAAAGAAATGAGGATGACTAATATACAATCTAAGCCAATCTTCTTGTCTATACCCTACAATGACATTTGAATCCGTTGACCAATTTTAACCAGAAGAACAGAGATCTTAAAGAAATTGAGTCTCTATTTATTTCCTGAAAATAAACTGCTGAAAAGAAGAGGCAGGCCCTGTCAACACTTTGACTGAAGAAATCGCTGCCAATTCTTTGTTAAACAACAGAAAATACATTTTAGAAAAAAGCCTCTAGAACTCCCCAAGCATACGGAAACCTCTAAAGTTAGATCCCAAAATCAGGAAGTCTCAAGAAACAGATTTACAGGGAAAATTCTCTCTGTCAGTTGCAACATTCCTGTAATTACTTGTTTCTTAAATGTGTACATTTGTTTTTTGTTTTCTCCTTTAACAGGTCTGTCTCCTGAAAGGCATCTAGTAGTGTGAAATCAAGACACATGATAGAAAGCTCTGGAACCCCTGACCTGCATGCAATGCACGCATGTAATCCTGAGCTTGAGTTACTCAGGAGAGACCAAACCAATATTTTGACTGAAATATTCCAACGGACAGCAGCTGTAAGACGGACATCATGTTCAGTCTACAGCTGACCAAAGAGGTGAGGTTCTAAATATCTGTTTGCTACAGTCCACCTAGTCATGTATACAAGTGTGCTATGGTCTTGTCATATTTTATAACCACATCAGAAAGATGCATGTATACAAGCCAAATTGGCAGATGTCTATCTAAAGTTAAATACTTCAACATGTCAACCCATTTTCTTGTTGGAGTTTTTATTCTATGAGCAAGGAAAACTAAAAAATTATCTGTATTCATTGGTAATTGGTAAGGAAAAGCCTTGGTTGAATAGATTGCTCTCAAGGTTAAGAAAACACTGACTCTCTGAGCAGGCAGTGGAGAACTTTACAGACAGGGTAAATCACAGCTGGAATTTCATGGCCGATGAAGTAGCAGTGTAACAGTACTTCTTGTAACAGGAAAGCCTTACTCAGAATAAAAAGTTTGCCACTCTGAACTTCCAGGTGTTTAGGAAAAAAATCTTTTTACTATAGATTTATGATCTCTTTGAGTGAAGGTTAGTTTGATGGTGTTAAAAACAGAGGGAAAAAACAACTGGTGGTGCATATAACTTTCTGCTATAGGTAGTACAACATCAATTCATCTTTCTCTCTCCACAAGCCAAGATAGAGACACTATAAATCAGAACTCTTATGTCAAGGTTTAAGGGAAGCAAGAAATATGCAAAACAGTAAATCACCATGAGGTTGCCTATACTACAGTTGGCAGTCACAACTATACTAGAAGTCAGAAGATTAATGCTGTCCATTTTTATTTCCACTGCCCTAAGAGTAAAAGGCAAGATTAAACACCAGGAGTCTTTGGTAACAGGTGCTGAGGGATTACAGCATACGCTGCTAGCAATTTTTCTCAATGTACATGTCAGGTGCAGGGAAAGGCTGTGCTGAGGGAAGGAAATAGCCTCTGTTACTTTTAAGTTTTCCTAAATCAGCAGGGAACAGGTGTTCTTGTAGCAAGTACTCTGGCACCCCAAAAGCCCTCTTAGAAATCAGAAGGCCAAACCTACCTTTAGTTAGCCTCCCCCTTTGCGATCTACTGAAATCAGCAGGAAATCACAAGAAGTGGCAAGAAGTAGAAAAGAAGTTCCCTCTGTTTTAGCATAGTGTATGGAGAGCAACATGAGTTCAGCTTCCATACACCTAGGTTCTTTTGTACTGAATGCTCAAAATCACCTATGAGAATCAGGAATACAAATCCATGAAAAATTGCCTCCTTCCATAGCAAACCACTAAAATAACCGGTGCCACCAGTGCCATATCATCAGCATCCAATACTGTTCCCAGCTATACAAACCATTTATTGGTACACAACATCTAAAACTGGAGTTGCAGCAAGAATGGGGCCAGCACAGTCATTTATAGGTCTAAAGCTTCTTATCTGTAATAGCAGCAATCAGTGATGTACAAACAGAGAAAGCAAACTTTAAGCTAAGGTAACATCTCTGAAACATGGGACAAAGGCCGTTGCTAACTACCGAAGATGAGAAGTGTGTTGGTTACCTCCTTCTGCCTCAACAGAGGCTAGATAACACTTAGAGCTTCTACAAGGCATGAAGGAGATTAAGTAGGTGTTTGCATTACTGGCCCTTTTCATTGTAATATAATCAGTTATTGACTCCAGGATCTGAGAGAGACGGACAGTGTTTGCTTACTACCTAGTGGTGTCCCTGGTTACCATAAATTTTTATGGAGTTCTACTTGAGAAAATAAGCAGACAGAAAAAAAGGAGGGGGAAGCACATATAAGTGTATTGTATGTCCAATTTTTAAAAAAAATTTAAAAATTGAACATAACTGATCATATATAAATTAATAGGGCAAATGAATTCTGGACGCAAGTTCAGAAACCTGGTACATAAAAATGTAAAAATGAAAATTATGTCAATCACTCACACATTTCCAGAAACAAAAAATTGTAACTAAACACTACAGGTTCTTACAGGAATCAGAAAAACTTTAAGATTCTGGCTTTCATGCAATATATATTAGAAAAAATTAATTAATTATGTTTAGGAGATAAGACATTAATTTTAAAACAAGATCTTCAGCAGAAAAACTTTCATGGTACGTGTCCTTTGCTTTACAGAACCAGATATTCATAAAATGGAATTACATCTTATGTAATAAGATGGAGAAACAACATAGTATCTCAAAAGTTTCCAAAGAAAAAAGGAGGAAAGGGGAGGTTTACTTAGAAAATTATCAATATTTCTCAAGACTGTGAAAGGCTAGTTACACAACTAACTCCAAATCTTGATGACCATTTCAATAATGACATTATTCGGTGATTGCCATTATCATATAATACAATAATATAAAACATACCATATATGGGGCAAGCGCAGATCAGAAAACACTTGCCTTGTGCAGCACAGAGAAGCAGGTGTATCATATTTCAATACAGATGTAACATCAAAGTAACGTATTTTGTGGATTGGCATTTTAATTTCTCTGTTCAATGGTCAATAAATTGTTCCTTGATAGTAATCTGTTACTAGATTGTTCTAAATAATTATTTTTAAAACATGCTTAGTCCAGAAAACTACATTTGTTACCCAGGGTAAATGCCCCTGGACATCTGAAGTGGATTACTTTGATACTAGGAACATGAGGAGGATTTACATCCTTTTTATCAGTTACGTGCTTTGAGGCTAAGCAGGTGGCACGTCTCTGGAAGTATAGTATTCTATAATAATGTAAGAGTAATTTTAGCTTATTTCTTTTTATAGCTCCATGGATCATTCCCAAAATCCTGTTTAAAAAATCAAGGTCCATTATCTGTGTTTTAAGCTGTGAATGAAATCTATTAATCTGCAGCCAACATATAGTGGATCTGATTGGCATGAAGGTTTGAATTATTTCTGTTTACAGCCCAATGCCAAATTAAACATATCAACTAGAGTTCCCCCTAGGTCTAAAAATGCATACATCTTCTTAAGTTTTTGTTTAAATAACGACAGTGTACAAGTATCAAAGATTCAGACACCATGGTTTCAGACATGTACCTGACACGCTTCCTGTTAGAAATGGAGGTAGACTGGAACCTTGTTGCTAAACTTCTTTGTAATCAAAAGATATGAACTGATTCAAACAAGAGTGCCATAGGAATATGTTAGCTTCAGGAAAAAAAAAAACAAAACACACACACACACACCTGAAAATTGGTTGGGACCCCAGACAGAACTACCTTGCAAAATTAGAGATCATTCAAATATCTTTGCCTTCCCTCATCAAGCTGTGGCACTTAAGTCCTAATTTTTTCTGCGTGTCAGATCATTGTCTCCACTACCAGGCATTGTCCAGTCACATGTAGCTCACAGTCTTTCCCGGCAGGGCATTTTTATTTTGTTTACATTGAACCACAGAAAAAGAGTATTTTTCATGCCACATGCTAGCTTGCTTTGGCTTCAGGAGAGTCAAGACTGCCTTTTGACTGGCATTTACTTTATACATGTGAAATAACAGAAAGTAGCAACAGCCTGTGAGTTAGGACTCTGACAGCAACGGGGAGCACAGGAAAGCAGTGACTATGAACACGGATCTCATACATTTCTGATTAATGTTGAGCAAGTATGAAAAAATCAGCCCCGAAGTTGTGCACTCAAACTTAGGTGCCTATTTTAAATATTTGTTTCATAGTATTTCAGGTTGACTGAGATCATTGTGATTGAAATGTCCCCTACTAGCCAGCCCCAAGACAGGCTTTGAAGGTAGAAATATTTGTGAAAATGGTTTACAGATGTTTTAAAAGTTGCTGTCAGCACTCCCACTGAAAGACAGTCTATGGATCTTTAATCTTAGCATTCTTCTTTTTACATATTTCTTATGTAGTATATGATGAGGATGAGGGCAAAGAGTAGAAATTCTGATCAGTTTTTAATATATAGTTCTTCAAAATGTCTGAGAGACTGGCCATAATTTAACCATTACATTTAGTTTGTTTAGCTAACGAAAGAAAATCCTGTTAGGTTCTGCATAGTTTGGACAGCAAGAAACCAAAATATGTTTTCACCAAAGTCTCAGAAAATAATTTTCTCTTAGGGATGTTGACGTCGGCACTATTTGATATCTAAGACTTCTCAAGCAGGGCCTAAACCAGGGAACCACTGCATGGCTTGGAAGTGCAGTTGGGTCCACCATTCTTCAGCATGAAGAAACACTGTCATCTGAGTCATCTGCAATTC
This sequence comes from Steatornis caripensis, assembly GCA_013398225.1. Taxonomy (NCBI): domain Eukaryota; kingdom Metazoa; phylum Chordata; class Aves; order Caprimulgiformes; family Steatornithidae; genus Steatornis; species Steatornis caripensis. Next base: position 127,840 of record VZSC01017593.1, on the reverse strand, counting down.
AGGTCACTTAAAAGCATTCAAAACTCCAGTGGAACTTTCTTCAGAAAGGCACAGATCATGGGACAAGCAGCTTTCACTCTCTGACAACATTCACAGGCTCTTTCCTGAAAGGTGTCTCAGGCTTTAGCAGCACCAACACCCTGGGTGTGCCTGCACAGCCTGCTGTGCACCTGCACAAGTTACAGCAGTACCAAGAAGAGATTCCTGACCTGGCTCCACATCTGCTCGTGTAATGCGTCAGGAACACACCAAATGATGCTCCCACAGAGCTTCCCAAGCCGAAGCTGGGCTCTGTGGTACAGGAATACCTGCTCCAACCCATTTCCTTCTCTACGAGCTACTGCCTCCGTTTCTTACGTGGTTTTGCTGTGCATGTTCCAACAAACCCTCTGTTGCAATGCCAAGAAGAGTTCATTTTTCTGAACTTACCCCAGAACCTCTGAAAAATTCAAGCCAGGACCTTAAAACGGTATGATTAATTTAAAACAATACACAGTCTATAAGCAAGAGCCCTGGTGTTTCTGGATTCTAAGCCTTAGGGCTTTAAAAATTTTACCCGTAAGCAGAAAGATTGTGCAGACTAGCTCCTTACTTTAAGTTTCAGCACAAGTCACATAATATTGTACCTCTAAGAAAATCAGCAAACATCAAAAGCTGTATGATAAGCTGATAGTTTATCACATGTGTGCAAAAAACAGCGAGGCATGAGATTCAAGGTTCAGGTTTCTTTGGAGCTCTAAGTCATGAAAACAGCACAGCAGCTTTAACAACAGTGTCGCATAAATAGCGCCCTCAGATAAACTTTGTAATTCATGCAACATGTACCAGAATTTTTTAAAAAAATATTCAAAAAGGAGTCTCAGGAATGGAAAGGAAATCCGTGGAGTACAAAACAGCATTTTGTACACCACATTCACAATATCCCTTTGCAGTAAGCCACTGCCTCATCTCCTCTCTCAGCTGCCAAACCACACACACAGATGCAGAATGAGTGTGGAAAGGGTCACCAGCAGTTTTTCCAAGAACGGAGGTAATCATAACTAGAACTTATCCAGTGCTGAGCAGCTGCATGGCAGTTATACATGAAGCTAAGTTTTTCTATTCTTATTTTGTCTCAAAAGAGTAAGTTTTTTAAAAACCTGGCCATTTCTGCATTTCATTTGAAAAACATACCTTGCTACATCTACAATAGTAGCATTGTATGGTCCTGCCTACTGCTTAAGCTGTATAAAGACATGGAAAATGATCCCTAGAACAGATTTTTCAGGCTACTTTAGGATTATCTNTGGCCATTTCTGCATTTCATTTGAAAAACATACCTTGCTACATCTACAATAGTAGCATTGTATGGTCCTGCCTACTGCTTAAGCTGTATAAAGACATGGAAAATGATCCCTAGAACAGATTTTTCAGGCTACTTTAAGATTATCTGTATTTCCATTAGGCTCAATTAATCCAAATATGACTATATCTGATTTCAGACTGAGGCAGGTTTTCGCTGAAGATACGCTGTTACACTTCCTGACCAGCAACGAGAAACAACTTTCAAGACCATCTTTTCAAAATCTCTCCTCAAAAATTTTTACCTTTCTTTGAGGTCCAAAGAAAAACAGACTTTTATATTTCTCCTTGTCCTGAAGTAATAAAAGTTTTTCCCCTCTGAGAAAGCAAGCTTGCTGTGACAGGGCAAACAAGGAACAGCACCAAGACCCCACAAGCCGTGAGATATTGATCCAGTAAGGCTCCGGTCCAGTTTTAACTTCTAGTTCCTGCACCATGCTATCATCTTTTGAGAGACTATTGAAACTCTACAGCCCAGTCACAACAGAGTTTTATTCAGAAGTGCAGGTTTATTTGTGGGTTAGTCAGGCCAAAGCTGAAGTCAAGAGTCCCAGGCATTTTCTCTGTGTAGAAACCAGCATAGATAGGAACAGGGTTCAGTACGCCTCTTGACCTGCTAGAGCTTCAACAGAGACACCAGGGAGACAAGCTACAGAAGGTCCTTCCTCCAGTTATTTGGCAGCATCAGCACCAACATATACTCCTCCCATAACTGGAGGTGGCACACTCCTACATTGTGCTTGGAGGACACAAGGCAAGAGTTTAGTACACCTTAGACTGCAATGACCCAAAAACACAGTGCTTTTTATCACAAAGATTTAAACTGGAGGCAAAAGTTAACTCATGTAAAAATCCTAAAATGCTCTACGAATGATACTTGTTGTGTACAGACTCTTACCATTATTTCACATTCACTAAATGAATTATTTCTGTCACAAATGTGTACTGGTAAGAAGCAAGATGATGCTAAATTAGCATGGACTGGAGGATATCCGAGACTAAAATGAGTTATAGCCCTGAACAGAAACACAAATTTGGTGCTTGTCATTAAAATTACAATCAATTGACTTCAGTTTCTGTGTCAGAATCACCATTAATGATTTTCTAATCATTATTCTTACCTGTATCATCTAATATTCATAAACCTACCAGCAGAGCACTTAGGACAGTTTTCAGTGTTCATTACTCTAAAACATTCACACGCTGTCCCATGGGGATCTGGACACATCATAAATTCTCTTGCAGTGATATCCCAACAAATGACAATTCACAGAAGTTACAGCCCTTTTAGCTGTTTCAGAAATCTGTCAGCTATAGATCATGAAATGTGACAGTTAAGTATTGAGATAACTGGTAAGTCTCCTGGCTTTTCAAAAGATTGAGTCACTGTGGCCTTCAGACACTTCTCCACGGCTCGATGCCAGCTGTAGGCCAGTAAGTCAGTATCACCGTTGGACTAGTACTGCCTGAGAAAAGAAACATTATGAGCTCCCAGTATTTCGCTCCTGATGTTTCTCAAGTAATTACAACCAAAAGTTCCCATGGATGCCTTGACATTTCCTCCATACCATAGCATTTTAGTTAATTGGGGTTTTTTCCTGATGATAGATGACTTCTATATCTGAGCCTCACCTCAGGTTTGCTTTGCTTGTTAGGGAACTTAGAATGAAACACTGTGGGACATTATTCAAATTTCAGAGGAATACTTTGTACTCTTCTACTTCCAGCTTCAGCTTCACATTGGCAAATTTCCCTGGATGTTTAACAATTTCATACTAACCAACAATGAAAACATCATATGCGACACATTGAAAAAAAAAAAAAACAGGCATAGCTGGTAATCACTACTCCGTGTGCCACCCACATTCAATCAGAAAAAGCAGAAGTCTAGAATTCATACACCTGGTGCACCTGACTTTCATACTGTAAACAGAGCACCATTTTAATGAGTTTGACAACCACTGCCTTCTACTTCATATTTTATAATACACATACCTGTGAGTTCTTAAGCTTCTTACCCCAGCTTTACGAAAATGCAAATAGACACATAAGATGCAAAACAAAAATTAACGAGATCCACATTTTGAAAACAAGTTATGGATTTTCTTGTTAAAAGGTCAAACAGTGAACAACTGATTTGGATTTGCTGCTTGAACTGTCAGCAGATGATATAACTTGAAGTCCAGAACAAAAGTGACTTATACAAGCAATATTAATCTAATTATGCAATACCCTAAGCTAAACCAGGCATTTTTGTCTTGCTAAGTACAGTTTAAAAATAAACAGCCTAAACATGAGATCTCTGCTGGGCCAAGCATACCCAAGAATTCACACCATCAGCTAGAAACTAACCGAGTTCTATTTCAAGTGCTGTGATTTACACTAGGATTTTTGAGTAAATTTAATTAGTTTCCTGCATTTCAGTAGAATGTATTAAGAGCAAATTAATTCTCTCAGCATAAAACAGTGAAACAATGAAGAACAATTGAGTTGAGCCATCTTCATAAATCAGCTTATGCTAAAATATGTGCTAATCCCAATCTGCACTCCAGTTGGAGTGCACTACCATATGAGTACATTCAGCAGTTTTAATTTAAACTGCCAGCAGTTAAACAGAAAAGGGCAGCAAATCAAGACCACTGTCATCATTCACATTTGCTATCGCAGCATCACATCTGTAACGAAAAAACGGCAGAGCTGCCCCAAACAATGTTCACCGGGTCTTCTAAAATGCTACTCTTAATCCTTTTACATATTAGTTTATCGTGTCACACTGATTGAACATATGCAGTCCTCATGTTTGTAAGGAAAATTAGAAGAGGAAAATCTTTCCAGATTTACAGAGTCGAACAACTTTGTAAGTTTTCCATTTCCATTTAAAATGAAATAGAATCATGTGGAATTACTAATAGTTGACTCTCTAAAGAGTGAGAAGTTAATCTGAATATGCCTGAGGTGTTCACTCAAAAGTTCACTCCGTGTTTTGAAATTCAGATTTCCTACCAGATTGGATTGGAAGTGCTGTAAAAATAGCTTATTCTCTTGTTATTTCATTACTTCCACAACTCTTCAAGTCAATTTTATAGTTATTGGAAAGCATGAAAGACAAAGATTATTTCAACTTCTTCAGTTACATAAGGATTCAAGCGGGCTAAAAAGATTATGTTCTGCAAAGAGCATATTTCTGCACAGAAAAATATTTCTGTTGTTGATAATGAATATTTTACTTATCAGCTGCTATGCCCATTTAAGCAACCATTTTTACTAACAAATTAATAAAGATAGCCACAGGATTTTTTAATGAAGCTTTATCTCACTTAGATTTTTTTGAAACATTTGCTGAATATTCAACAGAAAGGGTGTTAAGAGGCTGAGTTTAGACCCTCAGATCAATTCAACAGCTTGACAGGGACAGAAATTGAAATCAGAAGCCTTAACTTGTCAGTCTGAAAGTGGAAATCTTGATAGTTTCCCTAGATGGAAGTAAAATTCAATAAAGAAGTCTGAAGTTTACCCACAAAACAGAACTATCCAGTTAGCTCCACAAGTAATTGTCTATCTCAGAAAATTACTTAGATGAGCCCTTCTTATTCAGGCATACACTCCTTAAAAATGTCACTAAATCAAGTATGATTCTGGGAGTGTAATCACATTTTAACCCAAATCAAGAGTTGAAGAGCTATTTTACAGAAGAGGGTAGAAGCATCACCCCCATCTTACAGACAAATGAATACAGGTGGATTAAACAACATTTTCATGGTAGTTCAGCAAGTCTATGATAGATCTGTATCTATAGCCATGTTCTGACATGTGCACTGTAGTCTGTCAACCCCACTTCTTCACTACAGAATCATCTCCTTTGAAAGAAATTCTGTTTCCAGAGAAGGAAACTCTGAGAAATCTCTCTTACCTGGCAAAAAATGATGCTGCCACCGAGGTGCCTGTGGATACTTCACTGGCAACATACGTGCTCTGGGAAGCAGGGAAGCTGTACAAGGAAGGTTTATCTGCATTGTAGCGGTTCAATGCTGCTTCAGTGAGGCCCTCTCGACTAGTCTCTGTCATAAGCTGAGATATCTGAAAACAGAAAAAGAACAAAAGTATCATCAGCTAAAACTCATTACCTGACGCCTCCTCATCCAGAAGAGCTTCTCAGTTACAGATGGAGTAAGAGTGGCCTTTCATTCCCTATATCTTTGCTGCTCTGTGAACAAGTTTATTGCTTCTGTCATGCTAATCTACAGTACTTTGGCTCAGCTCTAACCTTGTCTGCATTAAAACTAATGGGATAAACTCATTCTGTCACTAGAAATATCAATACTGTCTATGGCTTTTCATCCATATGGAAAAGAAAGAGTAAACCATAATTTTTGCTCGTTTTACCTCAGGGTACAAGAGAGAGAGCTTAGATACGTGCAAGATATTTGTGTTTTACTTCAGAAAAAAACCAAAACAAAACAAAACACTTGTTTGCCTTTGTAAAATAACACAGCACTAGTGTATTAAGTATTTTTGTTGACCTTTCTCCAGAAAACCCAGCACGCAGCAAAGGAAGGAGTCCCTTGGGATCCTAGACTATTCATCTTCTCTCTGGAAAATTGGGATCGTTACCACTCACTTTCACTGGCTCCCTTAAAAGGTTTTAAGCATCCTGTGATTTAATTCTTCTAACTGCCCAGTTAACATATTTTCTCCTGTTAGGAAGTCTCATCTCAGCCTTTCATTGTTTGGGAAAGAAATGGAGTTCAACCAGACTTGACCTAGCTCTCTTCAAATTAATTGAGAGATCTTTATTGAGTTCAGAGAAAGCTGGGTCATTCCTATTGAAGCACCTCCTCAAAACTTTGATTTCAGTTTCTTGACTATTACTTCTGCATGAATTCACAATGGTGCGATGTCATCTATTGTACTTCATGCAACTCCTAACAACTTCCCCTTCCTCCTTCCCTCATTTCAACCACAAATAGCTTTTGTTCACCAACGCATGTCACAAAATTGCAACATATGCCTAAAAAAAGGCCTCTGAAATAATTGTTAGCAATCATCCAAGGCATTGCATTCTTCCTCCTGCAAAAATTTTGCAAGAACCAGTCTCTCACCTGTTCCGTTTCAGTTCTCATGCCCATCCTTATCATCCCAGTAACAACAGAACATCTTTGTGAGGCACAACAAGAAAAGTACTTGAAATCATCCTGTAGCTTCTTTTTCCACTTAGGCTTGCTTTATTTCAGTTGTTACACATTTCAGTTATTAAAGTTATTAAAGTTATTAAAAACAAAGTTGAAGAACTGTGATTTGTATTTGGGAGGGGAAAAGACATGATACGGCAACATTTTTTAGACCAACTATCAAGGCACCTGTTTCTTTTATAGAGAATTGTTACTCCTTCTACTATGGCTGAGAAGATCATCTAAAAGTTTATCCTTATTTTACACCTTTTTAAGTCAATCAACTTTAATCATTCAAGAACAGGAATGCTCAACTAGCCACTCTATGAGGAACAAGTAAAATTGCTGAAAGTGCCCCTGTCATGTTAGTCACACACTGAGCATTTCTAATATACTCAGTCACTAGATTGAATGAGCAGTGCTCTCAGAAGGCTATAGGTGAAATCCTGGACTTAAATAATCTCATACTACTGTTAAAACACAAGAATTTAGGCTGGATGCCAGGATAACCCCCTACATTTCCAGCATGAAGGCAAACAGACATTTGTTCTTTGTGTTCTGCTAACCTACATATGTCCACTTGGGGCATCCAATACACTTGAATTCACTAAACAATAATTTCCTTGAATCTTCTATAATTTTTGCTAAATCAGCTACTTATATTTGTAGTGAACTAGCAGAAGATTCTGTCTTATTCCCTCAAATTATCCTGAAACCAATTTCATCATCTACCATGTTAGGAACTGGAAAGCTCTCCCTTCAGAGCAGAGTACACTCACAAAACTAATCTCATCTTCATTCATCCAATTCGTATACCTGAAGCCATTGCTGACAGTGTCACCAGGAGTTCCACTCACTTCCATGTCAACCTAACAGTAGTTAAGGAATTGATGAGTTGACCTATCTCAACTGCAATCTCAATTGCAATCATAACCTCCTCATCTTCTGCCAAATACAGATTTGCAGCTCCAAATATGAATTTCTACAGCCAGTGCTACACATTTCTATTGGTGTCTGATTCCTTGAAGTTGTAAGATGATGGGGCTTGAGAGAGGCATTTCAGCCATCTGCAAAACAGGAAAGGGCTTGTGTGTCTCTGTGTTTGGGACACCCAGAAAATGCCCATCATGACGTGAGCATAAAAGGAGTAACTAAATGGTTTCCACTATTACAGAGACTTGCAGGTGATCCATGCCCTTTATCCACAAGTCCTATTAAGGTGAACAGCCAGAGCAATACAAGGCCTCAAACTGATTGTGGACATGTCCTGAAAGTTATTATTCTCAAGCTTCCTCAAAAGCTGATTAGATGCTTTCTTCATGAGCTTTTCAGTAACTAGTTCTCAAATACAAGCCCCCCGAAATAATCAAATACTCAAAGAGACATGAGACTCTTTTTAGAAAAATATATACCACTCCCCTTCACCTATGCACTCAGTCATAGATATCAGCCAACAAATACAATGTTAATGCTTTTTAATAAATGAGGATGAAGATCTTATAAAGTCTGTATTTAGGTCATGTTTTCTTATAGTAAAATGCAAAGGAACTGAATAAGAAACTGGAAATAATCAAACTTATTTATAAATTCTGTATTTGTGGAGTACCACACTAACCACAGGGCAGAGAGAAGAGAGACAAATAATATTCATTTTAGGAATTGCATGTACTGCAGACAAATGCAGAATGGAGATGTTTCCATATACACATAGGGTTTTCAGTAGTACTGCTATTTTATTGTGTCCTACACAACAGTCTAAGTACTACAGGGATGGTCAGCTGCTCAAACTGCAAGCTGCAAAACATCTGTACGGTACTGCCCACCAGAGCCTGCTGAAGAGGCAGCAGCTCTCCTTCCTGTTCATTCACACAGCTTGCTTTGTTGCAGGGAACAGGAAGCTACTGTTGACATTGATATTGATGTATTATCTGTGAAAAGCAGCATTCCAGCGTAAACAGTCATGTCAGAGAGCCTTCCCAGAGCTGCCCTGGATGGATTCATAATAGGGCATGTTGGGCATCCTCTTGATCCTGAGGGTCCAGCACCACCACCTGGTTTCCTTATCCATGTTGGCACACCTCCTGGGCAAAAATCCATTCCTCAGTGTGAACTCTCTCAGAATTAAATTCCGAAATGCGCAGGCTGTCTTTGAGCTCCACGGATTTACTGTTTGCCTCAGCAGGGACACTTCTTAGTTGACAGTGTATTAAAAGGATACCAAAATGGGAACATACTTTAGTTTACCCAACACAAGACATAAATTAAGACAAAATAAGAACTGGCTTAAGCCACAGTCCAGGATTTCCTAATCTAGAAATGGTTTCCAGTTTTAGCGCTTGCTTACTTCATCTGCCAAAGTGGAGTTTTTCAGCAGTGAAATGTCTCCAGAAGCAATGAAAGTCGAAATATTTCCCTGAATTTCAAACATTCTATTGTTCCTTATCTGGGAAGCCTGCACCACCACTTGGTATTACACAGCCCACAGAAGTACCTAGTGATAACCGCAACACACATAACCCCAAGCAGAACGTCAGGTTGTGCTTGAACGAGTTCCTCATGTCACTCTGTTGCTATCTTTTGCTTATATCAAAGCAAGAGCAGGACAACAAACTAGAACTTGATATTTAATTATGGAATTGTCCCTTTGGTCACGCAGTCAGTGTAGAAGTGCAAAGATGGTGCTATGCCAAATTCTGGGCCAGGCTGGAAACGATTTTTTTTGACTAGTGCTTATCAGAGTATTGTTTATACTGCACAAATTTGTACTTCGAGGTCAATACGCACGCTGATTACCTCACTAGACACCTAGGCACATGCCCACAATATTTACCTAATAAATCCTCATTTATTCCCAGAGTTCGATACATGTACATAAATTAGTGGCAGAAAGAAATCCAGATAATTCATATATCCCGAGACTACTGACTTCAAATCGGTTCTATTGCATTTCTTGCTTTTGCCTCATAGATTGGAGAGTGTAGTAATCATTTAAACTATTATATCAAACTGAAGAATGGGCTTTTGGAGGTAATCTTACTGTCTCATTTACTTTGTCCTCCAGTCAACAGTACCAAATTACTCCTTTCTCCTCTGACATTGCTTGCTGAAGTTCACACCTAGACAGACCTGAGTAAATGCACACAGGATACAGCAAGCATTTAAGGAAAAACACTCATAGAAAAGATACTCTTAGTGAATTTCTTTTTTTTTTTTCCCTCCTAGTTCAAAAGACATAGTTGAAAATCACACTTTGAACATTAATAAACTCAGGTTTGGTGGGGGTTTTGCCTCTTCCTCGCCCCCCCCCCCCCCTCCCCCCCCC
>VZSC01017593.1:103570-117885 GCA_013398225.1 Steatornis caripensis | reverse complement strand
GTAATCCACAAAAGTCGACATAAACCTGCTTCTTTGGGGTCACTGTCTCTCTCACTAGATACTGTTTCTGGATTTGTGGGGGGAAAGAAGAACAGACTCCTCGATTCTCCTTCCTTTCCCTGCTGTGAGTACCCACATACCATATACATGATGCTTAAGATCAGTTAATAGGATATATTTTGAGAAATTCCTTTATTGAATTGTTGGCAGCACTTCACTGCCTGGATAAGCAACAAAAAGACAAAGCATGGAACAACGCAACTTTACATGCCTCAATAAAAACCTTTTAAGTGCACATGGAAAGCGACAGATGTCCCTCCCAAGGCCCCATTTTTCCTCCTGTCTCATAGAAGCAAGGCATCCATTAACCTCCTCTTTCACTGCTTTCTGCCAGTATACAGCAAGAGCTAGAGATAAGTCATGATTTAAATTCTCTGCTTCACAGGAAAAAGATGGCTCTGCAGTTAAACCACAGGTGTCATCCAGGCGAGGTTCTCTTCCTCTTCCAATTAAAGAGTCACTTTGTGCATAAGACTTGCCATCAAGGTTAATTATATTTACGTAAGGGCATTTATGTAAAATTCTGGACGCATAGAAATGTATGAAATGTATCCATGCCTGAAGCCAAATTCAAGACACAAATCTGTGTTCAAATTCACTATAAAGTTATCCTCAGTGTCCAGAGATCCTAATCTCAAGAGAGAAGCTCACTAGCAAGAACAGACTAGAGGCAGAAAGCTCTCTTTCATAAACACACACATGCTCATGAATGACTTCTTTGGTAGTCCATGCCTGGATTCAGAGCAGCCCTGAATTTTCCACCCAATAAATACTGAAGAAATTACTTCCTGGCTTATTTTAGACAGTAAGTGTTTCTTCTTAAAGACCTCTGTTTTAAAGATGAGTTGAGGAAAGCTCTAAAGGTTACCTCTCTCAAAGCTTTAGTACACCAAAAACATCATAAATGCTTATAAACCTGCTTAGAACAGAAGCTTAGCAGCTTAATTTCAAGTTTTCCATTACGCAGAATCAGGTGTTCTGGCTCTTCTAAAATATTCATCTTTTACCTTCTGTCCAACTCCTTTTGGCTCATCACAGTTTACTCTCAGTCATAACAAGATCAAGTTATTCCTGTTTGGCTCAAGGAGCCTAGTTTCTGGTCTATGGGAGTGATGAAACAAGCACTGGGAGAGGCATCTCACACGTGTCTTTCTTCTGACACATGTATAGAACACCAAATATTTCCCAACAACTAAGCGACCCTATTTTTCCTGGGCTTGACCTACTGCTACCAGTTCTTACAGGTTGAAGCAAGAACTCTAATTTACAAATTAATTTTGAAAACTCGAAGAATTCTTCCACTTCCTTTAGTGCATAAGAGTTCACTGTCTGATGTGACAGTGTGGTGGATTGCAGAACAAGATAAAAATCTTAAATCTTCAGTAAACCACCAGCTTCCCAGCTACTACAAATTTCAGCAGAATTACAGTAACTCAGTAACTTGTCTACAGGAAGCAGCACCAGAAAACAGAGTAGGAGCTGACACTTCTTAAGTCTCTTTGGCAGAAGGGAGGTTAATGAAGGGAATATCGGAGCCCTGCTTCACCTAGAGAATGCATCTCTCAACAAGGGAATGGATCAGTAGGTAGTAGGTCCCCTTCCTACAGTTTGGCTATTTTATCTGACCCGCTCTGAAAATACTGACTTCATCCCTTTTGCCGAATATGGATTAAGTTCTGCGCAGTAACAAAGCGCAGCAGAAATTTGCGTATGGTAGCATTCAAAGGACAAGGTGACAGCTGGGACCCACTGTGCTCAGTGCCAAAAAGAAAATGAGAAATGTGGATAATTTGACATTTACTATATTTCCTTTCCATCATTGTAGAGTTAGGAGGTGATAGTCTGTGAAAATAGGAAAGGGAAATACTTGAGTCAGTTTCAAGTATCATTGTTAAATATAGCTTCAAATGCTTTGAGGTAGATCTGGTAGAGGGTTTACTGAGCTACCAGTAAACTGAAGTGGGGGCTTGGCGGTGGAGGGGGTAGAGGTAAAGAGGAATCTTGTGCTGCCCACACAACTATCAAATTAATTTTAACGCTTCCTTCACAGGGAAGAAAGGAACAATTACACCATTCAATTAGAGCAACTTGAAAGTGGTGGAGATTTGTTAAGTCAGTCATCTTTTATATTCCAGAGACTACCAAGGACATACCCTGCATCTATCACAAATCACTTACTACAACAGAAGTGACATTTAAGGAATTAAGGACAAAATCCACCTTTAGAAAAAGTAATTTTGAAACAGTAGCAGGTTCCTGCAGCTAAGGGCACTGGCATAGTCTTATAGCATCTTGCCATTTGATTATGACCTTTTTCTCTCATAGCAGAATACTAAGCTGCTATAGCTCGAGATCACTGCAACCACTGATACAGACACTGTGTGAGCAAGACGGCAACTCATGATAGTCCTTTCTGTCAAAAGAATGTGTTCTACGAGGAACAGGCTGAAAAAATAGTATGCATAACGTCTGCTACATTCAGTCTTTCTTGGATGTAGACATACCAAATACTGCTTAGTAAAGGCAACTCACTATTCATTGTGAATAATGAAACTCTAGGGAGGGTCCTCGGGCATGCTTTGCTCCTGCTTTATTCAAATTTGCACACAAAATCTGAAATATTGATCTAGCAGAAGGGGCTACCATAACGGCACATAATTTTGTGTCAAAACACAAAACAGTGCACCTTAGAATGAGGTTTTTCAAAGGAGGAATCACTGGAATGGCAAGAATGCTGATTATGCTTTGCATTTAACAAGGAAGAGTCAGACTGTATTTGGCATAAACTGCTTTTACTTAAACATTACTTAGTTACCATGACAGCACCTAGAGCTTAATTGCAACTTCCAGCTTCCTGCTGTCCAAAAGAATGATGACCTTTGACTGTTGCAGCCACCTCCCATGTCCCTCTGTAAACAAGACAGCTATTTAACACACATCCTCTGCACTCCTCAGCACAGATGAGATCCCAGTTTGCGCAGACATGGGCACATCCTCCCATCAAAATTACTACGATACAGTTAGTTCCATCTCACAGTCAAGAGCCCATACCATTAAATGAAATATTTTACAAGTCACTGAATATCTTCAGATCAGCTGCTTAAGACGCTGATCAGACACCCAAGTTGTCATGGATTGCTCCACTGTAAGACATTTTCTCCAGATTCTTCCTCCTAAGAGCTCTGCCTTACAAAACAGTATTTTTGGAATTTTTTTCTTCATGCTTTATTTTCCACTGTAAATAATGACACCGTTTTCTCAGCCATCCAGTATTCTCCCTCTTACTTTCACTTATTCACTCAGTGCACATTCTTGCCCTAGCTTTTAAACTGAAAAGCAAAGCAAAACAAAACCAAAGCCATACAGAGCAACAGTACTGCCTGAAAATCTGTAAGTTACTTCTGGAGCGCACTCTCCTCAAAACCAGTACCGAGTAAGAATTCTACTGACAACAGGAAAGCTTTATTATAAAACAGGAAAGCTGCTCCATTAACCTGTGACAATGGTTCATTTGCTTGATCAGCAAATTCCCATACAAACCATAACTTAGTAAATATAAGTCGATGCACATTCTCAAGCAACCTCCACCTCTGAGACACAAGGCATTATAGACTCATTCTGATGTGGATTAGTAATGAATTCACTTTTCTCAGTTTGCCAATGCCCTCCTGAACTAAGTAATCCACAGAAGGAATAGTAAGTACTCTATCTACATCAAAGGAATAAGTATATTGAGTCTGAAATAGTATAGACCAAGTCCGTTTCTTGCCCACTCAATTTGTACCGATATATTTATTAAGCAGAAAAGCAAACAGAGGAAAAAAAAAAAAGAGGAGGGAAAATTACATGGTCTGAAACATTCAGGACAGCAAATATCTACCTTGCGTGAACTTAACGCTTGCACAGAAGTTGCAGATTCTAATCTGCCGTGCTCCTTTAGTCTGAGTGACATAGCCTGCAAATTTTCTTTATTGGCTACTACTTCATTATCAAACTATTTTCTGAAAGGTAAGGCCTCTACCTTGTAACAAAAACACAACAGCTATCGTAACTCGCCTTCCTCAATACCCTCAACATTTCCTGATGTCCATTTGGGATCATGCCAGCCTCTCCTATTCTGCATGCCCACCCCCCACCCCAAGGAAGCTATGGGCAGGATAGCCACCCTGGGGTGCAAGTCTGCTCACCCTCCATACCCCAGGGCTCCCCCAGTGAAGCAGCCTCCCCATGGGCAGACCCCCGCAAGGCTGCGAGCTATCCCGTGTGAGTAAAGCAGCAAAGCGACATCAGCTAGCGCCAACTACGCCTCTCAGTCATGAAGCTCCACCAGCCAAGTCTCTGTGGACAGAACAGCAATGTAAGGTCTCCCAGCTGCCATATTCCCATACTTACTCCGCAAACGAAAAATAGGAACAGCAGCTAGCAAAGCGAGGTCCTGGCCTCGATTTTGTGAGCATCTCTCTAGTCATCTCAGCAACGCAAAAAGATACTGTGCAGCAACACAGGAGCACTGCTTCCCTTCTCATCAAGAAGATAACGATAACATGGTAATCTGTGGGAAAGCTGAGGCTGCATCTAGATTTCAGAAGGTTTTTAAATCTAATTTAATAAAGTTGTTAATTCTCTTAATTACCTGTATACCCCGCTACTGCATTATAAAGCAGCAGCTGGAAATTAACTGGATCTTTTTCTACTATTACTTTTATTTGCTATCAGATTAGTAACCTTTTACAAGAGAAAAGGCCTTTCTTTTGTGTGACTCAAAGTTGATTTCACACATCCAGAATTCAGTGATCACACTATAATCAGTTGTTGCATTGGCCACCTTTTAAGGCCTAATTTGAGACCTACCTTTTAAGGCTAATTGAGCTAAACTAACTAGTGCAGCAACGAAGAGTGTACGTGGACTATAAGAGACGAGCACGTCTGACTTCTGCCCATCTGTAGACATGGAGCAGCGGCTAGATGAAGTGACTGCACTTCTGAAGCTGAGGCACAAGTCTCTAGTTCACATGTGCAGGAGTTAATACATTTGTTATGAAAAAAAACTTTCATTTCTCTGATCAGTTACTGACCTGTCAGTAAGGTCAAGACACGATGAGAAGTTCAAATCTTACTGTAGCTGTTTCCCTATCACAAACAGCAATCTGTAAGCCATTGACCTTTCACTTGCCAGTTGACAAGAACAGCTCTAGAAGCTACCAGAGTGTGTCAGCATGTGCGCTTAACTTAAATGGCATTATTGACCCAGAAAGGAACCTCTTTCTATATCTAGCAAGAGAGTAAGCAATAAAAAACACCATTAGTTTTCCCACACATAGGTGTACGAACCGGATCATTAGTCTTTATTTAAAAGACATATGATCAAGTTCTACCATGAAAACATGAGGAGAGAGAATTACTTTATTTCCAGTATGAAAAAAAATCTGACAGGCTTAGAGATTCCTGGAATTATTTTTGCATAAGAATGTGCCGTAACACAAATTCAGCCCACACACATAATCAGCTCAAGATCTGACCTTTTTGGGGGGTAAAATCAGTACAGGTCTGATGGGTCTCTTGCCCAGCTGCTCACGGAAAGGTGCACGGGTTTGACCCCCAGGCATCTAGCATACACCTTGAATCTACTTAGAAACTGGTACCATTCTAATGGCTTCCTCATCAGAAAGAAATTATGAGTATCAGCTTTTCTATAAACTGCTGTCAAAGGTTTAATTACAGTAGTGCTGGCAGATACCACACTAATACAACCTGTTTTCTCTGCGTGTTAGGTCATAAAACTGCCAGTAACATACCTTATAAAGGGAGGAACCAGAGGACTTGAATCTTGCATCAGGCATGAACTTTGGAACAAAAACAAAAGAGGTGCTTACAGAGAAGAGACAACTTATTTAGAGGCCAAGCATATTTTGGACCAAGCAATATAGAAGCCCAGGAACTTAAGTTGAGAGAGAGTGAGAAATCTTTCTCAACTCACCAAGTATTCTAAGTTTGAAGATGTACTCCACAGTATCCTTTTCCATACACTTTCCTAAATCATCTTCACATAGAAGTACATTTTTAAAAACTGATTAAATAAAAGTTAACCTCTGACACCAACGATTGTTAATACTGCTTACGCAGTTTCCTCTCCTGCTGCCTCAATGAAGTACTAACAACTCATCATCTGATGAGAGTCTTGTATATCGTGATCCATCCTTTAGTGGAAAACTTCAGGTGCACATTTGAATGCTTGGTTAACTTGCACCTCTGAAGACAGGTCTAATGCTCTGAGTACTCTCAGCTCTTCTGAAAATCCACTGACAGCTGCAGGCAGCAAAGAAAGCTTTTAAAAAAGAAATACTGTGTTCAGATCTTAGTGTTTAGTTGTTAAGTTGATGTGTCCCTTCCCTCCATTTCAGTTTAGCTTAACCAATGACACAACAGTGTATTACCTGCATTCCAGCAAGATCTCTCATCTTAAAAAGAGCAATTTGTCTCATTCCTGAAGACCAAAGTATCTTTTCTGCTTCCTCTGGTTGGGCTCAATTCCACAGGCAGCATGTAGAACTGCAAAGTACCCAGTCTTCTGCATGAAATTTGGTTCTTAAAATGTTGATATCAGCTTAAATGCTCAGAATGAAAATAATATCACTGACGTTGCACATATTCAGCTGAACCATTCAAATCACCATGTTGTAATGCTGTCTAGGAGCCAGTTTGCTTTCCAAATGCTAATTGACATTCTATGATGTTATGAGGGCTCAGGCACAGAAATAAATTGCTGTGCCGAGTCATAACAGCTGTCCACATGCACACACTTAGCCTGTGGCAAACACAAAGTAATAATTATTTATCTTAGAATCACTTTGTTAGAGCTAAGTCAGAGAAATCAAGTCAAATTATCTTGAATTTGCTGTGAACTATGAACATGCATTCACAGTTACTATGTATTAGTAAGTTCGCTAAAAATTTATCAAGCTAAAAATTTATCACGTGTCTGAGTTGTAAAACAGATTAGGCTAGGACAGCCAAAATAGGAGCCATTGTGCAAGGCTGAATGCAGACCTGCTCAAAAGTTCCACTCTATGTTCAGAAGGGTTCAGTGGGGCTAAATGGAAATGCAGGTATTGGCTATTACTTGGTCAAAAAATGCACTGAAGATGTGCAGAAGTGAAAACAAGACAAGCATCAACAAAGTGGTGATGCAAGAAAGGCACTTTAGGGGGCTGAATTCCAGCTGGAAAAGGCTCAAACTGTGAGCCTCGCCCTTGCCTAGAAAATGCTCTTATTTCATTCCCACACATAGACATGCTGCTATGTTCTTCAGAAGTTAACAGCATAACCTTTCAATGCAAATACTTTGAAAGACGTCGACACCAGCCAGCCTCTCAAGTCAAAAGAGCAATATCACATTCCTCTTTTCCCACACGAAAACAGCATTTAGCCTCAGCTTCCATGCTGAAAACTCCCACCTTCGCAGTGAATTGCACAAACTATGGCCCAATCCAATATCTCCCAATGTAAAAGACATGCTGAATTGCATTGCTCGTTGGCTTTTGTAGCTGCCTTCCCCTTTTTGTCCCTACTAATTAATAGTCCCTTGAAGGCGTTCCTTCTGTCATGGTACCAACACGGAGATGTAGCAATAGCTAATTTCATAGTTATCNGTGAATTGCACAAACTATGGCCCAATCCAATATCTCCCAATGTAAAAGACATGCTGAATTGCATTGCTCGTTGGCTTTTGTAGCTGCCTTCCCCTTTTTGTCCCTACTAATTAATAGTCCCTTGAAGGCGTTCCTTCTGTCATGGTACCAACACGGAGATGTAGCAATAGCTAATTTCACAGTTATCAGCACTAATGAGAGCTGCCACGAAATTGTCTCCTTTCCAGAGGAGTCAGTACGCAGTTGATAAAAAAAAAAAAAGGCAAAACAGTTAGTTCTGCAGAAGCCATGCATCAGCGGGAGTGACCTCTCTATAAATTTAACAAGGTTGGTCTTTCTAATCTCTGTCACAATGCACGAATATCTGTCTTTTATGTTCATAATAAAAATGTCCTGCTGAGGTTTTAAAATTATTTTATGACAGCAACAACCATCATTTTTAACATGAATACATGAAAAGAATTCAAAAGGTGCCAGAAGAGTCTTCCAGTGACGCCACTGGCTGGACAGAAACGGCTCCTTCCTGGCCCTGAAGGCGAATGCCTTAAGGCACAGGATCGATTGCTTTATTACCTTAGTTTGCATAGCTACAGCTGTTACTAGCAGTCATAAAAATATCACTCAACTATAAGCGTTTGACTTGGAGGCTACTTCCTGCAGTTAATTCAATAGACTGAGGAGGTGTCAAGTTACGCTATGTTGTCTTCTGTTTGCTCTAGATTTACTTCTCTCTCAGCTAACGAAAGCAAAAAGAGGAGGAGCACATCCTCAACTGAACACCAAATTAAGGCCTGTTGGTGCATACTGTAAACCTTTAGGAACCGGGCCTCTCTGTGTTCTGTCACCTTTCAACTGCACAGCGAAGAGGTCAGCTTGCGAGCATCAGGCTATGCACTTGCTACAGTACTCTGCTGAATGGCATAGATATTTCTCAGCTTTTTACATGTACTCCTAGTCTACTTACATTTTCCAAACTAAAAATGCTTTTGCATCATCTCATTTGCTGCAACGTCTATCACATTTTCGATTCAAATTGTTTGTTTCAGTTGGCCATTTTCAATCCCGCAAGTCTTGAAGGGATCCAAGTCGAGCATGGTTTTCCACAACCTTGATGGACATCACATTAGCTGAAGCTCACGTAGCATTTAATTCAAGTGCACACAATGATCATTCCCCAGTATACGTAATCTGCATTTCAGTCTGCAGGAACCATCATAATCCATCTTCACTACCACAGCTTTACAGTATGAAGATCATTCTCCTACTTTTCAGCTCAGGGCCCCTGTACACTGAGAACTGTAAGCACGCTGACTGGCCCTCTCAGCTGGAATTTAGTGCACACTCGCTTGCAGACTGAGTAATTAATACCAACCCCCATCTCTCCTGACCAGCTAAATAAGGTCAGACAAAGATCAGTATTTTCTCCTCACTGATTTCAGATGACTCTTCTTTTTAGATATCACTGAGACACATAACTCCTTTACTATTCTCAGATGGTATTCAGAAAAAAAAAAATCAGTGATCATTTTGGAAGATATGAACTACAGACACACGTATTTTCAAAACCGCACAGTTCTGAAAAGTGCATAGTAGAGCTGAAGAAGTAGTGGCTCTGGGCTGCCTATGCCCTACAGACCTTTCTGAAATGGCAGGAGAAGGAACAAACACCCGTAACCTGCAGCACTAACAAATGGCAACCATTCCTCAAAAGAGGATATTCTTTCCAATTCCATCAGTATAATCTATCATGAGAATTTTGTGGGAGCAAATAAATAACCACTTGATTCTTCAAGGATTATTGTCCAGTAAAACTGAACTTAGATGAAATCAAGGGTACACTCCCTACAGCTTTACTGATCTTGGGTCAGCCATTTCCTGTCTGGGAGAAGGGCTGTAAAAGACAAATAAATGAGTCACGTGCAAAGTCTTATGCATCTTACTATCTAATGTGCTTAACTTTGCAATGCAGTGCGCACAGTAAATACTGGCAATTACTTGCTCTTTACTGACAAGTATGCTCTGTGTGTATTTTCAAATAACAATTTGTTCATAGTACATACTGTTCATAGTACATACACAGCATTTTCTTTCAGTTTTTGTTATAAATTATTGCCTGTCTCTGTAGTACATTAATCTCAGGTAAACCTGTACTTTGTGAATCATGTAAGGCCCTTGTCATTTTCTTAACTTCTGCCTCCTTGTAGGCTTATTATTTCGTAGTTTTTACCACTAACATTTGCTAGTTTTCATTCTTGTTCCTTTACATGTCCTGATCACTTTTCCTGATGACAGTCTATGAGACAGGAGAGAAAAACAAAATAAACTACTTGGAAAACTTAAAAGATTTTAACAGTCAAAAGGTTAAGAGAGAATATCAGCTCAAGAAAATTGTCTCAAAGTATACAGTCAAGTCTCATAAGCTACATTTATTTCTTCCTCATAGAAGGAATCTTTAAACAGCACTTCTCTACTTATTTTTTCTTCTTTTCCCTTTTTTTTTTTTTTTTTTTTAAACACAGCACCAATTAATATCCAGTCTCCTATATAGGACATAAACAAAGACAAGAAGTCATTGCCCCGAGGAGTTAGCACAATAAACTAAATTGGCAAAACACATTTCACTAGGGTCTAAAAATAAACTGATTAAAATTTGTGCAGGAACTGTTGGTTGATATTTTTTATAAGCAAACAGCCAGATTACATTAACTGGCCCCTTAGGAATAAAACAGATTTACAATAGATTTAATTAAATGCATTTAATGAAGTCCAAATATAAGAACAACAAACAGGCTCATCATCTGAAATGGTGTCTAAACTCTAGTAAAACCATTCTGAACTTTAATACATACCTCATGGTTATCTTCAGTTTTCATTTTGCCTTTCAGCACTCCACAGAGAATTTTTATTTGCACATTAAGTATTTCGGATTTTTCCCCTTCAACTTGTTTACTGGGTTTGTAATGTAGAAGTTTCAGAAGTTACTTTTCAATCAATTTTTGAACGGAAGTCTCTGTTCTACTTTAATTAATTTTTAATAGAGCATCACGGAGTGATTTTCTGCCCCACAGTGACATGCCAAAAGAAGGATCACTGACTACAGGTCAGTGGAGGTGCAGTGTTGTAATCTGTATAACTGAAGAAAGAGGTCTTAGATGTCTCTTCACAAGGTATGCTGTAGGCATTTACTAAGTCATCTTGCACAGTCATTTACACTAGGACAAAAATGTACAGCACTATTCCATATACAGGATAATAAAGAACCAAACCTGAAACATTTTTAGAACCTCTGCTTAGTATGTTTTAGGCACCAAAACTCTCCCCCTTGTACAACATGAGCTTTCAGAACTCAGTGTACTCTGATACTTTGATTTTCTTAGTATCAGCGGAATAGCATATGGTTACTAAAAGCAAAAAGCATGATGATGCTCTGTCACCAGTGGAGCGAACCTGAATTCAGACCAGAATCTATCCTAAAGTTTATCAGCAATTTCCTTTGGAAAAGCAGCATAGGTGTCTTTCCTAGAGAAAATGAAGCAGAAGAAAAAGACACATTTGTGTGTGTATATACATAAATACATGCATACACAAAGAAACCAGACCAAGCATGCCCAAAAAATCAGAAGTGGAATGAATATATTTATGCATTTAACCATTAAATTCTCTGTACTATTTATGTATTAAACGAAAAATTCGGGGATAATTCTCCAAATACTTCCCACCGCTAAGTTGCTCTGCTCACAATGGCCACAGCAACAGAAGCCACGTGAAACAGGTCCATTTTACACTGTGACCAATGCAGAGGACTAAAGCTCTGAAATCCCAATCCTGCATAGTGAGACAGACAATGAGTTTCATGCACACAGGGTCCAGTCCTACCCAACAGAAAGAGATGATTATTAAAGTTCAAGAAAAAAAATTTACAGTTTCTAAGCTCAGTTTTCCAGCAGAATAGTATTAAAGAAGGTTCCCTATGAAGAAACAGAGTATTGTACAAAGACGACAGGATTTTAGTATTTGCTGGAACAATTTTTATTAGGAATTAAGGCAGCGTAAACAAGAAGGGAGATATATCCTGGACTCA
Organism: Steatornis caripensis; assembly: GCA_013398225.1. NCBI lineage: Eukaryota > Metazoa > Chordata > Aves > Caprimulgiformes > Steatornithidae > Steatornis > Steatornis caripensis. The sequence continues at coordinate 106,095 of VZSC01017593.1, read as the reverse complement.
GCAGCTTTTTGAAAGAATAAGTTTCAATGATGTTAAAACCTAAAAAAACTTCAGAGGTCAATTTAAAACTTCTATAGTCTTGTTCTTTCCCAAGGGCATGCTTTCAAGTCAATTCCTCTAAAGTAAAGCCCTTAAGTTTTTTCTTCTCATAAAGCACAGTAGCAGCTTGTTGTAAATGGTAAAGCCTATGAACTCTGTGCAGTTGAATAAAAATTCCAGCTCAAGTCGTATTTGAAGATAAAAACCAATCAACTAGCAAGATATTTTTGGTCAGTCTATTCTGTTTCCAAAGCTTTTCCAAATTATTGTGAACTCTTAGAATTTCTCTTTTTCTTAGTCCACTCTTGATACCGATTCTTCCAGGCATGCACAGAAAATTCTAACTTCCACACACGAAATGAAAAGACGGTCCTTTTTGTCCTGAGTGTAACAGGAGAAAAGGTTATTTTCTCAACTCTAGAAACTGCATAGCACCCATCTCAGGCATATCCTTCTACTTCCCTGTATCTCTGCTTCTTAACACATAAAGCATGGGACAGTAAAGTTTGTTTCCTTCAAGTGTATTGCCAAGGTTTAGTTTTGACGCTTAAAGTATTTTGGGTCCTTTTACAGGAATTGACTTTAAAGTATGCAAAGTATTATACAGTTACCACTCCAGTTCTCTTTCAGTTGAATTTACATTATATGTTTCCTGGTAGAATTTCATTTTTCCCTACTCTATGTCCATGCAACATTTTAAAAGTCTTGGGAGCAAATTCTCTAATCACCTAAGCACAAACCATCCTTTTGCTCTGGTAGGGTTGTGGCTACTGACAGGTCCCTTGGCCTTCTATGGTACCATCTATGGATTCTCCAAGAAAACACAAAGACGCATTTCTACTCAACATATTTAAATTGAGCACAAGAATACTGGCAGCAATAGCATTAGCAAAAATCCCTTTTTTCTCAAGAATAATATAAAATTGTCTAGCAGATAAAATGGGATACCGAGGAGTGATCAGTTGTTTTCCAGTATTTCTGTTAAGCATTTGTAACCAATAGGTACCCTCCTGCTCTCTCATACTCAAAAGGAAACAAAGCCGTAATAAGCCTCCACTGCCACACTTGAAACCACCTTTACTGGAGAACATACGAGCAATAAGGTGCTATATTATTTATATTCATTATATCCCAAAACGCCTAGGGGCTCCAGAACTAACAGCCCCTTACACCAGTGCCAACTGTCCCTGCTTCAGAGACAAAGCATCGAAGGGACAAGGAGAAGAGGCAAATACTCACAAGTATGATTAAAGTCATTGAGCAGTGAACAGAAAAGGAAGCAGAGAAACCCACATCACTGAACTTGGAAAAAAATCTCATAACCTACAAAATCTGCATACATAATCCCTGTCTCAAGCCCCTTTCCAGAAATCTTGATCTAGCCCTAGCTATTCACCACACCAGGTGTGTCTGCATTTCATCTACTGATATAAAACTAGGAATAAGTCTTGATAAACTGGCTCTGGCAATGTTTAAAAGACTCTTTACAAAGGCTCTGAAGTGCAAGACAATACTCAGGAGATAATCAGCATCACTAAAAAATCCTGGCTACAAATGGCAATTCCAGGCATTTAGGATTACAGAGGCAAAGACCCTTGTGATGACTGACTAGGTTAGAGACTACTGAAAAGCTGATGAAAACTAGATTTGTCCCTCCAAAGCATGCACTTGCATGAAAACTACTTGATCATTTATGTACAGAATCATTTAGGTTGGAAAGGACCTTCAAGATCGAGTCCAAATCGTTTAGCATTTACACCTAAAAATAAAATGATAAGCTTTAGAACATCCTCTGATGCTCTTGTAATTTGTCAGGGAGGCCTAGTAGCCAGGAATCCCTCACTGTGTTGTTCTCCTAAGTCACCTGAAGAGTAGCTGGTCATATTATTTGCCAAACAGGACAAACAGTGATAGCTTTGGTTTACATTACTTCAAAGGGAAAAAAAAAAATTCCACAAGCTTGCAAACTAAGCCTCAGTTAAACCTGCCTAACATCTCAAGGCTCTTCACACTGACTCTCACAGAAGCTGGTCCAAACATAGACAAAGCTTTCTGAGCACATTTTGCCTGTCAGTCCTGTCTGTGATACACTTGTATGGTACAATTGAGAATCATGTCACATCCATTTTTACCTCCTGTACATTGGCAATGAATTTCACACAAAGTCTTCAGTGATCAGAGAGAATGATCAATTAAGAACTGATGATATCTCATTACTATAAATTTTCTTCTGATGTGTTCTGTATAATTTTTTAATAACGCTTGAGTTAATTTTTCCATCTTCTATGTTGCACTGCAGTAACTGAGAAAATATACAAGAATAAAACACAGGGATGATTGTGCTTATGGTTTGTGTTTACATCCAGCAACACTGTCTAGCTTGCTCCAGCAGCCTAAAACCTGTCAGGAAGAACAGCAATAACAAACCCTAACTATCAGCTATTTGTCTCTTACAAGAAAGGAAAAAAAAAAAAAAAAAAAAAAAA
>VZSC01017593.1:92311-103441 GCA_013398225.1 Steatornis caripensis | reverse complement strand
AAAAAAAAAAAAAAAAAAAAAAAAAAAAAAAAAATCACTCCACATGCTTCAAAATAGAAATCTTTTTCAAAACTACGCCTAAACCCTGCTTTCAGTAATAGCCTTGACTTTCTTGCAAAGTAATAGATAGAGCAGTAAAAGGTGTAAAGAAATTGCAGAATTCGCATCACAGGTGTGTTTTATAATTATCCAGTGCCACTGAGCTGCACCCATTGTAGGTCAATGCAGCCACAATGAAGTTAGGGAAGCAGAAGCTATTTCATCAAGCATAGTTCCAACCTTTAATTCTCCTTCTGTCTTTCACACTAGCAAAAAGCCTATGCATAAGTTTAGCAAGCTATTTAATAAACACATTTATATGCCACTTTTACAAATTCAAAAAAGAATCAAACAATTTGAAGTAAAGCGTGCCAGACACATGTATTCGGTTCAGAGAACCGTCATAAGAGAAACACTTCGCTTTCACTCCAACCCATACAACTATTACCTCGCACTGGTTGCAGCTCTGTCACTTGATGTTCACACATACCTGTCAGACCTGAGACTTTTTTGGCTCATAATACCGAAGTCCTCAGATACCTTAATTACATAAGCGATGCTGACTCTTGTGCTCCCACATGCAAGGAAGAGCTATGATGCTTCTGCTGAGGTTCACTAGTGATTTTAAGCACAATGAGGACCAACCAACCCCTTGGAAGATGAGAGCCCACTACCTTCTTTTCCCTTTCCACCTTTGCAGCAGTTCTGAATTCAGCTATAGAGGTTAGGTGGGAGTCAAAGGTGAAGAGCAATTTCACTTCTCAGAGCAGTTCGTAGATTGGAAAAAATGGTTTCATTAGCTGGGAGGGGCTTTCTCTCACCCCTGTACAGATGTAATCCTTCCTTATTCTTCCTAAAATACAGCTAGGCACGTTCAAAGTTCAAAAGCTGCTGGACAATCAGCCTTCCGCTTTCAGTTGTCGAGAGGAACAGTTCCAACAGACTCTTCAGCATGGGGACAGCCCAGAGGTGTATGGAAAAAGAAAGCTTCCCCATTCACCAGCCCAAAGGGAAGTTGAGGCCACTTGCAGTGCGAGACACCATATTTGCTCCCATCACGCAGCTGTTCTCACACTCTGGCTGATCAGATCTTACAGGGTTGGCATTGGTCTCATACTTATCTCTATTACACCGGTGTAGCCATGTGAACTGCAAAGCAATTATCATGGAGCGAGACAGAAAAATGTCTGTCAGATAAAACATACTTGAGGCCAACACCCACCTCTCAAGTTCACAATGCTCTGCGATATAAGGGAACCAACAACCACTTTAACTCAAATCCACTGAATTAGAGAGCTGTGCCAACAGAGAACTTGATGCTCCATTTCTGATGCCAATTCGGAGACACTTTAGAGAAAAGACAACATGGTTTTACAGGATAGCTGCGTGGAATCACATTTCAGTTACATCAGCCTCTAGCTAGTTATTCCTTACTTCCCAGAAGCACAGCAGAGCATCAAAGAAAAAGGTTTTGACAATTTTTTTTTTGCACAGTAATATGATTCTTCATACTTAAAAGCCCAAGTCTTTTTCTATGCAAAATCAAAGGTTAGAATAGTTTACAAAAAAACAAAAAAATGTTTATGATTACATTCCTAAATCTAATCTTATTTCTATGTCTCATTTACGTAAAACAATGTGAGAAGCAAATGTTTGTCAAAGAGACAATACATTGATTTGTGTCTTCTTTGAGTGGTACCCCTTGGCAATCCAAAGAGAAACTCCTAAAAATTTGCTTTCTAATTCTTTTGTCACCCCTCCTTCCCTTCCACATCTCAGCTAGAATGAGTTACCCTTGGTTTTGTATATGTCTGGTTTCTCTGTTCTTGCAACAGATGTTGAACAATAGCAAGATACAGGAGGAACATCAGACATAGGACCGAATCTTTATGCAGTTTTAAAGACCAACATGTTGCTCATATGAATCATTCAACCCAAGAGAGTTTTCAGAAGCCATGAATCTTCACTCGAGTAAGAACAAAAAAATTAATTTTGAAACGTACAACACGTTGAACTCTGGCAATGTTGTTGAAACTGTTGGAAAAGCACTCTTCACTAATTTATCGCAGGCCTCCATCCAAAACACAGCCCCAGTCATCTGGTGTCATCTGGTGTTTATCCTTCACCAAGTTCAGGCTCTAATCTAGGCTCTCTCTCCAGCTGCCACTCAAGAGTCACTTTCAGAATAGAGGGACAAAGAGTCTAAGAGCTGTCTAAGTACATCAAGTACCCTTCTCCCAGTCAGCCCAGTTACACCTGTGCTGTAAAGCTTCAGTGGTAGTTTCAGGAATTCTAGTCCTTAACTAGGATGTAATTAAAGGAAGCCTTCTCCATAGAATATAAGATACCAATTGCCTTACGTTAAGTGGAAATTTTTCACTTTTTTTTTTATATCCTAGTATCGGAAAGTAGGGATTTTTTGACTGCCCACAAATTTAGGAATTTTCCTAAGCTCTTGGTCTCAATACTATTTCAACAGCAATAAGTTCTACAGAACTGTACATTGCATGAAAAGCATATTTCCTCTTCTCACTTCCAAATTGGCTCTCTCTTAACTTAACTCTCTATGTTCTTGAACTACAAAATAAAGCAGCTGACCATTTTTCTCTCTGATTCTGTGCCAGCTTACTTACAGCATTGGAAACAAAGGGATAATTTTGTGGCAATGTATCAGTTTGTCTTCTCCCTATCTCCGTCCTATCTCTACATCACTTTTCCCACTGTTAAAACATACCCCCGGTTCCCCCGTTTATGCTTTCGTTCAATGATGCAAGCAATCAGCACAGTTATTACTACTGCAGAAAAGAAAATATTCTTGCACGCGGCCAAATCCTTAAGCTACAGAGCAGGGGAAGAAACCAAGACTCCAAATCCTCACTAATTGTGATCTTCTGGTTTTCACTAATTTACAGGATTAACCCATGCCTCTAAGTTCACAGACTTCTTCCTCACATCACAGCTGAGTCATGGGGTTTTCATACTCCTAGGATAAGCCTACTTAGCTCTTTTCAGTCCATGGGATACCCTTTACCTCTTTCTTCCCTTGGTCACCTCAGTATCATGAAGGGGAAAAGTAATGATTCTAAGGTCATTAAGCCATGCATAAAAATGCCGTAAGAGATCAAATCACCCTAGAGTAATGCAAAAAAAAGAAACCACTCTGACAGTTCACATAGACTTCAGTTTCCCCTCTTGATGATATTAGAGAATCAACATACAACTGGGCTGTTAGTTGAAGGGGTGAACAGGAGGAATGAAATACAAACAGCCAACTCCTGTAGTATACAAATTGAATGATCAAACAGTCATGGCAAAGTGTCAGATGATGACATACACCAACTTTAGTAGGGTCATATCTAATTATTAGTCATGTGGTTTAAAAAGGCTTTTAGTCAGAGAAAAGCTACTTCAGAGATAACAACTAATGCATGGGGGATGAGGGCAACAGAGATAATTAAGCAGGGATATAATTTCAGTGCCAATGAATTTGTTTGACAACTTGTTTCTTGGCCCAGTCAAACAAACTTTGGAAATAAAAAATTTCTGCACTTTCAGTCTACAGTCTCACTATAGAGTTACTTTGTTGTTAGAACCCAGGTCACAAAATGAAAAACACAGCAGTGCAAGAGTTTGCACACTTTTGTCGAGCATGATTATTCATGAGCTCGTAGTAACAGGAACAAAGTTTTGTACTATCTTCAGGGAGCCATCACACTCAAATGTGGTTCTCATACATTCAGTAACTGAACTGCTATTGAAACATAAGCCATCCAAAAAATTGTGGACCAAACCTAACTGCACAAAGGCAAAATACCTCCTGCGTTAGTATCTCGTACTGAATCACGTGTGGTAGCATAAGAACATGGTACTAGAAGAGACAGTATACAAATCTTTTCTTTTGTTGCTAAAATGCTTCGGCAAAACAGGTCTGGCTCTAGGAAGCAGGGAATAATTATAAAGGCACCTGTTAGTCTACAGATGGAGCAAGTAACTTGATTTCTGTACCTTGCATTATATGCTTTAGAAACTACTTAAATTACCCTGGCACTGTTGTAGCAATCATTAACAGTTTAGCTTTATCCTGCTGAACACTTTAAGAAGCAACAGAAGCAGCAGCAAGTGGAAGATAAATAAATTAGACAGCAGAGACTTGGGGAAAAAAGCTTGGAATCAAAATCCTGGACGAGAATACCCCCCACACAGGCATCGGCTCTGTATCTGAACTCTCCATCTTGTGCCCAAATCTGATCATTACCAGTTTCTTTTTAAAGGCCTGTGCCTGAAAGAACTGATGTGTTACAAGACAGCTGTGACCTAAGTAAACTCCAAACAAACCATTCATCATTGCAAAACTCCAGAACAAGCTGGTACTCTCTCAGAGAACAGTGTTCTTCTAAATACACATTATACATAAAGAGGAAACAGAAAGCACATACTGTAGGCTTTCATCAATTGTACACAAACAAAGCCTTTTTTAATTCTCTGAATAGGCTTGAGATCATTACGCCTGGGGCCAAGAGGCTCTCTAGTTTAAGATCTCATTTCCTAAACTTTTGGTCAAAAGGGTCTTTCTAAGCGCAGGGGAGAAAGGAATACTTTTTCCTTTAATAGGGTTACGTTCACAATACCTCTACTCAAACCCTTACATGCAGTATCTTTATCCTGGCCAAACTCAAACTTCACAACCTCAGTGTCTGGAGCAGGAGGTGCTCACCCTACCCACATCAACAGCCACCTTTTCCGTTACCCATCCTTCCTTTCCATGGCTCACATTGTTCCTGGAATAGTTGGCCTTTTCCAGGTCTCTGATTCTTTCTTACCTTCCTGTCACTGAAATTGTGCTAAATTATTTTGCTTTGCTTTTTGAAATAATCTACTAAAAGACATGAAAAGGTTCTTATGCAGATCCAGGAAGGTCACTAGAGGACCAAGGAAGTGCCCACCATTTTATGTTCTGCAGCTCACACCACAAAGCAGTTAATGCCATGCTTTCGGTTTAGAGGCACACCAACATACAAGAACCTTGCAGTTAATTTAGGTTAAAAGAAGGTGCCCGTTCTAAAGAAGAACAACTACTTCTAAATGATGGAGTGCTTTTACTCCAGAAAAAGTGTTTCAGTGTAGCCAGCTTAATCTACTCACCATTTTCAATTCCTTTCCCTTTCAAAGCAAAACCTAAATCAGTCTGAACTACTAAGGACTCAAATCTATCTCATTCTTTAATGCAGTGGTTTTGTTTCAGCTACTTTAGCAGCTTAAATAATAATAAAGCAGCTCGAATTGATAATACAGTAACAAAAATATTTTGTGTTCAATTTAGTACCACATTCCCTATAAAAATTGCAAGACTCAATCGTTTTATCAAGGTATTTGGACTTTTGGCTCCTACATTAGTACCCCAGGCCCAAAGGCTCCTTTTTCTTTAGAAGTGTTATGTAATAACCAGCAAGCAACAGAAATGTACTTAACACTGTGGTATTCTGTAAGTCACATTAGCAGCTGCATAAATAATTACAGCCCTTCTCAGGTAAAACCTCACCAATTTAAATGAGTTTTCTCGGAGCAGGGAAGGATTGAAATCCCTTTGAGTGATAGGGAGACCAATAGAAGCCTTTGCAAGTGTTAAAACATAGTCTGATCCCCAAGGTATACAAATGCTACCTGCTGATGACCGAAAGAGCACAATTTTCAGACTCTGGATCAAATTCTATTGAATTGTGGCTAGTATTTTCCTACATGCATTCAAGAGAAAGGAGTCACTTTTACCCTGACCAGGTAACCATTTCAGCATTCCAGTGTTTGTAGGAGGGTCTTAACAGTCCATGCTTTTGCTTAAGATCAATCAATTCCCTTTCCCTGCCTCTGATTCTCAGTTTTGTAAGAGGATCGCTTACCAGCAAAATTTGATTCCACTCCTTACAGAAAACAGCATCAGCTGTTCATTTGTGAGCCAGGCCTAGGGGGCATCACAGGTTTTTGGAACAAGATCTTTGCTTCTGTCTTGCATGTTTAGCCACCCCTTGACTAATCACATAAAACAGGGCCAGTAGGGACCGATGAGGTCATCTACATCGTCTTCTAATCTCCAGTTGGGACCAGTTTTGCCTAAACAATTCTTAGCAGCTATTTCTCTGACTTATTCTTAGGAGACTCCACTGATGAGTTCCCATAATGCGTCCATGAAATTATTAGAATCTTTTACATCTGACACTTAGAACACTTCTACATCTGACATGCATCTTCAATTAAAGACTTTATTACTACTTCTACTTTTCAGGCTGTAAACATGTAATAAATTAATAACTGTAGAAGTATATAAATTCACGTTTGTTTTACTTACTCCTGACAGCAAGTACTCTTACTGCAAAAGTAGTTAATAGCGGCATGTAATGTAAGACTTGCCCTATGCTACAGCTGAGCCCTACAATATCACAACACTAATTTTTTGTTGTTGTTCTTTTTTTTCCATCAGAATTGAAACAAAAGTCATCATTTATTCCTCATAACAAGGTTCTAGTTTTAGGCAGCCTGGAGGGGAAGATCCTAGCAATGGAGCAACATCCTTGAACTTACAACAGTAGAAATACTTTTTGGTGCCTAATATTGCCATGAGTCAATTGTGAGCCACAGAACGTCACTTCCAAATTACTGTTTTCTCTTTGTGGTGGTACTTCAAGGAAGAAAATACAGTCAATTTTCAAGGTTCTCAGCCATTTCTGTCAAGTTATTTAGACTGTCTAACAAAAGCTAATTTACAATGGGAGGCATCTACAACAGGCACCATTAAGTCTAGAGCCATGAGACAGACTTCTCCCTGGACATCCATTTAACAAGATTATGACGTAGAGGGGTACCGTACTTCCCTGTGAAGTACAAGGCTTTTTAACCCAAGAAGTTATTTTCTATTCCTCTTAGCTAATGCACAGTGAGATTTTTCTAATCACCGTTCTTAAGGGAAGGCAAGAAAATTTAATATATAGACAATCAGAAGTAGCTAGCATCTCTTTTTTAAATTCACCTTCAAATCAAGAAAGGTTCTAATTAAGATGAGATAACAGATTCATCTTCCTAGTGCTCTTCCCCAGCAGAGATTTATAACTGTANTTAATATATAGACAATCAGAAGTAGCTAGCATCTCTTTATAAAATTCACCTTCAAATCAAGAAAGGTTCTAATTAAGATGAGATAACAGATTCATCTTCCTAGTGCTCTTCCCCAGCAGAGCTTTATAACTGTAACAGTAAGTGCATAACAAAAAATAATTATATGGGAGAGACATCTAAATGTTCTGAAAATGTGGAGCAAATAGGCTTGGTTTCTGTACACAGAAGCAGAAAAAGCAAAGCTTGCCTCTCCCTACTGCTTCATATTACAAACTCAAAGTTTTTTCTTCCTGACTAATTCCCAGTCTGATACAGATACCACATAACTAAACATTAAAATCCTTTCAACGTGTTTATAGACAAAAGCTATCATTATTGCTTGACTGGACACTTAAATATGATACTTCAGTGAAGAGAGAACTTCAACATTTGAAGGCTGCAATCTTAAAGAGAATATAAAGTTTACTATCACCACAGTCCATCACAGATCAACATTGCAACGTTTGTTTGGGTTTTTTCTGGTTTGTTTGCTTTTGGGGTTGGTTTTTTTTTTTGGTTGGTTGGTTTGGGGTGGATGTACAATCTGCTACAGACTCCAGGTGCTATCTTTTTCTCTTTTCTATTTCAAAGTTATTGAAAGGAAAGGGAAACACTAGGGAAAAGTCCCTAATCTAACCGGAGCCAAACTACAAGATCAGTCTGGAAAGTTTTGAATATTAGATTCTCCTTAGTGAATATTTTTAAGACAAAATGAACCATCTAGGAGCAAAGAACATTATTAAGAGGTACACAAAACACATTTTCATAAAAGATTAACCTAAAAGATTGTGAATGCAATAAAACGGAACTGATTTTCCTAATACAAATAATAATTATTCTTAACGCGCATTCTTTGTTTAGGGTTTTTGCTTAGATCAAACTATGATCACATACTGACCTGCACAAATGTGATTCAGGTTCACTAGAGCATAGGATCCACAAAACTATAAAGTCACATATTTTCCAGATAAAATAACTGTAGTTCCCTTCTGGTTTTACCAAGTCTTATTTGGTGCATGACAATATCTTAATGCTTATGATAACATTGCTTTTTTTCTGGCTACAGTGTCAGTTGCTCTCATACTGATAAATGTTAAATATTAATTTAGGGATCTGTCTTGCAATCTGTTCATAACTTAGTAGAAAGACCAACTTCCAAAAATATTCATGTGCCTACTGAAGCCAACAAGGATGGCTGGGAGAACTCAAAAGAACAGTCTTGTGTTGCAATCTGCCAGTGCTTGGGCATGCTGAACATCTCATCACCTGCAGCTAAGCGCCTCAGAAAGCCTACCTCCTCTCATAAATGACCCTGCTGTGCAAGCCAGCGTGGATGGGTTCTGCAGGTACTTATGTATGCAGCGTACCAGAAGACAGCAGGCCAAAGGGGAGGAAAAGAACATGCTGGGAAGTACATTAAGATCTCCCCAGAACTGCTAAGCTCTGAAGAATAGTGGACCTGCTCGATCCATGAGAAATTATAAAAATCAAAACACCAAGAATCCATCAAATCTGCAGGCCACCAGCACACACCAGCATCAATAAGAATGTATGTAACTTAGAACACATCAATGAAGGTAGTGCCTGCTATATGTAGACAAAGACTATAGGATCATATGCACATATGAGGAACCAAAGGACTCTCTGGGTACTTCCTGAACCCCCACTTAGAAGTCACTGGTGCACCAGTGATGCTTTCGACTTATGAGTAAGCAGATGTGGTTGGCCTCCCAGCTGTTGCTCCAACCAAGTATTATACGCGAGAGTGTGAACTGTGTGAGGTAATAATTGCATATACTGTGCAAACAGTTATCTGCTGTTAATAACAAAAGTTTAGTTCTAGTATTACTAAAACAGCTGAATGGTGTACTAATTAATAGTAGTACTAATTAATAAGTGTACTAATTAATACAGTTTGTGATCTGTGTCTCTCCCAACTCAGTCCCCTATCAGGGAAAAGGGAATATTATAGAGCACTCCTTGTTCTGGTGTTCACTACATACAACGGCTTTACTTCTCCCCAAGAGGAGCAAGCAGTGTTAGCACACCCATCCAAGCTCTGATAGGAAGAAAACCAACACGATTTGTTATTTTAACATACTTACTTGGTAGGGATATAGAGTGACACCATTCGTTCTTGACAAAGACCAGGTGCCGTCAAGGTACTGATGAGCCTGGATAGCCACAGAGTTGAGAACATTACCATTGCTGGGGCTAGTGGCCATTTGAAAGCTGACCTTGGCTTGGTGTCCAGGAGAGCCATTTTTCTTCTCCACCCCATTGACAATTCCTAGACTGTTGGGTTTTCCACTGTGTTTGTTGGCAACAAAGCCTGTATAATTAGACGTAGCATAAGGAGCAGGCATGTACGCCCAGTCCCTGGGCTGCAGGCTGCCCATGTGCCGGGGACTCACCAACGTGGGGATATTGGAAAGAGGTGGGGGAGAGCCTGGCGAGGCATCATAATGTTCTGAGTTGGCAGCTTGCTCTAAGGTGAGCACCATCTGAATGGCCTCTTGCTTCAACTGGTTCAGGTGTGTGGCACAAACGTCACATCTGTTGTCCTTCTCATTCCATGCCTTACGAATAGTATTGGGAACTTGGAGCTTGTCATGAATCACTGAAGAGAATCCTGGGTCCTAAAAAATCAAACAGAGAAGGGGGGGGGAGGGACACGAGAGAAATGTTTAACCATGGTCACCACAGTGAAACATTGTTATTGCTGATTGTGCATTTCAAATGCCAATTTATGAGATAAGCTTAGAATGCAAACAAAGGCCATTCGATACAGTCAACATATGCCAGCAGCAGAGCTGAACAAAAATGAGAAACTAGATTGTGTTGGGGGAAAAAACCTCCTTTACTGATAAGTGGCAAATATTATAATTCCACCGCAAGCTTCAACGCATGGCCGAGAGAATGAATTAACCTGCTTCACACCACTGCATCTAATTTCTGGCTTGAATGAAATCTACTCTTAGTTACACAGGTGAGATCAGGAGCAACTCCACTAAAACCAGTGGGCTTGTAGCAAGGTTTACAAATCCATCTACTCATCAATGCTAGCTTCTGGTAGTCAGAAAATCCAGGAAATAGTATGCAACAAAAATGTAACATTTCAACGCCTGCCTATAAAGAAAAAAAAACCGAAATACAGAAGTACCATCACTCTCCCAAAATCCTTTTCAGAATTCAAAACAGATGGATATTTGACAAAGTTTTCAAGAGATTTTCAGCATTTCTTTTACCAAGAATACACTTTTCAGCCAGAAAAAAAAAACCCTTTTCTGTTAATAAAATGTTCTACCACTATTTTGGTTATCTACCAATAATGTGAAACAAAACAATAATTTTATTTAGAAAATAGAACATGTATAGGGTCGATAATTTGTAAACAATAATTTCCTTCCTGGAAAGCATAGTTTTGGTGCAAAACCACATGATCATGTTTAAAACCTCTTGCCTCATACCCTTACTTCATAAGTAGATATTTGAATACAAGCGATGCTCTCTACAGAGCAATACACCACCCTGATCTGACTACAGTCATTGAACGCTGGCCTAAATTGCACAGTGCTTCAGTAATGTGAAGCCAAACAGCAGTCTTAGCAGTGGTTTACCACCAAACTTGCATAGTTCTTACAGTATCGTGCAGTTTTAGAAACACACAATGATGTGTGTGTTACGCAGAGCAAACAATGACAGTTATGTGATGGAAGTCCTTCTTCGAAATTTCACACCACATTTTTGTGGTTTTACAGACCTGGCAGGGCAGATTTCACCTCCCCTTCTTAAGTTTTGGAGACATATTGGTGGATTTTCATATGACTACTCAAAGAGATTTACAATCAGTACTATGAAAATCTTTTTCTTTTTCCTCTTTGTCTTTGTGGTTTTATCACCTTTAGCAGCAAACTGAAATCACACCAGAAGAGTGGGGGGGGGGGG
>VZSC01017593.1:57479-92222 GCA_013398225.1 Steatornis caripensis | reverse complement strand
GGGGGGGGGGGGGGGGGGGGGGGGGGGGGGGGGAGGGGGAGGGGAAAAACCACATAAATAGACACCCTCCCTCATCAAGTAATTTGATGAACCCCCATGCCATCCAAGACAGACGAATTTCACGTCTTGATAGTTTGGCTGTGCTGGGAAAGAATGAGCCGAGGTATAATACAGAAAGGTAGAGAATTCATTGGTAGAGGGTCATACTCATTATGATCCATCTTTATTATATACTCAAGCATTTTATTTTCACTGTTTAACTACCGTGAACAGCTCCTCAGCATGCAGTGATTAATTGATTCATAAATCATGGTGCCTCTTTATGTAGAGCAGCAAAAGAGCAGTTCTAGCCCCAGAAGCCCAAGAGGGTCATGTAAGCTGATGGGAAACAACAGGAGGCTGAGATCTGATCAAGTCTCAAGCTGGTCATTTCTATTCTATGTACAAAGCGGGTCAGAGCATCAAAGTGTGTCAGGAAGGCGGGAACTGGGTTCTGCACCAACCCTTCCCCCTTAACCTTCAGGAAAGGGACTGGTGGAAATCAGGGGGAAAAAACAGGATGCAAAAGATGTCAAATCTTATTTTCCATCCCAGACAATAACTAGGTCAACAGATCACATCAGATATAGGCACCCCATCCATGATGCCAGGTATGCTGTGAAAGGACTCTACTTTTACCATAATGAGCTAGACAAAGCTACCTATATAGCTGAAGTGAGGTGTGAGTCTTCTTTCCAGGCTGCTCCACATCAGTCCAGGAAAAATCCTTGACGGCTCTTCCTTCACCTAGCGAATGCCACAGAGCTAGCTGCTGTTCTTTGAAAGTTAACTTCCCTTAGGCAGTGGAGCTTGAACCCAGGTAAGTATATACAACAGTCAGATCCAGCAGCAGTTCAACATGGAAATTCCTGGGTACTATGATAAATACTCCAAGGAAATAAAGCCTTCTCTAAAGTAAGCAATTGTCAGCATGATATAAATATTCAAGTAGCACATCAACTTTAAAGAGTGCTGGACAGCAGTGAATTCAGCTTCATCTCAGTGTTAAAACAAACATCAGATCATTCTCTGATTCAACAATAAACAGAGAGAGGGAGGGAGGGAGGAAGGAAGACTGTTCCTCCTCAGGAGCAGAAAGGATGAGAACAGGCACAACCTGAACAGATTACTTCCAGACTGGCCCTACTAATCTATCAGACTCTACTAGATGGATAGCTGAACACTGGATCCAAGTCTGGAATATTAAACAGAAAAGCCTACAGGACAGCAAATAAATTTGGAGAAACTCAGGTTCCAGAAACATATTAGTCACATTTTTTATGGACAGAGCCTAAAAGAGTTTACTTTCTTATTCTGCACTGGACAGCTGCACTATAATTTCACAGAAGAATCGGCTGACAGGCTTGCAACACATTTAGCATGAAGGAGGCTAAAACTGGACAGTCACTACATCCTTGCTTGAATAGCAGGGGAATGCAGCTACACGACACTTTCTGCTTGCAGAAGAAATCCTGAAACAATCATCTGCACATTCTCCTAGGAAAGCTTCTTAGTTCAATAAACGGTATCTTGTCCCATAGGCATATGACAGGATCTTGTCCGATATGAAACAGGGATGGGCAAACCTCACTGGATAAGCACTTTGAGCTAGCTGCATTAAGCAGCAGGAGCTGGAAAGGTTATACCCACTGCTGAAACTTGTGAGGTCTAAGAAACTCCACACCCCCTGGCATGAGAGCAGATTTGGTTATGAAATCTGAGGTTGACATGGGAAATACCATTTACATTTTGGCACTTATTTCCAGCCCTGACAGAACAAAGTACAGTGACACTGAAAACTGAAATAGAGCTTTAAAAATCACCAAAGAGTTTGGTTTGAGTTCAGGGCAAAGGTTCATGATGGTTTCTCTTATGGCTGTAATGGTTCACCCATCTTTAGTATAAACAGCATTACTGTAAACTCTTAGCCCTATAATAAATAAATGAAGGCGTGTAAGAGGTCTGAAACCTTCAGGAGATCAGTCACAACACAGACTATAGCATAAATGCACAAGGCAAACAGTGAACTAAACAGAGCGCACACTGAGCTTTGTTGCAAGGAGCCTTTTCACATCACCTTTGAGTTTTTAAGCTCAAGTAAACAATTCCAGTTATGCTTGGTTCTTCATCTTCTCCACTGTAACTAGCTAGTAATTAATCCCTCATCTTTGGTCCCAAACTACAAACTCACATGGGAAAGACAGAAGAGGAAAGGAAGTTTTGCTTTTTGGAGACCCAGCAGACAGGTATGCCGAGGAATTCTTGCTTTACCCAGTGAAAATGTACGCAGCGAACAGGCACTAGTTAAGAAACACTGAAGTACACAGACAGCTGAACCAGGGTGAATGCAGTCCTGACCTCAAGGAGAAGGAGGAACAGCACTACTATATGATCACGTAAGGTAATGCAGAAGCAGCCTCCTCTCTTTCATCTCCCTTTATAAATCTGTACCTTCCTGTATAGTTTCATGACATTTTAACTCCATCACTAAGAAAGCAGACAACAAACAGAAGAATCCTTTCCTTCCTGCTACCCAGCTTGGTGCCCATCTTCCCCAACAGAGAAAGCAAACAACCACTTTCAGCATGAAGCCCAGCATTGCACACATACGTTTACACAAAGCTCACAAGGAGATGTGCTGCAAGCAGGCAGAGCTCAACCTGTGGACAGAGAGGGGGGCAAGAAATCAGATGAGCAATTTACACTTTCACATGTTACATGGAACCTAGCTGATCACAGATTCATGTACAAATACCTCATACTCATACTACTTGTTTGCAAACATGTAGCAGGCAGACACTAATACAAGACACGCTCTCTAAGATTTTGTGCACAACTATATTTGATTTAGTCAACTACAGCCTACGCAAGTTAGACATTGTAACTCTGTGTCATTGCTTCACAGAAAACTCAACTATACAATGGATCTCAAGACCTTCTTATCAAATTGTTTTATTCAACACCAATATTATTTATTGCTCTTCAGGTAAAAACAAATCTAACTAAACCACAGAGGTAGCTTCCGCTTGGAGATGCTCACAGAAGACTCGAAGTTCTTTTGTTTCTGAAAGGGTCCTGGCAGCAATGACTGCTGGCATGTAATCCATCACATAAGGTGAGGGGAGAAGCAGGGGAAAGCAACGATCAAAGTTCTGCCCAGGAAGAAGTGTGTTTTCCAGACTCTCACTCTCCACAGGCAGGGAGTAGAAGAACTAATTAAGAAACATTAGTAGGAGGGAAGCTTTAACCCTGACAAGAAACACATGTTTTTCCATGACTGTGCAAACATCTTTGCTCTAAACACAATGCTGTTAGTCCATGGTTGGTCTCTATTTAGTGAGTGGGGGTGGGGGAGTGGGAAACATCACCTCTGTTCTTTCTCTCTTGAGGATGTACTTTCCAGCCCAATAAGGAGATTATACTTGTAAATTTACTTTCCAGAAGCACCCGGGCTATTTTCCAAGTGACTCTGCACCCTAACTTATCCTATCATTTTGTAGGCTACATTTCAGGGATTTGCTGTTCTCAGCATTCCAGAGCCCCAGCACTTGAAAAACAGCTCCTCACTGTTACAATGGCATCACTTCTGTTAAAGGAAAAGTATGTTCAAATAAACTGGAGTCATAGGAGTTTTTCCTCAAAAAAGCATGACAGCATACACACTATGACTATAAATCCGTAGCACTGTACCGTCAAACTGAGCTGGGAACCCTTGGATAAAAATCAGTTAGCTTTGCTAAGTAAAGACTGAAACACCTGAATTATCTAAAGTGGCAGGGTCTCTGCTAGCACAAGCAGTGTTTTGGTAAGGAAAAGCCAAAGTTGGACATGAGCAAGACCAAGGGAGCAGGGAGGTGGCCTCCCTTCTTCTATTGCTCTGTACTTAGGAACTGACACCTTCTCTGGGCAAGACCACACTGCCTTACCCTCTCTGTCATGGAAGACTTCTCTCACGCCCAACACATCTTCTTCATGTAAGCCATCCATTACCACTGCCAGCTGAGCAAATGAAACTATCTCATCTCCTTTGCTAGAAAAGGAGAACATGTTTCCCTCTTGTCCTTCGGAGACCCTCTCCTCTCCCCAGCAGGAACTTCCCCCCCTAAGCACTGTTACTACATGTTGAGGAGAGGAGATAGGAGGCAATCCTGAACTGGAGAGCTGCAAGTAGGGAACTTGGACAAAACAAGACAGAGGTCATGAGGAAAGCATAGTGGAATAAGAAAGAGACATTTTACATTAGCCTGTTTCCAGAAAGCCCTTGTAAAGAGACCATCTTACCAACTGCAGTAAAAACCTTGGCAGCATTATCATATCCCACCTCTTTAACTGTTAGCATTTTTGTCCCCCAAACTTGAAGAGCTGCTCTCTGCTGCTGACTTGAGCCTTCACTTTCAAAAAGGCCATGAGAGTGCTCCCTGTTCCACAGTCAGGATCTCCAGAACACATCCAGGGGACCAGTTCTATTCAGGGAACGGGGGGAAGGAAAAATCAAATCTTAATCCTGTCTGGTGTAGCCCTCACAACATCACTATTTTCAAGGTGTTTTTCTTGAGCTGGCACATACTACTGACATTTGGACTTTTATAATTTAACATTTGTCAGTGTAAACCAGCCACTCTGCAGCCAGCAAAATGTGCTCCTTCAGCTTAGGCTCTCTGTTTCCTTATCTGAAACAGACAGAAAGTTTGAGCAAGGCTCACCTTACAAACTTGCAGCAGCAGGAAGCAGAAGAGAGAGAGAAAACTGGAAAAATAGGAGGATTAAAAATGGGGAGGAGGGACAGAAGGGGAAAAACAAAAAAGTGTTTTATAATTGCTCCATGGATTGGCTTATGGGTCTGATGATGGATCAGCACTGACGGACTTACAGCTGTACACATGTGGCACACAGGTGTTTGTGTTAGCATTTGATAGCTAGACAGCAGCCAGATTTTTAATTGAGTTGGAAAGAAGAAACAGAACAGCAGCAGGAAAATCTAAATATACATTCAGTGGTTCAAATCCAAGCCTTGCCCAGTGAGCTCTGCTACGCAGTTGTCTAGAGCTCTGCATCCCGGACTGAATCTGTGGCCACAGCATGTACAAGGTATCCTGGAGGTAAGCTTCTTCTACAGCTATGTGGTAGACAAACTCAGCTGTTGCTGAAGGGACAGAATTTGTCAGCATCATTTTCATAGCACAAAGAGTAGAAACAAACCCAGAATTGCAGAAGCCTCGTCGCTTGTGCTGGAAAAAGCAGCAACTCCATTCTTTCCTCCTTGCTTTGTATTTTGCTGCCTGAACATTGAAGGATTGCCATTTGCTTTCTTAGCCACCAGAGCACACTATGAGCTTGTGTTCAACTGATTATTCACCTTGACCTCCGAGTACTTTTCTGCATCGTTGTTATAAGCAGCCTTGTGTCATGCATGCAACCCAGGTGTATCACAGATGCATCTTTGCTCAAGTTTGCGGTCACCCCATAGAACTGAGTCGCTGTTGCTGCCTCTTCACTCGACTGGGGGCAGGCTACAAATTTGACCTAACTGTTATTAGAATGAGATGCCTTCAAGAGCCTACAAATGGTTAACTTTATGAACCAAATGTTTAATCTCACTCCTCACCAATGTGGCAAATGTGATGATACCTTTTTTCATTAAATTCTTCTGACTGCCATTCACAAAGAAAGTGTTCTTTATTGTTGATATCCTGTTACCCATGCTTTCAAATCCATCTGGGATAAGCACGAAGCATGACTGACCTATGATTACGTGGGCCAGACCTGTTCAAATACTGGAATAACATTAGTTTTTCTTTGATCCTTTCAAACCTCTCCCTTATTCCAAGCTTTGATAAGCATCAAGACAACAGATCACTTGAACCTCTTTGAGAAACCAGGCTACAGTAGCAATTACTGTTCTGACACACTTCCACATTTTCAAAGTTTANAGCACGAAGCTTGACTGACCTATGATTACGTGGGCCAGACCTGTTCAAATACTGGAATAACATTAGTTTTTCTTTGATCCTTTCAAACCTCTCCCTTATTCCAAGCTTTGATAAGCATCAAGACAACAGATCACTTGAACCTCTTTGAGAAACCAGGCTACAGTAGCAATTACTGTTCTGACACACTTCCGCATTTTCAAAATTTAGCTTGCTTTTCCTGTGAGAAGAGCATTACAGTTCTTTGAAGAATCCCAGCACTGACACTGTAACCAGTGATTTCTCAAACAGCTGTCACACCTGAAGAACGGTAACTAAACATCACAAGTGTGAAGGTCAGGACAGTATTTGTGACACCTATATACCTACTGTTCTCCTGATTTATAAAGGGGTTTGTAGCAAGCTGAAACCTCTTGTAACTGCTTTTCAAACATGAGAATCATATCCCTTTTATTTTAGGCAAACAATCATTAGAAAAATTATTGGGTTTTTTTATTTCAGAACTTAGCATTCTCAAAAGAGCTGTTCAGTATGTAACATTTTTTATCAAATCTGTTCAGCTTCAGCACATCCACAATTGACACGCAACAGAGAATCAAAAATTTTCTGTCCTGTTCAGCTTACTGTATCTCGCTTTTTAAAAACTCTTTCTGCATGCTCAATCTTAGGCTTTTCTCTCCGTTCTAAGAGCAACCAGTATCTTTAAATTGCATGTAAGATCATTGTTTTGGAGGATATTAAAATAAAAAAAATCAATAGATTGATACAGGTTATCAGTGGCTTCTACAATGGGTAAAGAGCTTTGCCTTTGCATGTTCAATCTTCCTTTTGTTTTGGGTTTTTGTTGTTGTTTCGGGTTTTTTTTTAATTCACACAGCTTTTGGAAACGTTTTACCAGTTTCTCCACTTCATACTGATGTTCTAACCTAGTTCAGCAGAGCTACCTTTTGTTCATCTTGGATATGCTCTACTCAAGCAACACTCATTCAGGGTCTGGTCTCTTCTCTAGTTTCTTTTCTGCCACTATCAGATTTCCACCCTTCTCAACTGGACTGGAAAGGAGCTGGGAAGGTCAAAGATATGGATTGACGAGAATTAGAGTATTGCAAGCCTTCTATAACACTAATGACGGTCAGTTAAAACCTGAAGAGTTTTACTGCAGTTTAACAAAGCCATTCGAAATTCATACTTTAAGCTTACTTTCTTTCATGTTCTTGAATATGAAGACACCAGGCAACTCAAGTAATCTTAATCTTAGTAAAACTGCAAATAAAAGTAAAATCCTGTCCACTTTATTCAAATCAGATTGAGCTTATCCGTGTGCCATCTAGGAAACAGAATGAATTTTGTTCCTAACCATTGGGAAAGTATATTACAAAGACAACAGTCACTTCACAGTCATAATGAAGTCTCTCCCATGCACATTCACAGAGGCACATGAAAAATTGAAATGCATTTGCCTCTTCCCTGTGTTTCCATTTTGCGTTAGATAGACAGCGTTGCTAAAAAAATTTAAGTTGGAAATAGGAGCAAGTCTCCCCTCTGCACTGATTCTCACATCTTTCTACGTGTGGAGCATTCCAAGCTGCATACAAGCCTGCTCTTACCACTCAGCAGCAGTCACATCACCCTAGTGCCAACTGGGGATTTTCACCAGCCTTTTATTTCAACTGAACTAAAGAACACGCACATCAACATCCGCAGAGCTGTTACATGCCTTCTTTAGGAGCTATTTCCTTCATGTGAATGCTCTCAGGATCAAGCAAGCAGGGAGCTTGAAAGCTGGAGGGTTAGTTGAGATTGTGGAGAACATTCCCAGGTCACTGTGCAACCCTTGAGATTGCAGGGGGAGAAGATGAGATACCTACTTGAAGCTGATGGTGCAAACTGGGCAGGCGAAAGAGGGGAAGGGGAGAAATCAAGGCAATTATCTATGAAAGGATTTTTTTCCCCAACTAATTTCTGATACAGATAATTTGAAGATCTACTGATGGGGTCAGCAAAGTTACAGAGCTGCTGACCTAGAAGGAAGATCACACCGCCTCTACTAACGTGTTGTACGCCGCCCTGTTTTCCCAAAAGACTTTATGCTGTGTTTCAGGTGGACAGAAGTCACATAAGAGCATCCTGTAAGCAGCTCTGGGGTTTGACAGCACCTGTCTGAAACGTCCTCCTTGACACATACCAGGCCTGCAGTGGGCTGCTGCTTTAAATAGTAGCCGCATACCAGGTGCTGACAGCCACTTGCTCCACAGGCAGCTCATGTCCCCCGCTGTCTAGCCATACAGGCTCTCACAGTCTCACTTCAATCTGCTAAATCCTTCCCTCTCCGTAACATTTGGCCTGTTATCTACCACCTCCTCCTCATCCCGAGCCGTTCACCCACAAGAGCCGCCCAGCTTGCTCCTGCCTCAGGACTCCTCAAACTCCCATCATATCCAAGATCAAACTACGTCTCAGTGACTCAGCCTCTTGGAAATCCCCTTTTTTCCTCAGAGAGGGGAAAAACACCACCATCCTGTTCCTTTCCTGCCAGCCACACAATGTCCATGCTCCCTCCCCTGGTTTGCGCAGCCTTTTACAGTCCAGCCTCAGGCTCACCAGGCTTATCAGGCACACAGCTCCCAAACCCAGCAGATACCCTTTGACCTTCTCCTGCCCCTCACTCCACGCACTAATCCCAGCTTCAGGTTAAGCGATACTATACTTACCACTTTGGGTATGTGTGATATTGTTAATAAAAACCAAACCGAGTGCTAATAAAAATAAATAATCTGAACTGAGAAAAGAAAAATCTGACCCACTGAAATTTTATTCTAACAGTTTTACATTATCTCAGGGTGGGTTACGTTTGCTTGTGAAAGCACCTCGGCTTTGATGTAACACCAGACGGTAATCAGATTCCTTTTAGTATTTGTAGCTGTTTCCGTTAACACAGTTATATTAAGAGCTTGTTAATGATCTAATTATCAAACTGTCTAATTATGGTTTTGCTTAATTTCTTTTGCGTTTATGGAATCACTTGCAGTTATCGCCTGTGATCCCTGGAACCCCTAAACCGAGATGTAACATATCAAAGACTTCTCTTTGGAACTGAAATTTGTATCTGTAAATACACTTCTCTCTCTAGAACTTTGTCACTTCTGATGCCACTGTATTCTACACATTTCTCATGTACAATACTTTAGATACATTGATACCATTTTTATGCTTGTACAAAAACATTACGAAAACAAACAAAAATGCACCACAAGTTAAAATCTTTATCTTAGAGGGTGCTGAGTGCCCCCAACCTCCATGCAGTCAAAGAAATCTAAGAGCATTAGAGCAGCCATGAAATAATTTTTTTTTATTCCACTTAGTACACAGGGCAGAAAGCAAGTGCGCACCTCAGCTTTTCAGCTGGGAATAACTTGAGGAGCAAAGTTGTTTGCAGGTTTCCACTCCAGTTGCAAAAGCAGCTTATGTTTGGTTAATACAGTATAAATATTTGGAGTGTGCAAAGGGGAGGAGGAAGGAAAAAAACCAAGATCAGAAAAAAAATTAATGAGAGCAACAAGAATCTGCCAACTCTCAGAGGGAACAGAATTACACTGTCACGACCGTCCCGTACAGTATGACGACTAACTGCAGTGCATGGGACATCTTTTTGCCTGGAGAAGCTCTGTTCTCCAGCCTTGGGGCAGTTGCACTGTTTAACTATGCCAACATAGCTGAAGGGGTAGAATGCGTGTTATGACAAGCCCATAACACACAGCCTTTTTCTCTTAAGTCTGCTGCAAACATACCTGCTAAATTTCATTAAACTGTGTGTGAAACTTTCTACACAAACTATTAATCAATCTGTATACTTCAGCATATGCTTCAGCTCCAATCCAGCAGACTCTGTCTGCATCTGCTGAGGCACGGGTTGCGCAGGATTTGGTATTTTGCACCAAGGGTAGGTGACGGAGACTGGGTTTGATGGGCTGGTGAGTGCAGGGAGGTGGGTAGGGAAGATAGGAAGCTGTGGTCAAGATGGAAGCTGTGGGGCTGCTGAGTGTAGCTTAACGTGAGAGGAAAACAGCTCCAACTCCACTCCTCGTAGCTTTTACAGATGCCAAAGGACCTGCTTTTGGCTGCTTCCTCACAAGGTGATCCAGAAGGCACCTACAACATCGGCTGACACAGCTGCACAGCGCAAGACTGTTCTGAGGGAAGGTACTGGCTGCTTGGGTCCAGAGGCTGATGGGTCACTTGGCTGCCAGGCAACTCGTGATATGGGTATAGCAGAAACTTCCATGGATCTGAAGCCAAATGAAGCTCGTATGGAATACAACACGATTCTGTGAGCCTTGATCACCCGGCCCTGGGAACACTGCTGCTTCTGAACACTTACAGCCAGGAAGCAAGCACCATGGTCTAAGATTTACCACAGCACTTCTCCAGGCTAGTAAATGCTGTTTCAATACATACCTTTACAGCCAGATTTGTGACTTTAGGGGAGCTTTGGAGTATAGCTAATAACCTCTTGTGTTGTTGTCATCTATTAAGAAAAGAAAGTTCCAAATTCAAAAAGTAGGCATTGTTTCAGTTCAGGACAATTGGGTTTGTTCAAAAGTACTCTCACTGTGCAGTTGTAGGCAGTCACAGCCTCCACAGCCTGTATCCCATCCTCTGCACCCTCACAAAATCCCAAGCAACTCAAATGGTGGAGCATATGACAGGGCTCAGTTAGAACACGTTCTCACCAAGGTCTCAATAAGAGAGCGCATTCAGAGCTGAAGGAGGCCAAGTGCTCCCCTCCCCGCATGCATTTACCGCAAACAGAAGCCTCAAGCCCTCGCTGTAGGACCACAGGGGATGGGGACATAATGAGCCCTCACTGCCAAACAGCACGGTGCTGCTGGCCCCCCGTGACATCGATCTACAAGCGTGGGCTAAAAACATGCCTCCCTCACTCTCACCACAGCTCACGTTCTGTCCCAAATAAGATGACTGCTGACAAGCCCGTGCTGATCAGCCTCTTGACTTGTGTGGTCTGATGAGGGCTAAGATTACAAGTCTTTTTCCAAATAGTCCCCAAGTGAGCCACGCAAAAGAGGAAAAAAAAAAGAAACAGTGGGGGTAGAAAAAGCTTCCAGTAGAGCCTGGTAACATTAGCCAGCCTCAAACCAAAATACAATGTTCCTCAGGTTACAGTGTCAGCTGAAAAGCTCTCTAACCAACAGGGAGGAGAATGGACTTCCAACCTTTGCAAAGATTACAGACACTGATCATTACTTTAGACTAATACAGGACTCCTTGTGTACCCAGTCACAGTACCATCAATGGGGAAACAGAAATGACATCTGAAAGGATGAAGCTGTTGGTTCTCGAGGCAGCCACTGCCACGACGGCGCTGCTCTTTAAACACACTTTAGGCTACACACCCCCTCCCACTAACCAAGGGCGCCTCCTGCAATTAATCTACACAGCAACCCTCTAAACTCAGGCCCCAGGTTCTCCACTAGCGATTCAACTCTATAGATCCAGAAACCAAACCAAATTTAAGAAAAAACTTACACATACTTCATTAAACAAAAATTATTTATGATCAGTGGAGTAACCCAGTGGCCTCCTAAAACACCTTACAAGAATTTCAGCAACCACTGATTAAATAAACATGTTATAAACTCTACATACCTGCATAATTCATGCAACCTGAAAAAAAAAGTCTACTTTGTTATTTACTGACAGACAAGCTGACATCTGGATTTAGATTAAAAAAACAAAAATCACCCTGGAAAGATGCTTCAAGGAAAAATAGTGCAGGGAAAGGGGAAAGGAAGGAGTTGGTATTGCACTGGCTTAAATTTATTTTTGTCTGAATAGCTGCAAGCTACATATCCAGAAAGAGTAGAGTAAAGAAATCCAACTTTAGCTGTGAGATAGAAAGCTCTCTACACTGCATTACCGTATTTTCCTTAGTTTCATTTCCCGAGTGTAAGTCTCATTAATTTAAATTCAATATTAGTTGCTACCTCTCATGCATATCTCTGACTGCTCCTGACTCACGCAGACCTGGACAGTTCCTTCAGAGGTTGCTTTGCTCTTCTCTGAAGCAGATGGGGCACAAGCTAAGGAGCACAGTATCTTGGAGTTAGCACCAAGCCTCATTATGTCTAATGCTGTAGCAGGAGAGCCGCACTGAGATGTATTCAGAGCGAGAGGGCAGAAGGAGTCTGAGCAGATCAGTAGTGATTAAAGGTGCCACTGCAGCTTTAGGCTAGATTCACAAAGCACTGCAATACGAATTATCGTGCCTGTCCTTTGCAGCCAGCTCCCATAGCAATATTTGAAACTTGGAGCTTGGTGCCTGCAAGCACTTAAGAGATAAGCAATGAGGAGCAACATGGACACCTCAGCAGTGACATCTGGCAGGGGAGCCATGCAACCTCACAAAGAAAAACTGCCAAACTTGAGGTTGTATCTTGCAGTTATAAACCCCCAGAGCTGTGTTCCACCAGGATTCACTCAGATCCTCCCCAGCTGCCAAGGCAGCTGCACCATTCTCTCCACATAGCAGTAAGGCTGCGCTCCTCTAGGCCAACAGGACCTAGCAGAGCAGTCTTCTGGGGTTTTAAAATCTCCATCTCCCCAGAAGCTGCATTGTCCACCTTCAGGCCTGGCAAGACTAGACATCTATCTTTCCTGCAGAATACGTGCTGCTGAGCAGCCATCACCATGTTATTTGTGTCAGGCACTGGCCTGAGCAGGGAACCCAAGTGTCTCCAGGCCTTGCTGGACACTATCACGTATAGGCTGTTTTATGCCAAGGCTGTGTAGTGCAGTACCACCAGTCATGACGTCTCCCTTTTGACACAGGGGTGTAACTTACTTGGCTCTTGCCATGCACTTCTGAATACGATTTTGCGTGGGTGATGATCAATGCTCATGGGTCATCGACACAGCCAAAGACAAGTCCCCCAATTTAACTGAGCCAATACAACCAAGACCAGACTTCCAAAACAGAGATTGCCACCTTATACAGCTTTTTGAAATTCACTGATGCTACCTCCAAACCTGAGGCCTAGGTTTAGATATTCCATGTGTTAAGTTAGAAGATACAAATTCTCCTCAAAGATCACATGGGCTTTGTTACATTGGTGGGGGGAAGGGGAGAAGAAAGAAAGAAGCAGCCGCCAAGTAACTAAAATACTAAAAGTAAAAATTAAAAAAAAGGAACAGAATCTCCATTGTCAGCCCTTCTACTCAGGACCTGGGCAAAAGATAGAGACTGCCCTACAATAATCCACCCATTACTTTGGATTTACTCTTTCTTATGAACAGAGTAACACAGGCGCAAGAGCCCTATGACATCGCACCACTCGGGCTAGCAAGAGTACTAGATGTGACCCATAGGAAAAGCAAACTGCACTTGCAAACTGGGAGCTGTATGTAAGGACCCGATTCCTATATGCCAACAGGCCATTTTGGAAGCACACAGTGCCCCCACTTAGCATGTTTAAAATGGAGGGGGGGGTTGTTACCCACACATCAAGTTTACGGGTGAAAATATAGTTGCATTGCACAATCAAACCACTCACTATATTTTTAATTACAAGAATTTTAGCTATTTTTGCAACTTTTTGTACAGTTTTATATTAATAACCAGAACTTCGGTCTCCGAAATTATTTCACATATTTTATCAATGCTACACAAGACACATGTAAGGTCTTCAAGGCTTTTCCAGAAGTGATACTAGAACACTGGGACCTTTTTTGTTTTATCAATGTTTACAGAATCTGTGCTGAGGACTCCACTGATTACCACAGGCACTGGCAGTCTGGAGTCACTGGGAAGTCCAACTCCCCCTCTCTCCCCTTCCCCCACAATTTTAAGTGTTTCTGGTGTTCTCAACTAAACCCTGCATTTAGTATTGTAATTTACCTCACTCTCCCATGTTACTATCCACGGAATATTTTCTGGCACGCTCACAAAATTCCACCAGAGACCTTTTTTGGCATCCACTTCTATAGCATTTTGTGCTTTTATTAAGAGAAGGATTAGAGAGACATCACTTTGTATCCAGTGCAAATATAACTGTAACAAAGTTTGAAGTATGGATATACGTTCAGTGTTTATGGCATCTTTTTTTAAATTAAACTGCATACACTACTAAACTGAATACACTACTGCATATTAAGGTCATTTTGTTTCTAGTGAGAGTTATGCCTGCACAGCTTGAACGTTTTACACCACCTTCCAGAATAGATGTGAACCTCTGATTCCCCTCCTGCCAGCCGAGCTTTGTACGCAACCATGTTCACATTTATTCTTGGCAGCAATGTCAGCCATGTCAGATGTGTAAGGTGTTCCCAGCGCTCTTATGCACAAATAAGCACTGAAATGTCTCTGTTCTGAACTCCGTAATCACTAGTTTCCTCATGTTCATATTAAAAATTCGACACAGAACATCTCCTTTGCTACTTAATAACATATAAAGTCAGCTTTCAGATGACAATGCAAAAAGAAATCTCAAAGGTTTGAAGACAGTACAAATCATTCCTCATAATCACATTTAGAAATGTGTTTAACTTGAAGAAGGGAATTTGCAGTTCAATGAATAAACAACTCTGGCTCCTTCCCGGCAACATCAGACCCAAACAGAAAACACAAAAACATGCATTTCCTCTACTAGCCTTGCCTGAGTCCCCAGTTCTGGCTGAGCCAAGAGTGCTTGGTAGAATCTGGATGCGGGAAGCAAAGCAACAGAATCACAGCATGGTTGAGGTGAGAAGGGACCTCTGGAGATCATCTGGCCCTGCTCAAGCTGGGCCACATAGATCAGGCTCCCCAGAACCATGTCTAGACAGCTTTTGAGTATCTCTAAGATGGGAGACTCCACAACCTCTCTGGGTAACCTGTGCCAGTGCTCAGTGACTCGCCCAGTGGAAGCATTTCCTGATGTTCCGATGGAATGTCCTAACACGTTTTCCTCATTTCTTTTCGAGCAATTCAGATCTCTGTGTGGGCTATGGTACCTGGCAGAACAGATGCAGCAGACTGAGCAGGGTCCGAAACTCAGCCAGATTTAAACCACCATTTGGGGCATGATTCCTAAAGATTCCCTGTCTTTAGGCCTACTCACTATGCTGACACTTGAGAGGCCAATGTGAAGACTCATCACAGCAACCGACACTACTAGAAGTCATTCTCCCTTCCTGCCCCAGAAGAGGAAATTAAATCCTCAGGCTTCCCTTACAGTGACAGAGCGGAGAACACCTACTGTACAAACTGGGCTCAGAACACATATGATCATGTCAACTCTCAAATACATTGTGGCACACTCCAAAACAGGTGCAAATTTGCAAATGGGTGCAGCACAGCCCTTTGGTAAATACTGTCCCTGGGTGGGAAGCAGCCATCATTGTGCTGACAGATCCCACTGGATTTAAGGCTTAAGGCTATTCTTGATTCAGGGCATTAAAATGCCTTTCAG
Source organism: Steatornis caripensis (assembly GCA_013398225.1). Lineage (NCBI taxonomy): Eukaryota > Metazoa > Chordata > Aves > Caprimulgiformes > Steatornithidae > Steatornis > Steatornis caripensis. Next base: position 76,792 of record VZSC01017593.1, on the reverse strand, counting down.
GTCTCATCCCAGAAAGTGATTCCTATATCACATTTCACTTGCAGCTTTTAGCACATCACTCACGAGATGAATCCAAGAAACAGGTTGCCTAGGCCACTAGGTGCGAACAGAGGGGACTTTTTAGGGCAAAGTAGTCTGCAATCTGGTGGTTCCTCAGGTAGCCATAGCAGGCTGCAAAGCACTTCCACAGGGAGGGACATATTTTAGCTCTAATGGCTCATAACTTGCAGTAACGTACAAAAATTTTGTCTTCTAGAAAGGCCTATTCATTTCATATTAAACAAGTCTCTGAAGACAGAAGTAAATAGTATAAGAAACTGCCAAGATTATAACTTTAGGCGGTGTCACAGCAGTCCTGTGCGAGGAAAATCCCATGGGAGGGAAATGGATGTCATACGTACCACAGAGATGTGGAAATACTTGGCCAACAAACATGGTGCCCAAGCAGCCACACTGCAGACCCACTGCACCCCATTCACAGCTGTGGAGCTCCCTGACTTGGAGCACTGAGCCTTGACACCAGTACAAAATCCAGTTTTCAAAAGATACTTGTTATACCATTCTCTCAGTTGTGCTGTCTCAGAGCACAGGGGCACCATGCAGACAAAGAGCAGTGGGAGCTGAGCACCCTCCTCTCCCTTCACTCCCCTCCCCACCTCAACACTTTCCTGCCCCTCTGAGCTGCCCAGGGTTTCCAGCTACCAGAAGCTTTTCAGAAGTCAGGATACCCCTGCAATATGCAAGCGGCTAAAAAAATTAAAATAAAATAGAAACTCTATAAAGCTAAAAATAAATGTAGACTATTCTTATATTGGTTGGGTGGGGGAGATGGGGAAGAAAAGCACAGTAACAGATCCAGATATTATGCAACTCACTCCATGTAACATCTTTTCTTGATTATGCTTATTAGAGAGCTCCTATCCAAAACCTCAAATTACCGTAATTTGAAACACACTAGGTTTTTTTGATGTAAAATACTAACCGAAAGTAACTAAATCTTGCAAGTGCTAGAAAGAATCCAATTTTTTGCCTCTAACTATAAACAACTTGCATTGCTGTCAGACAAGAGCTGGTCTTTAGGTCTTTAAAGTGCCCTATATCCTTTTAAACACGCAGATCCTGGTATTGATCACACTAATTCTATTAGGACCAAATTCCAGGACTGCATCTTTTTCTATTTTTCGTCTCACAAAGTCCCCAAGTTTTTCTTTACTCCTCCACTCTTCTACAAGTACCGCACAAATATGCAAGAACTTTACTTTTTTCCAGCTTTTTGTGAACTAAAAAAAAAACCAAACAACTCCCAGTAAACATAGGATTGCTTTGTATATGGCACTTCAAACTATTATCGGTGAATGTAGCACACAACGGTTACCACTAAGGAAATGCTAGAAGATCACTGCATGCTGAGAATTAACTCCCTTTCCACTTTCTCTGCAAAATGGAGAAAATCATGTCCTCATTTAAGATTAGAGAAGCTTAAATTAGGAAAAGTGAGGTTCTTTGAGCATTTTATTTTCCCTTTCAAACAGAAAAGCAAATTCCTATGGCCCTCTCTTTTACCAGGTTCTCCTTACATTAGCAACCTTTGATCAGATACCTGATAAAATTAATACTATCCAGTTAGCTATTTGTTTCCTCAGTGTCCACTTCTTCGAAACAGCTCATGAATAGCAACATCTCAATTGGGGCATAGTTTGAAAAGCTCCATAACTTTGGAAGTGCTGCTGCTGCTCAAGATTTTAGAAGGTCTATCCATAAACGTTAACCAACCTCCTGTCAGCTCACCTGTGTATGCAATGAAGATTTTAACAGATAATTTATTTTTTCAAGTATGGTACAGAAACAGTACCGTTAATAGATGGAGGGTGTTGTTCTAAGTGAAATACAAACACTAGTGAGCAGACATTGTGGAAGTGGATATTTGGACATTTTGTTCCACCTAAGTTCTACTACACTCACCACAGCAGTATGCAAGCATCCTTCAGCTGTGAATTAAACTGTTAGTTTCCATTTTCTCCCCAGATGGAGAAGCACAGGAAACAGAGTAGGAACACTTCTTCTGACATGCCAGGTATTCATACCAACAAAAGTCACCCACACAAATCACAATATACCCATTAGAGAAGACCAAGTCAAAGAAACTACTCTGTATGTGGAACAGGCTGCAGGGAGACTTACAAGGAATTTTACTGAGAATCATCCTCAAGTTGAGCACACGAGGGCTATGTCTCCGTCAAAAATCTGCTCTTTTTGTAGTTTCACTCTGAAGAGTAGTCTTGGATCTTCAGTTTTTATTCCAGAGTTTTAATTAACATTTTAGTTATGCTAAGCCCATGCGCTGAGCACTCCATGTTTGACACTGTATTTCATCAGAAGGCATGGCAAAGAGGGGAGGACAGGCTGCATTGCCAAGGAGCTATGCTTCAGCAGTAGAAGTGATTCTGCAATAGTAGAAATACGTCAGACTGAAGGCTTTGTGCATTGTGCATTTCTCTATGCATACCCATTTCACCTTTTAATCTGAAGTAAGCCTAACTTAAATCTTTAAGGCAGATATAAAAACTGAAAGATACAGGTTTATGCCTCTCAAGCTATGTTCCATGCAGTACAGACTAGCTAACAGATACCCCTCAAATTCCATGATTTCCTCTACTGGTAGAGCACTCATAATTTAAAAAAAAAAAAAAAGTTTTCTGCTTTGATCTCACATAAAGTTAAGCGTCTCACAAACCCACAGACTAGCAAGGGCACATTGCAAGTTCTTCTTTCTCATGTTACCATACAGATCATCACTGCTTTTGACAAGTGACCAAAGTCCAGACATCAGGAAACAGAGAGAGACCATATTAAACACAAAACTAGATGCTAGATGCCATTATACCTCTCTTGAAAGCCAGATCTTGCCCAGCTGACAAATCAACTAATGTGAAGCGAGTACTTTGTTTTTTCCCCTGCCAAACTCCCTTAATAAACTGATGAAATACCCACTTTTCTCCACCCAGAGCGAGACTTACAGTGTCTTATGAAGCAGGATGTTAATGTTAAGACTAGAAACTCAACACGGCAAGTGGGAAACAACAAGCAAGTGTAAATGGAATTGNAAAAAAAAAAAAAAAGTTTTCTGCTTTGATCTCACATAAAGTTAAGCGTCTCACAAACCCACAGACTAGCAAGGGCACATTGCAAGTTCTTCTTTCTCATGTTACCATACAGATCATCACTGCTTTTGACAAGTGACCAAAGTCCAGACATCAGGAAACAGAGAGAGACCATATTAAACACAAAACTAGATGCTAGATGCCATTATACCTCTCTTGAAAGCCAGATCGTGCCCAGCTGACAAATCAACTAATGTGAAGTGAGTACTTTTTTTTTTTTCCCCTGCCAAGACTCCCTTAATAAACTGATGAAATACCCACTTTTCTCCACCCAGAGCGAGACTTACAGTGTCTTATGAAGCAGGATGTTAATGTTAAGACTAGAAACTCAACACGGCAAGTGGGAAACAACAAGCAAGTGTAAATGGAATTGATGTAAGATGTTGAAGTAAATGGAAAAGAAAATCAAAACAGTCAGCAAGGTGAAACTTCTATTGACCAAGGAAAGGCTTATTTATTACATAAAAAGTTCAGCATAGAAAACATTAGCCTTCCCGACCTGGAATGTGTGATAAGCTCCTTCATGTAGGGATCCCTCAATGACAAGTTTATGTACGTTGAAGATATCATTTTATTAGTGCTACTAAAAGGCAAATACCTGGGACTGGTTTCTATGGGTGCAAGCACACTTTTCATCTAAAGAATCAACGCTGAGTCTGAGAACCAGATCTTTAAACCAGAGCAGTCCACACTTAGCAGGCTTTGGGGCACAGTCACAAGTCACGTTGACTGATTTTGTGACTGTCATAGTCCTGTTATCAGAGATTTCACCTCTCCTGAAAGGCTGGCAACTGTACATATGCTCAAAAACACAATGAATAGTATTAGCGGTTCCTCAGCAACACAGCGGTGTAACAAAGAATTTGCACAGGTAACATCAGACATTAAAAAGAGTCAATGTGACTCAAAAGCTTTCAATTCAGTTCATATCTAAACAGCATTTGGACAGCATGATAAAGCTATAAAAAGAGGGGATATACAAAGATGGGATACTCTAATATTACTTGAGCCTAAGCCTAGATTACAATTAAGGAAGGAAGACAGGTTACTTTTTAAAGTTTCTGAGTTTCTAAAGTCACCTTTGGAGGACTGTTGCTTTTCTCCACCAACTACAAAAATACCATAAATTCATCAAATTGCTTGAATGAACATAACATTGCAAGTAATTTTTGCATAATATCGCTAAAACAATGAAATATATTCCAAGTCATTTTCTCCACAGAAAAAGCAAAACTGTTGCAGTTTATTTGCATGGATTTCTAATGCAAACCCCCAGCATGGAATTCCTTAAGCACAAGGAGACAGAAAAGCAAAGATTTTTGCCTTGACCAGCTCTGATTATGTTCTTCCAGAAGTAGGGGCATTCCATATGACTTCCAATAGCATCTATGCAGAGGTAAGGTTAAAGGTAATACAAGGAAAAAGAAAAAAAAATGTACTTACTTTATTTCACAGGAGAAAACTTCACAAAACAATACAGTATAAAAGAAATAGTATGCCTTTTTCCTCCACAGGCAATTTTAAAAGGAGCATGGATAAAACTTCAGGAATTAGCCCAGCACAGCATAAATTCCATAGTCTACGCCAATTTATTTCACTTCAAATTCTTACCTTACAAGTCTCAGACCATTTTTTCCCTTTGAAAAACCTCACCTAGATAAAGGGGCTCTTGAGATCACTACATTAAGCACGTTTATGTTCTGAAGAGTCATACAGTACCGTGAAATACAAATCACAAAGAGGAAACTTACTCAGCTTATGTACAAAACAAACGTGATTTCTCTCTGTTAGCTCTCACCTTTTAAATCAGCTTAGGCACTAAAATATAATTCCACCTACTACTCAGTAGAAGAACAAAGGCTAACAGGATGGTTTATGGCTAGGCTCACTTACCCAGTTCCTAAATGACCAGAAGGCTATTCCAAAAAACTGTACCCATTAAAGTGTTCAGAATAACCAATATGAATACCAGAAGTGGTGCGGCACCTCTGAGATGACAGAAAAGCACCACACTCGTAATTGTTTCTTTCCTTTAGCCCACAGGTTGAATATCAACCTCGGACTTCACATCGGCAAAAGATTAGAAAATAAAGCTCAGTCAGGCATTCCTGCTCCTCTGGTCCAAGTAACTAGTGACAGGTACAGGAGAAGGAACACAGTCTCTGTCATGAGAGGATGAAGCCGCCACTGCTGTGGCACCATAATTTACATCCAAGAAACATCTAGAGATCACAGTCAGACTAAACTGAAAGCCTGCTAACCCCATATATTCCAAATCCTATACAAAGTCATCAATTGTCTTCAGCTAAGCTAGGATGGTGCCTTCAAGATTATTCTGTTAATACTGAACAACCAGGAAATCGAGTGTTTCTGTTCTTCATCCTCTCAATTTGCTGTTCATTAACGTTAAAGCCATTTAATTTACTAAAAGGAAATAATTACTGTGAAAACAGAAAATACCTTAAAATCAAATATAGATTTCCGAATTCTGGAATGAACGATAGCCTCACAGCAAATCTGATGTATGACACATTGATGGTTTCCCTGGGATGTGGAAGTATGGTACCAAATAATACAGATGTTACATAGGAGCATAGAAGAAGAAAAAAACCCCGAACAACACACACACACCCTTACACACACTTCCATAGAACAAAAGCTCTCACAATAATCAAAAACAGTAAAGCAAAGAGGACTAGTGTATAAAAAGCATCACTGTAAAATTGAAAATTTACAGCAATTTACAGACCAGTGTGGCTAAAACTTCTGGGATAAAGGCAGTTGCAACCACCATGGAAGTGGCCTTTTCTGCTAGCTGTGGATTGATTTTCTTTGAGCTTATCCTTGAAAGCAATATATCTTCCTGAACAGGGGTCTCTTTCATTCCTTTCCTCCAGAGCAGCGGATTAACAATTTATCGTGGTTCTTCAGCACAATGAAACTGCTTCAGCTTTAGCATCGTTCGTAGGATGGGCCCTTACAAATGTTGGGACTTCAGCACGTACTTACAGAAAGAAAAGAGAAAGGCTAGCGTTTTGATCTGAAATTCACTGATCACCTGCTCGTCCTCACCAAATTTGCAAACACAAATTCAGCAGCCAGCCCTAATTTCCTGTCCCAGATGAAAAAAGCTAAGCCCTTCCTAAAACACTTGATAAAAATGTACACAGCTCTGTTTCATAACATATATACCCCACCTGCAATTCACAGAGGATCATAGCAATGAAGAAGAGGTATTTACACTACCCCTGCGCCAACAGCACAGGCCTTCACTGTGACAAAGACGCANATACCCCACCTGCAATTCACAGAGGATCATAGCAATGAAGAAGAGGTATTTACGCTGCCCCTGCGCCAACAGCACAGGCCTTCACTGTGACAGACGCCGCAGCACAAATTTCAGTTGAAGCTCATCCTGTCAAATTTGGATGCAAGCACTGAAGTACTGAACATCATCATTCCAGGCTCCCCAAACTGGCCACAAAAATGCAAGGTATTCCAAATCATTTTCAGGAGGTGCCCTTAAACTCAGTTATCTAACAGACATGCTCTTCCCTACTGACTGTAGAAAGCCAGTAAAAAGACTGTAGTCATGCAGGCACAGAATTCAGTTAGTACCTCAAATTAGTAAGACGAATGGACCTGCAGTGTTTAATCAGGGCTATAAGGCCAAGCACGTACTAGGATCCCCCACATCTTTGGGCATTTATCTCTGAAGTCCCCACTATTACTTCTTGGTGGTTATTTTCCAAACTAGTTAGCTCAAAGCCCGTGCAGACACACCATTTCTGATACAGACACCCCTTTATTTCACTCTACAGCCACAGCCTTAGCTTGGCCTAATACATTTGGTCTCTTGTTGCACTTTAAGTAGTACCCAGGCAGAGAAAAAAAGCTAAAGGTGCAGTCAGCCTGCCCCTCTGTTACTGCACATAACTCCCTGCTCTCACTGTGAGCCTACAAGTATGGCTGGGAGCTACATGGCCCATGAAGCACACAAGCGGATGCCAGCACTCCTGTGCCTGTGCTGCAGGGATACTACTAAGTGCTGATGTACTTCAGATGAGGGGCTTGGATCCTAATCTCAAAAGCTTTCTAAAAGATGGGCATCCACACATTTCTGACAGCTACAGTGCTGATACAGATTAGTGGAAAGTTTAGGTCATAGGAGGATTAGATCACCCTCAAAAGGAAAGATGCCAAAGTAGAAATTCACATGACCGGAGAGATCAGACTAAGACCAAACCCCAATTTAAGATCAAGGGAACCAGGGAAGAGAGGTCAATAACTCCACACACTCTCATCAAGTTGCTCCACTGCCCTACTTTCTGAGCAGTACCACGTAGTTACCACCAGTTAAAGTGCAGCATCCAGTAGTACACAAGGGTAGTAAGACATGCCTGTTTCACGGGATTTGCAGGGTTAGACTGCAGTCTAAATAAAACACAGCAAAGCTAAATGAAGATACACTGGCTCTAGTGTATAAGAGAATGAAGGAAAATTGTTGCCAAGTAGGCCACTACCTCTATACCCAGCTGCACCTCAGTCAAAATTCTGAAATGAAAATGGAAAGTTAATTGATGAGGTTTATCTACAGAATTGTAAAAAGCACTATGAAGAGGGCTTTAATGAACTGCTGTTGGAGTAGAGTGTCTGTCCGTGTTTGTACGTGGCTTTAAAGACCTAGATCTCTAGGTGCCAAAAATAAGAGAGAAGTATGGAAGGGGGCTCAAGAAAGAAGCAGAGGAAAAAGAGTTCCCACTGGAAAAATACCTCTACACACACCAGCCTCTCCTCTTATTGCACCTCTTTTCAAGTCATTCTTCTTGGCTTCAGCAATACCTACCACAGTTGGCTGAGAGTCAGCCAAATTGTTCACAAACCCCAGCTGGATGTGGCGATAATGACAGCAAAAATTTGGGGAAAGGGTGGGAGGGGAGATAAAAATGGAAAAACCCCAGCCTGGTCTCTATCATTCATCACTAAAAACTCATTTGTAAGTTGTGTTCTCCCGCAGTAGTGGAGACTTAGCACCTGACTTTGGAAGCATGAAGCAATTTCTGCAGAGCAATCAGGCTCCCCTCTCAGCAGGATGCCCCTTCACAGCAGTCACAAGAGAGGTCTCAGGAATTACATCGGGGAATGGTGCACAGAGCCTGGTAGATGTTCTTTAACTTGTCCTCCCTGAGTGGGCAGAGATGCAGGCTAAAAAGAGTGTTTTCAGGCACGAAAAGGAAGCATTCTTGCGCCTTGTAATCCTGTTAAAAGGAGTCACTGTGTCAATTTCCCTTTTTTGTTTCGTTGCTTTTTCAACAAAGTTAGCATAGTAATTATCTTACAGAGGACAAAAGACATTATACTAAAGAAACCTCAAAATGTGAGGGTTGAGGGGAAGAGAAAAAACCCTCAGGTCCTTGATGTCAAGCAGCTTTCATGTCTGGTTGTTATGCCTGGCACATGGCCAAAAAGAGGAGTTTCTTGGTGGTGGTGATGGTTTTTTGGTTTGTTTGGGTTTTTTTTTTTTTCTATGAAAGCTGAGCAAGCAGCACAGCCAAGCGACACGTTGTCTCCTGCAGTTAAATAGGCTACTATTTACATTGAACATCATATACCCAGGCAGACAAACACAGAGCTGTAAATTCCACCCGAAGTCTGGGTGCATTATGTGCAGCAGGTCACACCTCTCTGATGTTGCCCTATCCTATATCCCAACCGGAAGGCTGCAATGCTCACGACTCCCCTGTTGGCCCTCAGGTGGGCTTTATCCTCCCCCCTCTCTTCCAGCTACACTAAACCATCTGTGCTAGAGCGAAATGGCTCCCTGCATCTGACAGATAGCATTTATGGCTGCCCCGGAACGCACTAGTTGTACCAAAGGGATGCCATTTCAGCATCTCCATCCCTTACAATTTTATTAGCATATGGCAGCTACAGCTACTGACTGATTCTCAAATGGGAGAAAGAGCGGGTACAGAAACATTCCTCGGAAACAGAAAGATTAGCTGTAAAACGGTGGGGGTTTTGTGGGGAATTCAACTGACAGCCAGCCTCCGAGGTTTCTTGTAAACTTAACTGGTAAAAGACTTCTACTTTAAGAAACAGTGGTGAATTACCATCAACTTTGTGTTAAAGTAGGTACTTTGCAAGCGGCACTGAGAGTTCACACAATCTGCTTTCTACCACACGCAGAACACAGCCCCGGCACCTGTGGACCTGCCCTGGCAGGCAGGGGGTCTCTTGCCCTAGCTCTGGGACAGCGGGCCGTTGTCAAATTAGTGCGAAAAGTCAACAAGATTCCCACAGTTCGTTAAGCTGCAATTTCATCCCCACCACTGCCACCCTGCATTCATTTCGGCATTCAGCCATAGCTCCTTTAGAATTGTGCCTACATTTCTACTTTACATGTTCTGGTCTGGCCCTTTGGCTTCTCTCAAAACTATAAATATCTGGGAATCACTGTTGTGCCAATGCAGAACAACTGTAACAACCAGCTTCTGATGTGCAGGACAGGGCACAAATGGGTATCAGCCTAGTTCTTCTTAGGACACGTTCACCAGATTAAAAGTTAAAGAGAAATTCTCCTTACTGGTGAGCAAAATTCTAATTAGCAAAACACTAGGACAGATCAGAGACGGAGGGGAAATGCGGGATCTTTGAAGGAACAGGTACAGTGCTACTTTGTCACGTGCATTCCAGTTCTTCACGGAGTATTTCTCAAACACTGTCTTTGAACAGGCTCTAGAAGAAAAGGAACAAGTTTGACTACATTTTAGGCATCCTTGGGAGCACATCACCCACTCAAGAACACAGCTGTAAACTCAATTTTACTAGTCAGTTAAACTTGGCTCATGGCTACGTGTCACAAGAACAGTACAAAAGTGGCCAGAGCCAGCGACAAATTTAGGCTGCTCTGCTTCTCTCAAGAATGCGACTTTCAAGAGGACACAGCAAATCCAGTGATAAAGCTCACACTGATGCTAATGACCAAGGAGTTCAGTCCACACTGAAATTCTCACCTTACTTTTCTTCAGATTCAATAGACACCTTTTCTGAAATCTCTTCCTCCATGGCTTCTTCCTGATAGTGAGCTTCTGCAATCAGTATCTATAACACACCCAGCAAAAAAGCCCACCCGACACTTCTCCGTGCAAGACATGCACTTGAAGGACAAATGCACAAGAGCAGAGCTTGCAACCCCATTTACAGAGCAGCAGGTTCCACAGCGAGCACTATTGCCAACACTACAAAGTTTCAGACATGAAAATCTGTCCTGCTAGTCTAGAGAATGTCCTTGTGCCACTGCTAACCAGATGAAATGAGAACATCTCTGCAGAATTTGATGAGAACATCAGATTTTTTTTTTTTTAAATGATATGCAAAGGAAAGACAGTATTTTGCTTCTTTGCCTTGTATGGTCCCCCTGTCCCTAACAGTCCAGGTGTTTGTATCAGGCATAGGTAACAGAAATGCCGTTTCCTACCGTCATACTCTCATGCAGAATACCACTGTTTGAACCACCAAGCAATACACTCTGTTACTCACTTGCTTAGGAAGAATAAAAGTTATCTCCTCCTATGAAACGTCCCTAAAAGGGCAAGCTTTCTCCTCAGTCTGATGGTGGGCACTCTGCCTCGCTCGGGCTAGATGACCTGAACCTATGTTTTTTATGAACATACTCAGCTGAATACCCCGACACCACATTTCATTCTTCAGGATCTTTTCTTATTCTCCCCATATGTTGCACTCCAGACTCCAAGAAAACATTTTCCCCATGGAGGGGAAACTTTCCCCAGCAAGTCTGCTCTGACCAATAGTGGCACTATCCCACAAAGAGTTTGCTCAAAAAAACCCAAAACCCACACTCGACACTTCTGACTATACAGGGAAGGGGGGGAAGGAGATCAGCAGTCCCCAGGTAGTCAGGGGCCAGACAGGTTGTGCACAAGCAGTTTGCCCTCTCATGGCTACAGAAACAATGGAGTTTCTTCTATAACAGACAATTTAAGGGCTAGAGTGAGGACCTACACACTATTGCACAGGCAGTGTTCTTTGCTTTAGCCCACTAATGGCAATGCTCACGTGGAGCACATTTATGCACAGACATTTGTGAGATGTCTTTCATATTTAATCTTTTCTAAGATTTCTCTTCTTGTTTCATCTTAGCAAGATGCAATTTTATTTTGAATATTTAAGATGAAAACAATTACTGATTGGATATTACTTTATTTTTTTGCCCATCCCCCTCATAAGTTTATCCTAAAATGAGAAAACTCAGCTAACCTGATGGAAAAGAACACCATAACAGGATTTGACATCACTTCCTTTGATATGTGAAACAAAACAGTTACTCCAGGAGACTTTGAGAAACACTTATGGAAAATTACAGGTGATGAATAACCCACAGGAAGACTAATTTTGTTCCCTGAATGCAATACTGAGAATTAAAATAATAATAGAAAAGAAAGGCTACAAGATCAAATCACATTTTGGTTCCTACCATAAGCTGTATTCATTCCAGTTCCCATAATACTTTCCATCTGTTTGCTCCAAGCTTTGCTTCATCAAGTAAGAAAAAAAAGTCTGAAGAATCTGTATGTGGATCAGATACTTTAATTGGTTTTGATCAAGCTATATGTATTTCTGCTACAAATTCAACAAACAAATCCCATTTGCCTGGCTCACAAACACTGTCCTGCTGTTTTCCCTTGGACTAGCCACATGAACAAAGAAAACAATGCTTTTCTAAAAAGGAATACAAAATTGGTATTTCTTTATTGTTGTGTCATATTTTTTTTAAATGTAACAAAGAACCAAAGCAGTGGCTACTCCAACACCCCAGCTGCCTTCAAAAAATATAAGGCAGCCACCACTGCAAAACAGAGAGCAAGGAGCCCTGGCACATTCCATTTCCTATTCTTTGGAAGAAATACATCAATCGGCCCAGTGGGACAGCAGGGCTTTACTAAAAGCAGTATCAAATACATGACAAGTCTCTTTCCATCTCCCAGACAAGAACTCCTCTGTTAATACATTTAAATGAAAATCTAGATTTAAACTAAAAATTCAAGACTTTAATGTTTGTCGCACACTAGTGGATGTGTTGCACATACCTCCAGTGCATCTGTCCTTATTAAATAATTGGATGAAGGACTGCGCAACAAAATTTCCTCTACAAGAGAGCAAAAATCCAAGACAAACCCGATCTGTTCAAGTCATATTTCATTTGCTTGTAACAGATCCAATATACCATCCCGACAAAGTCATGTGTTACCAAGCTTGTGCTGAAGACTTCAGGGATCACCCTCATCACAGCAGTTAACAGCTCAAATAAATCTTGTGGTGAAACTCAAAGGAATAATTTTTTTTAAAAAGCCTTCATATGATAAGAAACATAAAATGCAGCAATTCACGGCTTCCAAAAGGCTTTCACTGGACAGTCCACGGCTTACTGGAAGGATCTTGAAAGACACAGTCCCTAGCAGTTCCTACTGCACGAAGTCTGTAACTCTCCAAGCCGTAATTCTGTAACAGCGTAGAGAGAGTGGGAACCAAGGATTGACATTAGGCAAGCACATCATGTGTGTGGCTTTCTCTTAATGTGAATGGCAGCTGGAGACAGTCAGTGCCCTAGAACAGTACTGCTCCCCTCTAACCACTAACAAGTGTGCTGTGAGCCACAGCTCAGGATCCACTGTCAAATTTAAATCTAACAAAAGCAAAAAAAAAGAAGAATTTGTTAACACTACCCTGTCATACTAAGCATGCTCCATATGTTTAAGATCTACTGTGATCTTAAGACAATGAACTAATACATTACATAGACCNGTGTGCTGTGAGCCACAGCTCAGGATCCACTGTCAAATTTAAATCTAACAAAAGCAAAAAAAAAGAAGAATTTGTTAACACTACCCTGTCATACTAAGCATGCTCCATATGTTTAAGATCTACTGTGATCTTAAGACAATGAACTAATACGTTACATAGACCTGCATAAAAATAATAAACTCAGCTTAACAGAACCACTTTGTGTGGGTATACATTTGACAGAAGTCTGGTCACAGATATCCAATAACGTAAGTCGGGCAACCAGCTCATCTTAGCATTTCTTAGGCTAGCTTAAATTATGTTGTGCCCACATCTCCTGGCACTACTGATGCCTGCATTCCCATTATCCCCAGCGCAGACCTTAACTAGCATTGTGCAAAACTATCACAACAAAAGCCAAAGCTAAAAGAAACCGTAAGGTGCAGACGCAAGGTTAAACTATAGAACTAAACCAGTTTTAATGGAAGTGCAATGGGCTGAGCAAGAGTCCAAAGGAAAAGCTTTACTCTTTGAGTAAAGGTACTTTTAATATTTAGGATTTTGGTGTCATTTTAGTTTTATCACAAACCCAAACCAACTGTGTTTGTGAGCACCAGATGAACATTTTACCAGTCCTCCATGTCTCCTTGCTTGAAGTTCTGGTCACAGTAAACACATTCCACAGAATCATTTTCTTAAAGCAAAACAAAAGCAGAATGCTGTTAAAAAAAAAAAACAAAGGGTAGGAGCCCTAGATCTCCTCTCCCTTCATTTCCCAGCTTCACAAGCTCTCCTGCCTGACACCCTGCTGCCAAGTTACAGAAGCAGAGCATACCCTTCTACGTCCAGTTTCCATTTCAGAGGAAACCACAAAACCTTAGACACACAGACATGAACACAAGGGCTACCTAATTTTAAACGAGTCTTCGTTTTCTTATGTGGGTTTATACACAGTAAGTAAAATCCCATAAAAATTAAACTTACCAGAAGACACACTATCTACTACTATGCAGTTTAAAAGTGACAGGCAGCAGCCTGAGGGAAACAAGACACATATCCCTTTAAGGGAAGTTATTTGCAAGGTTTGCCTTAAGAATATTTTTTTTAATAAGCTATTTTAATTTTAGAAACTAAAAACACAACAAACTAACTTTCAAACTACAGTGGGCAAACTCTCCAACAACACACTAAATGGCAAACCTCCAGAGTGGCATTCTTCAACAAAGCAAAGTTAATCTCAGTCTTCTTATTAATGATTTAAGATCTAAACTGGTTACATCCATCTTCTTTCCTAGCCCTAATTAAAGTCAGAGCTAAAATGGGTGTCAGTAGAGCAAAGATCTCCAGTTACCACTACAGTAGAAGGGTATTCTGACAACAAAGCTCTCTTTAGAACTTCATGCCTCTCAAAAGAGGAATACTGAAGTGAGAGATGTTGCTCCTAAATTGCAGCGCTATTAATCATTGGCCGTCTGTGATTAGGTTCAGCCCCCTCAGAGAACTCACGGCTTAGAATACTTCAACAGAAAGATGCCATGAGCCAGAAATCAGGATGCAGAAAGTTGCCTGCTTAGCTGTATTATTTAATCTTAAACTTTTCCACACCACCTCCCACCAACCTGTAGCTTCACTGAAGGCTTTTTGCTTCCCATTCAAGCTGTCTGTTGGGGGCCTGAGTACCAGCCACTCATCTCATCGCTACGATCTCCAGCCAGCTCAGCAGAGGCTTATTCTGAGAAAGATGAGCTATCTCAGATGGTTGACAACTTAATATGAAAGATGAGAAATCTTAAAGACGGAGCATGGGAACAGCAGTTAAAATCGATGCTACTCCAAACAGCTGCAGGATACACTGGATGGCATCTTCTCTGACTCATCCACACGCAAAGCCCAGGACAAACTGAAATGATTTGTGACTAAGGCTGTTGTGCCCTGGTTTCATGACAAGAGCAGTGGATATAAACAAGCATTTAAGACAAAATTCAGAACATCTTTAAGGGACGTACAGACTTAGTCACAGCCCTTTGTCACTGCAAAATAGAGCTAGCTTGATTTGTGCGTCCACGCACACACACGCTCCCCTCCCCTGGTACGAGGTCAGGATTCATCACCCACCGACATCTTTCCAAACACCAGTGCTCTTACTCAGATGCAGTTTCCAGTTAAGCAAAATCTGATAGCCAACCACAAAAGTATACATAGGCAGCAGATTTACTCTCTCATTTATGCAACATTTACTTCATTACAGTGAGAAGCCAAGTTTGGCCCTTGGAGCTTCAGAGATTTTTTTTTTTTTTTTTAAGGCTAGGAAAAAAAGAAACATGTAACTACTGCTGACTGGCAATAGGTGCAATATTAGGAAAAAAATATTTAATAGATCAAATATGCCATTGCATCAACAAGTTTCATCCAGATAATAGCCTCTAGATAATTTTCTCTAATTAATTCAAGCCAAGACACTAATTCAAAACAGATATAATTTGACAAGTCTACTTCACATTTTTAAAGGGTTTATCAGCTGTGATTTTCTTTTAGAATTTATTCCATAGTGCTTTGTCAAGATTCTTACTCCACAGAATCACAGTGTGTTGACTATATTTGATCTGCAGAGACTCTGATTCTGACCCATGCTGGGTAACAAAGATTGGCTAGAAAAGTCACTTGAAATAGTTCCTGGTGTCTGACTGGACTGATTCTTAAAGCATTTCCAGCATGAGCAATCACGCTTAGCAATTTCAAATTGGATTTCTGAGAACTGCTATAGATGTGATTTTCAAATTAAAGTTGCACTTAAGCAGAGAGCACATTTACTGGATTATTTAAGTGTCCAGAGACAACACAACATCAATATCAGTTAACAGCAAGTTCATTTCAAGTTTTGGCTGCACGTGTGGGAAGAAATACAACTAAGGAAGGGCGAGATTTCTGTATATTCATCTGGCTCTTTTTTTTAACTGATACCTGTTTTTTCAGACCTTTGGGGGAAGAGACGTTTCCCATATAGAGAATCCAAATTATTTGAGTTTTCTTTCAAGCTATTTACATAAGGAAATATCCAGTGAAACTACAAACTTGTACCACTGTGCTGAAGTAAGCCTGTTAAAGCAGCGGAGTTCCTAATATTGCCTGCTGAAACATCAGGTTTCAGGGTCAGGTATTAAATGAGCTGAAGTGGCAAAGCACTGTTAGAAGCTTTGCCACCAGTCTACTCCTTCCCAGTGGGACCTGCCTCAGGCCCCTTCGTACCACATAACCTGACCAAAGCCTTTGTGCAGAAATGGGCCAGAAGCTTATAGTTAGCTGTATGTTCTCTGTTGTCCTCCTCTGGAATAAAATTCTCAACCAAGTTTTCCCAGTAGTACTCCAGTTCTTATTCAGATTTCCCTCTCAAATTTTGATCATTCCCTCTGATAATAATACAGAGGATCAATACTGTAAACTCCATTAACTACTAGTTATAATTTCAAGATCTAAAGGGACTGGAGTTCAGTTGACTGATTTTATTCCTTTGCACTGCTGCTCACTTACTTATAAGTATGCGCCTAAAGGGAATGAAGGAATAAGTCCAAAGATCATCTTTACCTAACAAGGTTGCTTTGCTCTCCAAGATACGTACAACTGGAGACAACAGCAGGAGGAAACGTACTCCAACAGAAAAGAGTAGGATCCCCATTAAAAGCTTAACATCAAAATATATCACAGCAAAGGCACACATGCTAACTGGAGACTACAGTCTTTAATTCTAAAGAGAGCAGTTCCTGGAAATCCTATCCCTATTGAAAACTTCCCCACAGAAAACTGAATTTATCAAATTCAGTTCTGTTCTGCAAACAGAAACTGCTGTTGCTCAGATTTGGATTATAGCAAGTACAGTGGCATATAGCCTAGTGGGGAGGTACCCAAAAGAGCGAGAAATACCGAAGTAAAATGAAAATTAACAGTTCACCAAACATTTTGAAGAGGAAAACCTTTGTCAATAAAGTAAACAAAGGGAGTATTCTTGCAGCTAAGTCAGAATATTCCTCCAAGGTGCTAAGAACAAAAAGGAATAATCTCCTCAGGCAAGGACACCTACCAGCCGTATCTGTAGGAGTGGAGAGACTGTTAAAGTCTAAAACCACAGAGCTAGAAACTGCCATTCCACTGCTGCTTAAAACAAATATCCACACTTTTTTTAACCACTGTGTTAAATTATTCCTGAGAAATCCAGTCAGAGCTGGGAATCTCTCACAAAAAACTGGTTGAAATGACTGGGCTACACTGCCGCTCTACCCCAAGATAGAGAGGTTTATGAAAATTCTGCTCTGCTACTTATCTCCTCATTACTCTTCCACCTTCTAAAGCTGACGCTATCTTGCTCCTTCCTGGTGCGACCGCCAGGCACACCAGTGCTGGAGAACAAAGCCAAAGGTACAAAGGCAGTAACAACAGCTCCACACTCTGACCCTCCCTCCCACTGGTGTCACTCCAAAAACCAGCCATTTGCTTCCCTGGAGACGTGTTTAAACACAAGCAGCTTTCTTATTTTTCCAAGTTTCCAGTACCTCCATTTGGGCATCATTCACGCCCATGTCAAAAGTAGTATAGTCGTATTCCTTGTAATTCACCAAATCATAAG
This sequence comes from Steatornis caripensis, assembly GCA_013398225.1. NCBI lineage: Eukaryota > Metazoa > Chordata > Aves > Caprimulgiformes > Steatornithidae > Steatornis > Steatornis caripensis. The sequence goes on along the minus strand of VZSC01017593.1, from coordinate 59,209 downwards.
ATTTTTAGCAGGGCCATTACAATCACAACCCAACGCAATAGTTGTTCTGTGTGCTGCAGCAGCCCTTACAACAGAAAGTAGTCTTGGGTGTTTCTATAGAAATCACTGAATGCAGCAGAGCAACACTGCGAACCATCCCAGGCAGATGATGCATTACTCTGCAAGAAGCCCCAAAAGGCACAAACAAAGTAGAACGAATAAAATAAACAAGATTTTCTGTGACCCTGAGGATTGGAATATAACTTTTTTTTTTAAAGCTTGAACAGGAAGCCTTTCTAAATTACATTTCTTGGATTTTATTATATTATCTTCATGGCACAGTTATTACACATTAAAGGTAATGACTCTCTTCTGCAAGTAACCTAATATTGAACATGATTGATAACTCCTATCTGGGCTTCAGAGAACACTGAATTTCTTAAATGGAAGTGGGGAACAGAGTTGAATGAGGTGAATAGGGAATAACTTGAGTGAATTATGTGTATGCATATGAAAAACCCACTGCTAGGTTTTCACTAGAACACAGTATTTTCTTGAAAACACCCACTAATACAAACAGGGAAAAAATCCCCAGATTTTCCATTTGTAGGTAATTCTGCTCAGGCTATAAATATATCTATTTTCGTTGTTGTTGTTCTTATCCATTTCATAATTTTATGAACACAAATATAAACCAGGACATGGTCACACACACAGTAAATACACATACACACAGCAATGCTTAGGAGTTGATGGGAAATTCAGGTTCGGAATTTATAGACCAAGGGAAATGTGGCTATTTTGATTTCTCTTGTTCTTTAAATTATCTGTATGAGCTGGACTCACTGAGCAGGCTACTGGTGCCAAATTGTCTTGGGAAACTTTAAAGCACCAGGTTTATTCAAGCACTAAAGAAACCATGAGGCAATAGGGAAGATAGCCCAACCAGAGGGTGTGCAATGGAGACTTCCCCTAGTTCCCAGAAGGTGAGAGATTCTGACCCACCTGCCTCGAACAAAGTGTCCACGCTCATATTATTTAGGATGATTAGGTATTCAACAGGAATACGTCCAATAGGGAAAAAGTTCCAGCAATGTTTTCCACTGAAAAAACACCATTTTTCAGAACATCTACTAGAAGATTTTCCAGGCTAGCTCTAGCACGTAACTCATTTTAGAACATTCTGCCCTTAGAAATTGCAGTTGCAGGGAAATCCACAAGTATCCTGCAAACAGTCATTTCTTGATGCTTCACGAGATCTTGCATTTCCTGCTCGTGGACTGACATGGACAAAGAGAAACCCATTCCTCTGCTGGATCTGATGACTTCTGTCCTTTTAAGATCAGCTTAATTATACTCTCTAGGGAGTAAGAGGCAAAAACGAATTTAGGCCCTAAGAAGGAACTGCTTCTTCAGAAACTTATTTCTCTTTCTCTCACCTGATGTTAATAAGCAAAGATTTGACTTTGTATTCTTCAGGTCCCTGCCCATTCCCCTACTAGCTTTCTGACTCTCTAGCCCACCTACTTATTACTGCTCACTGCAGTAATTACATCTCACTGCTCAAGCAAGCCTCGTTAAATTGTCTTGGCTGAAATCATTACATTGCTTTTAACCTAGGAAAGTGAAATAAAAAAGCAGAAAAAAAAATTTTAAAAGTAACAAATTAAAAATAGTTTATTATAGAACAGACTCATTTCTTTGTGAAACAGAAAGAGTGGTGTCTGTGAGTTTGGGGGCTTTTGGGGGGG
>VZSC01017593.1:41248-54652 GCA_013398225.1 Steatornis caripensis | reverse complement strand
GGGGGGGGGGGGGGGGGGGGGGGGTCGGGAGCATGACACACTTGATTGTAAAACTAACCAAAAGGCTACCAAAAGTAACTTCTCTCTCTAGCTTTCATTTCCCAAAATGATTTAGCAAATGCCTCCTTATCACACACAGGCAGTGTGTTTGTAGGCAACTGCAAGTGAGTCGTTGAGCTCTCAGACTAAACTAGAAGTGATGGATGATAAGAAAGATTTTGGAAAGGTGTAAATTTGTCTTTTTGACAGCTGAGTTAAGATAGGGGTCATTGAAGTCTCTCTCAATCCTACAAATAAGCCTTACAGTCTCAGACACAAAATTTCAAGGTTAAATTTACCAAAGCCATTATAATAACTCAGTAGAATCCTTTGCTGGGGCTTTAGTAAGTATTTTTATTACAGTGCACACAAAGCACATCTGTAGGCACCTTCTGCCAAGAAGGATTTTGACTGGATTTTCATGGCAAGGTCCCCTTTTCAAGTCTTGCTATCCCAACCAGGGGACTCCAAACACATCCTAGTCAGCCCAATCTATCTCCTATGAAACTCTGCTCCCAAAAATTCATTCGGAGGCCCAGTCAAGCTGCCCACATGAATGTCAAGTGAAACACTAAGATTCAAACAAAAGCTCAGAATGGAACTTGCAAAACAGGGGTTCAGAGCTTGGAAGCAGAATTCACAGCAACTTGGGAAAGCACAAGCCAGGGGACACCGGGGGACTGCAATACACAGTCACTTGTGGACCATCCTCTTTGTGACAATAAACGACCAATAAGTAGTTCAAAGACTTTGAAATACTGAAGCAGGAATGGCAGAAATCCAATCTTGCCAAACATTTCCAGATACGATCTAAAAACTCCAAAAGAGACCCTGAAACCATCAGTTCAGTAATTTTTTTTCAGGTGTAATATTTTGTTGTATCTAGACTTTTACACACACACAAGAAACCGTATTACCACAAATTACTGAAGGGGGGGAAGCTACTAAAGAGTAGGCCTAAAGTCACCACAAATCAGCTCTCCTGTGGTCTCTCTTTATGGGACTGCCTCACACTTCTGGACTTCACTCATCCCCTATCTGCACTTCTCACAAGACAGATGTATGGGTAACAACATGTGCAAAATCACTGCAGAGCAGACGACACGTAGTAACTTATTAGTGTGCCAAAGACTTTGGGATCAACTGGGATCCCTAATACTAAGCTATGGAACTGAAAGAACTGAAGGCTTTCTACAAGAAAAAGCAAGGAATCTTAACTTGTACACTTGAGGTTTCACCTAGGGGACAGTTTTCTTCTGCACAAAGCGTTTGAATGATCTATTGTGTAGACCAGGAACTAAATCAATTGAATTCTATGTAGAAGAAGTCTTATTTCTAAGCAGAAAATATCTTACTAGTTTGGAGCTTTCCGTTTCCTCTCCTCAAACAAAGGTTTTCCTATAGTTAGAGTTGGTACCCAGAGTTTAAAGCAAATAACCCGGAACAGCTTTCTGAGCGATAAAACTACCACAAGGTGCAGTTTCTTGCACGTGATCTTTAGAGGACCTACACCTCCCCATGTCACCACGCTGGTGCTGGCAGCTCCTTGCTGGTTACCTCCAATGAAAAGAGGACAAGCCACAATGGTGGGTTCCAAACCCAAAGTCTGCTCAGTCCTCTAATAGATTCCCCATTAAGACTGCCAGCATACAGACATCCAAGATCCACTGGTTTTCAGATAACCACATGCCTAAACACCTTCCTGACTCCATTATAATGAGCTTGAACAGACTTAGCATTTCAACTAGAGGAGACCCTTCCTTGCACATGCTCAACCCACTACACGTGAGTTTCTCGCTTGTTAGAGATAACATGCTCCATCAGAATTCCTCTCCCTCTATGAGGGATAGGATGCCACTTCTGAAGAGGTAAAAGTAAGTGCTATAAATGAATAGTACCTTCAAAGAAACATCCAGTAGAAATATATCCTTTTACACTTTGTGACCAGAACTTCTCATAAATTTCCTTTGAATATTTAAATTATATTTTCCATGCTACTTTACCATCTCTTCTTCTGTTCCAGCTCATTACTTAGAATTATTGTTACAGCATTATAACAGCACACTTGTGTACAACATATCTTACTTGTATTACACTTATCTCAAGAATGCTCTGAACTCTTGAACCTTACAGAAAGAAACAGAATGTAGTTTCAAATAACTGACTTCAAAACAACTCATTATGCTGTTTCTCACATACCAGCAGTTATGTTGAGAAGAATCAGTACTGAAAAGCAGAAAACTATACCTAATTATCGAACAGATCTAACAAAGCTCTGTGCAAGTGGGTATTTGTATTGTCTGTAAACAACGTATTACCTTCCGTGTGCTCTCTGATTTTAAAAAACATACCAAAAAATTCACAGGTACAACTCAGATGAAACATCAGACCTCTAACATTTTCCTTTACTTCCTTCTCATGATCTCTTCTCTGAAAGGCTACAAACAGTAACTCTTCTAAACAAATATGAATATCTTGTGGAACGCCATGAGTCACATTTTTAATTGGCTAGGTATTTTCCATGTAAGACATTGACACCACCTAGTAGATACCTCTGAACAACTGAGTACACTTAAAACTCCACAAGCTCAAGTATTTTATGGTTGTCCCTTTATACTTTCCCTCAGGAAGCCAGGTTTACCTTCAGGATTTGTTTCAAGCATAGAGTATGTGTGTAAGGAAATAGATCAGTCAGTGACATTTCCCACCAAATTACAACCTGGTAATTACAGTTGACTTACAGCTTTCCTCTTCTCTCCTTTCTAAAAACCTGTATCAGTGAAAGAAAATCCATTTAAAAACATCCCTCTACCATTTCCATTATGACCTTTTCCTATATCTACTAATGAAAGCCAAACCACCTTACTTTAGAAAAAGGGGATCTAGATGTATGATAACTGTTGCAGAGCGGTTTGCTTTTTTAAATACCAGCAGGCAAGTCTCTGGGATACTAACTAGTTCCTGATGCTCCCCAGCAATACATCTAGCAACAGAGGATGGCTTAAGGACAGCAACTGCTTTGGTTCTGGGGGGGTTTATTTGGGGTTTTTTGTTTGTTTGTTTTAAACAAAATCATCACATCAAAACAATATTTCTGCTTAGCAGTCAATACCTATGTTCCTAACACAGGAGGGACTAAATCACATCCTGTATAATCAACAACCAACTGATCATTAAGATCTATATTTAGCAACAAGAGGTTACAATACCACGGTAAATCTTGCTGACAAAAAAATATCTATAACCTAGACTTCTGCAGGACATGTACATTTCTCAGAAGCAAGCAGTATGCCAATGTTTGCTTCAGAAAAAAGGGGCCAAACCCAACTGTTTGCTTGTTGTTTGATATAGCTTACTTTTCTCTTTCTAAAACTTCAAGAAACAAAAAGCTGAAGGAAAAAAAAACCAATGTAAAAACAGATCTGTGAATTGGTGCTATGGTAGTTCTGGTGTTTGACTGAAGAGCAGCAACCTCTCTCTAAAGGGGGAGCCAATGCCAGAAAGATTTAGGAAGTAGAAAGCCCAGGTAAAGCCAATGTTTAGTCTAGAAGGAACTCTACAATGGGGTTACTGTGTGTAGTTTAACATATCACATGTCCTATTTCCATTCCTTATTAACTGGGAAACGAAAGTCAGTGCACAAAGCTTCACCTTGGGGATCACTGCAGGTTTCACACATTACCCCAGGTTCTAGTCCCAGTTTTGATGCTGACTCTGTGTGGCATTATCCATAGGTGCTGCATGAGTTTCACAGCTTCCATTCTACTGGCAGGCTCGTCCTGAGCCTCAGCAACCCAAGGCTGCACTACACATCCACCCTGCACAAAGACCTCAGATCAAGGCAGATAAACATGGGAATACCTGCCCATGCCATTCTGTAGCAGGTAGAAGACTACAGGAAAACCCACACAGCTAGTCAATACAGACCATGCAAGGCCTACTATTGCCATCTATTCAAGTTGTTCAGCGCGTAAACAGTGAATGAACTGGAAGCAATTTCTCGTTTATTTCTATTTCTAAAAACACTGGAAAGTTCCCCAGCAAAGCTTGTTAAAAAAACTAAATCCCTGAGTAAGCAGTAAAATATCTTGGATCAGCAATGAGCCAAGAGACAAAAAGGAGGCAAAAAATAAGGAGACAGTTCTACAGTACAGTACAAGATGAGCTGTAAGTTTTGAAGAAGTACTTTCACTTATTTTGAAGTATATTTTCTTGCAAGTGAATCCCTAGAATCATATTTGCTGAACTATGTCTTTTGCTACCCTGAAAACTCTGTTGCAGAACCTGCAGGCCCTGCAGTTTGGTAGCCCCACATGAAACAGGTGGAGGCTGGAAAGAGCCCTGCCACTACTGAGCCAGACCCAAAACTAGTAAAATGAATGTTAATCTCTAGTCACTAACCCATTCATTCTTTAGCCATTTAAAACATAAGAAGAGAGAGCTTTGATCCAGCTCCAACACAAATACCGTTGTTTACATACAGTGTTCAGTATGTTCAGCCTCGATCAGGAATTATTTCAGAGATTGGCTGCATATTTCACAACTCTTGCTATTAGCACCCAAGACTCTTCTGGCTCAGAAATGCTGGACTGACTTTCTTGCAGGTAAACATTCATTTACCTGTAAGAAAACCATACTTTAACAGCTGCTGCCATTAAAAGTCTGAAAAGACTTTTTAATAATAACCTCTCCAGAGGCTAGAGTGCAAAGACATGACTGGCACCAATGACCTGTAGAAGGAAATTCAGTACTACAAATAAAAGGAGGAGGAGTGGGCTTGGTGCCTACTGTTTGGAAAGCTGTATTGAAACAGCTTTTTTTTTTTAATACTATGAGACATTCAATTCACTATGACAGAAACAACTTCTGAAGGCAAAAGTAGATACTCGTTAAAAAAACACAGCTGGAAGGAGGTAAATATTTTACAGTATGGTTGGTGCTTTGGTGTGGCAGCCTTGAACATACCTTCACATTGTACAGGAGCCAGTGGAAGGCTTGATACCTGTCTATTACCAACAGCTGTTAGCATTTAGCAGGAACATAATATTTGCTGCATGGGGTACAAAATGAAGGGCCACAAGAGAAAGCCATTTCCCTAGTGTATCTGATCTAAACCAAAAGAGATTTCACGTAGTACTCACTGAAGCAGTAGTGCTACTTTCCAAAGATTTGGGTCAAATGTCAGCAGGTGACAGACTCTGCTGCAGCCGTGGTCCCAGAAACCAGCATGCCCCTCTGGGCAGGGACTTGCGCTTTTACAGGACCTGTCGGCCAGTTCCCACAGCAAAACAGAAGCCTGCCATCTTGATTCAGGAGATGTCAGCCTCACTCACAACACACACGAGTCCTGGCAGCTGCGCAGCTGGAAGACCAGCTTGCACTGGGGTAACCCCTCTGCAGAAAAAGGTGTCTCCTCTTCCCAGAAACTCAACCCCTTCCCCCTCCCCAGTCCTTAAACACCAGTCTTATGGATAAAGAATTGCTTTGTGCCCACAGCCAACCAAAGGAAAGTCTAGGAAAATAGTTTGAAACTCCCCATCTAAGCACAGGAAATGTGTGGTGGGCTGACTACTATTCCTTACTCTGTACAGCTTGCTTATAGCAGGAAGGAACCCACAAGATGCATCAGGACAAAACAAACCAGCAAAATCCAATTACTATTTTCCACCTCTTTAATTGTATCTAGCGCTGTACCTTTTAAGTTCTTGGTTAGAGAACTCTTCCTGTTACCCTGTCTCTCTGAACTTATATTTCAACCATTTTTGGAGATGTATGATTATATAGCACCTCACCTACTCACTTCACCACTGAAATACTTCATAAAGCCCACTACATCTCTTCTGTACCCCAAATACACATCTTGCCACCACCTATTCTGACAGCCATAGACATCTGTCAAGAAAGGAAGATGTTTCCGGTCAGACTACTTTAGAAGACATTGTATTTTATTTACATCCAACTAACAGGACTGTACAACTAAAATTTTAGATAAAGCACCTTTGGCTAAGATTTCATACCTTCAGTTAATGTATCCTGTTGCCACCCCAGATCATACATTCCCAAGCTTGGCTTTGGTAAGACAGCTCATAAGCTCAATATTCCTGATACAAACCAAGAGTACGGACTCAGAAAAGAATAGGGTAAGTGTAGAAGTTTGTACTTGAAAACAAAAATAAATAAATAAATAATAATAATAAAAGTCACAAGTTCCAGTTATTTAAGGGCCACTTCAGAAATCTATTCTATCTTTAGAAGCTTGTTCAAATGAAAAGCTATGCATACTGGCTGGCACTCAGGCATGATAAGGAGGCACTGATACCCTCTTTCTCAATGTCTGTGTCAGTGAACCACTTAAGGTTTTAAGAAAAGCTGCTGAATTTGTGGGTTTAATGTTTCAGTTATTTCGTAAGAGGATAGAGGTCAACAAGAATCTAAACAACATTATTAAAAAAAAAAGGGCCATACTGACCTCTTATACTTCTCCAACCAAACACAGGATGTCTGTTAGATTAGCTAAGAGGCATGCTGCTTGTTAGGTACACAGTGTTTTAGCACAACATGCTTTCATTCTGTTATAAACACTTAATAGCAAGTGCGCATCACAAGACACAGTGGAAGAGCTCCCCTACTGGGCTGATTGCTCACCATTCAAAAGCTTACAATCCACTTGAATTAACTGCTAAATAAAAAATAAACCCGTATACCTACCCCTTTTCTCCTCCCACAGCATTGTACCCCCAGTAGCTGGCAGTAATCCAAGCCAGAGCTTGAATTACTGCAAAGCCCAAGAACCTCTTCAGTTCATACCCACTCGCTCTCTCCCCTCCCTTCCCTTACCTCAACTTATATCTGGTCTTTTTACTGGGAATGTGAACTGTTGTTAATAAATGGGTAACTTTCTGCTTCTCCAGTCAAGAAGGGGGAAGAGGGGGAGTATCTAGAACCAGATGGCAATAAGCACAAAGTAGTTGGAAAGCCACAGTTGTGGAGAAATGCTCCCCTTCTTTGTAATTCCTCAACTTCCAGGTCCTCTTTGAATTTCAGTTAACACACAAAGGGATCAGCATGGCGTGAGGACCTTTTTGCAAAGTAGAAGTCATTTAACAGATCAAAATCATACTACAGCTAGGAGCTATGTAATGTCTCTCCCTTGCACTGCATCAGGGTCTCTGTAGTTCCAATTGCTTTTCTTACAATTAGTCATGGTGCATAAAACAAAGCACATGCCTAAGTATTTCCAGTATTGGAGGCTAAAATTCCTAATTATTTTGTCAGTATCTGATGCCTACTCTGATCTTTCTCTAGCCTTCCTTTATGCTTTTACACTAATCTTTGGTAGCTTTACCTAAGGCATGTCTGAGAAATTGAGGCCAAGTCACAGTACAACTTCTAGAAGAATCAAGGGAAAAGAAAATCTGCAAGGCCGTCACTGAGTTTTCCAGGTGCCTCTGCTGGAAAACTGCAGTGCGTAAAAAAAAGGCAGAAAAAGCATGAAGGAGCATTTCTAGTCTTACTCTCAACTTTCCAAAGGCAGGAATTACCTGCAGTTATCAGCAATGCTTTAAAGAATAACATAGCAGCAGAAAGACAAGATATGGAATTTCAAGACTAAAAGATATCTCTTTCTAAGCGGATCTCATGGATAGATTCCTCAATAAGCATATTCCTTGGGTATAGCTGGTTATTAAAATATCACCATACTCCTAACTCCTTTGAAATCCTTCTCACACCCTACTTGCCAGTATACATATGTTTTAAAGACTCCAGCGGACATTCCTTTGCTTCCTGTGTGTTCTATACATATTCAGCCACTGAAAAGCAGTGAAAATACAGTATTAGAAATACCATGTAAGAAATGCTACATCAGAAACATGGCCCAGCTAGAACTTCTGCTGTAACCAACTGACTCTTCTTGAGGAAGATGCCAAACCCTTAAAACGCAGCCTGACATGCAATGTACCAGAAGTTACTTCTCCTCCAGTGACCAGCCTATCCTAAAAAAATGAGGACTGACATCACACAGCTGATTCGAGACGATTTCCATCCTGACTACTGCAGCCACAGTAACAGTTTATTTTATAAGCAAAACTAATACAAAAACTAAAAAAGTGAAGCAGGCATATCTTCAGAGATTGTTTCAGTATTGCTTCTTTGTAATGTGTGTAAGTTATCTACTGCAGGCTCATTGTAGGTTTCTTCTCATTTCTGCCCCCTTGATAGTTCAATGGTTTGGGAGAGATTGGCCCATGAGGTAGGTTTTGGCGCTGGGATACTTTCAGAGAAGCACTGGGGACCCAGGGAGAGGCAAGGACTAGGAATGCAGGCACAAATCAACAGCTGGATACCATTCCACTGTTCTTTCCCTGTTCCCCACAAAACAACAAATACTGCGACACCCCCTGTTTCTGGAAGGCCCCCTCACGAAATCATTTTGTCAGCACACAAATATTACGTTGCTGAAATTTTAGCTATATCCCAACTCCAACAGAAGTAAGTTTAGTCTCAGGACANGCACTGGGGACCCAGGGAGAGGCAAGGACTAGGAATGCAGGCACAAATCAACAGCTGGATACCATTCCACTGTTCTTTCCCTGTTCCCCACAAAACAACAAATACTGCGACACCCCCTGTTTCTGGAAGGCCCCCTCACGAAATCATTTTGTCAGCACACAAATATTACATTGCTGAAATTTTAGCTATATCCAAACTCCAACAGAAGTAAGTTTAGTCTCAGGACACACNGAGGCAAGGGCTAGGAATGCAGGCACAAATCAACAGCTGGATACCATTCCACTGTTCTTTCCCTGTTCACCACAAAACAACAAATACTGCGACACCCCCTGTTTCTGGAAGGCCCCCTCACGAAATCATTTTGTCAGCACACAAATATTACATTGCTGAAATTTTAGCTATATCCAAACTCCAACAGAAGTAAGTTTAGTCTCAGGACACACCAATACAGGCAAGGTTTAACTCACTTACAAATTAATCCCCTCTTACTGCCTATATTCCCTAGCAATAGAAGACATTCAGATTTAAAACTTTGGCCAGTTTCTATTTTTTGCATTCAGCAGTAATTAAGAGATTTATATAACATAGTTAATAAAGCTGCAGCAGGAACGCATACAATTCTTGCCTGTGAATCCTGATTTAGAACATGAAGAATAATTCTAGTAGCACAGAAACCACTGTTTTATCAAAAGCCAGGTCACATTTTGTCTCTCTTTGCCTATAGCATAGGCCAACTCCTACTAATGTCCTCAACTGATTTGGATTTAGCTACATATCACAAGCAGAGTGGCAAGCAGCCAGAAGGGATCATCAGCAGATGGCAGAATTTACTACAATCTATTTTGTAGTTAGACCACATGGCTGTGTCTGCACCTACAGGGAAAATAAGATTTTCAAAGGGGGGAAAAAAAAATTTATTCAGAAGGTTCTGTAGATTATTGCTGCCCTCCCCCCAAGAGGAACAAATGAAAAAGATAAATTGCACATGGGCTACAGAGAAATGTCTTGGATGGGAAGCTAAGCTGTAGCGTGCTAGTATTCACTAATGAGAATGTTCCCGATTTCTACACAATTTCTGTATGCTTACTCCTGCCCAGATGATTAGGGCTTTATATCTGTTTGCTCAGGTGTCTGGGGGAATTATATACAGGTAATACCCAGCACATACAGGTCAGAATTAACAGGCTCCAAGACACAGCACAGCTAGGGTGTCAACTTTGGTCCAAGTTTTAGAAAGATCTTACAATATTTGAGGTAGCTGTATTAGCTGTCTGCAAACAGGAGCTTCTAAATCTCATCCCTCCCTGGATAATCCTTGTTGCTAGACTAGAACCAAGGGATACAAACTACGATCATCAGCTGTACTACGCTTCACAGAAATCAGCTGAAGTCAGAGGTACATGTGCTGCGTACCGTTGAAGTGCTCAGCTTGGGCAGCTTGCAATCCCTCTAAAACAAGACAGGTAATACTTCATTCCATCCTTTTTTCAACTATTCCACAGATGGAGGAAATGAGGCTGAGCATCGCTGTGGCTTTCTCAAGCCTCACAGTCTGTCAGAGAAGGTTTTACTGTTACGTCTCTGTGGCACAGCTCAGTAACAAACCCAAACCAAACTCAGAGGACAGAGCTCAAGTCCACAGATGGAATGAGCAGTTCCAGTATGCAAAGAGCTACAGCACATGTAAAAGTAAGTGTAACAGAGGAGAATTAAGGGAAAGAGAGAAAAGGAAAAATTGGGGGCCGAGAAATCACTAGCGATATTACCACTAGGTTTCCTTAAATCCTTTCCCAAAAGCTTTAGGCATGATTGTCTGAGTTGATGTATTTCAGATGAGGTAGCGAAATCTTGCAAAGCTAGGGATCATAAAGAGTCTACCACTAGCCAGCTAATTTATATCATTATTTGCAGTTTTAAGCTTAATCAGCACCATGTGTCCCCACGAGATGACTGAGCAGCACTGCAGAAGCTTAGACCATCTGGTGCTGGGTTTCTACTTTCTTTTGATTTCAACTGCTGCCACCAATTCTTGTGTGCCCACTGCCTCCCTGAGCTTCAGTCCCTTCTTCTGCCAGTTTGAGATACCACGTATAGATGTGCACGCAGACACAAAGAACATTTTTGCCTCTCACCTCCACAATCACTCACAAGCACATAATTTCTCAAACACTTCCATGCCTTACGCAGTATGCCTTTCTTTGCCTTCTTCAGTTCACCCTTCGCCCCCATCTCTTCTGCCCTCTCAGTGAAACAACTAACATCAGTCCAAGTAATGTCATGTCTTCTAACTGCAGTCCACGTTGACCAGATGACACCTACTGAGAGTACATAAGCAGAGTTCAGCATGACCACATCTGTCTTCATTCCCTAAAAGAAGATCCAGTTTCCGCGTAAGAACACCAAGTTTTCCCCATACTCATTATAAGAGCTCTGATGAAGACAGTCGTGCACATGCTGCTCGTGTGTCTTGCTCACTCCTGCAAGCATCCATTGTCACAATCTCTCATTAGTCACTGCCACAACTTCGAGTGAGTTTGAAGACACATCGCATATTCTAGAGCAAGACTTGACACTTCATTCAACTGCTCCGATCAAAATATTCTCCTTAATCTAAAAGTAAAGATAATTCCACTAAAAATAAAACATCCAATACCAAAGAGCTGTGATAACTCAATTTTCCGTGCCTGCAGTACAATCTGGATTTAGCCACTTAGTACATCTTAATAAACAAGTTACTCATTTAAAGGAAAATAAATTAAATGCTTGCCTTGAGGGACAGTTTTACTCAATAGTTCAGTGTTACAATGACAGAACATATGATCTGTCAGTATGAAGGTCTTTTGTTCTCCGGAACATTTTGAAAATGGGTGGTCTGTCTGCCTCACAGTAGACCATGCTTAAGAAGCATAACACCCTTTCATCCATGGCAATGCCCTTAAAAACATAGGAAAACCATTTTGTTAGTTGGTAAGGAAATCAAGCAAATTCCCACCCAAAATGCACTCCTGTCGAAAGTGATTTAGTTTCCAAAGTTTGTGACGTACTATATACCAAGTGACAGATTTATTTTTTTTAAAAAAAGGGACCTCAGGTATTATGGGAACAAGACTTAAACAGTTTAAAAAAACTCAAACAAACAGGTAGCTGAAGGACTGTTGGTTTTTTTTTTTTTTAAACAGAGTTTGACAAAATAATGAAATTCAGAGCAATATTTTGACTGAAGCTGCCATCCTTATTTGCCAAACTCCTGACAAACACAGAGATGGCATCAGCTGAGGAGGCTCACCTGCAGGTATCTGTGACATGAGTATCTCAGAATGGACAATAAGCATGAGGTCAATCCTGCTGGCAAATACAGAAGGAATGTGCCAAATACTGAGTGCAACACAAAAATTACTGTATCTTCAATTATCTGTCCCACACATACGTATTTTCTAGATACAGCTTCGCATATTTCATTGATAAGCCAAATAAATTGTTACGAGGGTAGATTTGAAATAACTACACCAGCCTTGAAAGAAATTCCTCTCTACAGACACCCCCATTACAGATACTGGCATCTGATCCCATACGCAGTTCACACATACCCAAACAAAATAATTCCTTATCACGGCCAGTAGAAACACTGATGTTTATTATGATTACTTAATCCTTATCCCCAAAATACACACATATTGACAGACAGTGGAAGAAGCAATTCTTTTCTCCCCCTCTTTCTGACAGACCACGCACCAATCTGCCAACCCTCAGGTTATCAGCAAAGCACAGAAATAGCTATATCTGATCACAGTAATGGTCCGTCCATCTCTTCTATACCAATTCATTTAGGAGTTTGTTTGTGCCCTGATGCATGAGAGTTTCCCCACTTCTAGATATTTAATCTGATTTTAAGTAACAGGAGCCCTTCCAGGCTCAAGTTTCCCTCAGTCTCTAGTCAACCTAGTTTGTCAATTATATCAAAATTAGTGATCACATTTGTAACCCCCTTTGGAACAAATGCCTCTAGTTGCCAGACTCTAAGCATAAAAGGCATTTTAGATTGAAGTGATCCTGCAACAATGAGTATGAAAAGGGGCGAGGAACTTTGTGATCCCATAGGAAGCAACTCAGGAGGGAAAAATGAAAAGCTACTCTTTTCTACAGAAAGGTAGCATTAGAAGGCCCAACAGCAAAATGTTCTTCTGGGGATGAAAGTCAAGATATATAACAGGAGCTCAATAAGACTTCATCAAGAGCTCTTTCAGGATCTTAAAAGTCAAAAAAAGGAGTGGTACAAAAATGCAAACAAAGATACATTGATAAGGGTGAACATAAAGAGACTAGTACAAGCAGAGAGACAAAAAGTCAGAAAGGCTAAGGCACAGGCACACTATGAGTCACAATTACCAAGGGAAACAAAAAAATGACAATACGGAAGTTAGATTAATAATTAGAAGTGAAAGGATGCAGAATAGACGGATCCATTACTGTAGGAAAATCTTTTGTTAACCAATAGAGAATGTGGAGAAATAACTGATGGCACAGCACAGACTGATTTATTTTTACCTTAGGCTTCACATCATTTTTAATCAGAATGAAAAACTGGGAATTGTAAGACATGAAAAAATAGAAAAAAGATAAAATAACATAGGTAGGTACACAGAATATATTTAGGCCAGCATGGTTTAATGAGATGTACCAAGAACACTTACAGAATAAAGTAGTTTTTAAGAATTCACAGAACGGTAGGGGTTGGAAGGGACCTCTAGAGATCATCCAGTCCAACCCCCCTGCTAAAGCAGGTGCCCCCAGAGCAGGGTGCACAGGAATGCATCCAGGCGGAGATTGAATATCTCCAGAGAAGGAGACTCCACA
>VZSC01017593.1:19279-33014 GCA_013398225.1 Steatornis caripensis | reverse complement strand
AAAAAAAAAAAAAAAAAAAAAAAAAAAAAAAAGAGTAGGGTGTGCTGATGAGCCCTACTAGCTGAAATCAGGACACGTGTGAAGAAGCAGCAGCAGTAAGCCCTCTGCCCCACGGTGAAAGTAAACAGTAACATCAGTACAAGTTTGGGGAGACATTTTCATTACATGCAGGACACGCAACTAAATTTTTTAATCCTTGGCAGATTTCTGAGCGTTAGATGTTCTCGACTTCACCTTGTATGCAAGCAGCCAGATTAGAAACTCCTGCAACAACCTCTTTGTAGCTGTCACTCACATCTGCTCATGCCTCCCATGACTAGAGCCAAACCACACCCTAAATCAACATGACAATGTAGAATTTTCCTCTCTGCTAAGATTTGTTCCCTTCATTTTACTTAACGCTCTTTACTCATTTCTCTTTACTCTAAATTGTCCCAATGATAGCACAATATAGAAAGTTAAATAGGTAAATCTTTGCTGGATCAGGACCAGAGAGATCACTACCACCACTTCACGCTATTTAAAAAACACTTCCCTGTGATCAGCCTTGGCACTTTTTAAGTCTTTGTTAGAATTATTCTCGGTGCCTGCAGCTAAGCTTCCCAAAATGTAAGGAAACAGATGCATAGTAAAAACTCCACTTGTACCCTGGACGAGACTAATCAATACAACTCTAAATTGTATGTTTATTTCCACTTCTTTTAAGGGAAACAGCAACTAAAAAGCAACAACTTGTATCTGGAGGATGGGTAATTATGGACAGCAAGTGTCAATTCGATATAAATAGGAGAAATAAATGCAAATTACACAACACTTAACTCTTACGAATTGGCTGTTAACAGAGACAATAGTCTACAAGATGTTCTTTGGAGTATCTCATTAATAAAATCCGAAATTGTTTTCAGCAATTATGTGCAATCATTGTCATTTTATCACTGGCCAAAAACAATCCCTCACTGCATGCTTCAACATGTAATTGTATTATAGATTGCCAAGAAAATCATCCTGTCTATGGGAGAGAATTGGAACTGTACCACACTGACACAGAAATGTCACACACTAGCAAAAGAAAATACTAGTTCGGAGATGAACTTGCTGCTAAAGACGACTAGTAAATGTTCTTGAAAGACCAAGGACAGCACTTAAGAGTGATGGGCCGCTTTCATAAATCCATTTTAGAAGGTCTAGAAAAGCATCTTCCAGGCCTTGTTTTCACTTGAGAGGTTGATTGTAGCTGGGTTCTACTCTCAAGAACACCTGTACCTAAACTTTAATCTTCTGCATTGTTTCATAAGATTGAGCACTGCACACCCGTCTGTGAACTACCTCGACAAGCTGCTCTGCAACAGGGAAGTAAAACACTAGATCTGCAGCAGTGCAAGGTAATAAGCAGCCCCAACTGCTCAGTCCCTGTAACGGCATGTTTGGAGGAACAGTGCTTCAGCTCATAAGCAACAATCAGCTCTCCTGCAACCTAGTTACCTAACAAGATCAAACACTGTTTCCTCGATTACTATGGAGACTGTGCCACAAGCAGTGCTTGTCTATTTTTACCTATGGCAAACAGAGCTAGAGCTTAGTCTGGGACACAGCAATCTGGGCAGAGGCCAGCACATCAAACCTGCAGCTGAGAATTCCCTATAGCGCCTGGCTGTCCCCTAGCTCCACTCTCCATACTGCATCCAAACCCAACGTATTTCCCACACATATCCTAGCTCTGTGCTTCACTTCACACTTCCAGGCAACCTGCAGCATAACCCCGTCAGTCCCTTCGTCCTCCCTGAAGATTCCCATAGCCTATCCTTCCCCTTGACCTTACACACACCCTCACATCCTACCTCCTCCTTGCCCGTTGCTGGTACACACCTGTCTTACAGGCACAGAGTTAGCGACAGCCCAGTTATTTCTGTGATTTGAATACAATACAATGTCAAAACCTCCTCAGTAGAAATACAATTTCGACCCTTTTTTTTCAGGGAGTTATGCCCACCTAGGCAGAAATAGCAACAGCAGAAATAAGCATAAACTCCTGAGAGCAGCTGGCTGCTACTTCACCTCCTGCACACATGTGGGCACACATGCAGAGGCTGGCCCACATCACTGACAGGAGCTATTCTCGAGTGCCTATGACATTGTAGGACACCTGAAACCTGTCAGAGTGGAAAGATGGAGGTAACTAGGCCTGACAAATTTGATGAGCATTTATTTGAGACCTAGTTTTGCCTATAGGTTTTTTTTGTGTGTGTCTTGCTGTATGTTTTCTTCTTTACAATACAATCTGCCCATCTCTGTGCAGTTCAGAACTGCAACTTCAGGCCTCCCTGAATTAAACAGCTGCATTTTACTGTCAGGAGAAAGTAAAAATATTTTGCTTTTTAAATGATAGGCATAATTTATAGGGGAATAGATACGTGAAACATATTTGCAACAGAACACCCTCAAGTTTTTAAGTAAGGTCCTAGAACAGTCAGTAAACACTATGTGAAAACTTACCTTTTGCATTTAACTTTTTCATCAGCAGTAAAGCCTCCCAGCCTTTGCCATCCATTCCCTCCACGTAGATACAGCTTGACACATGAAAGAATGTGGGGAGTTTTCTTCAACTGTCACTTGCTAATTTCGTGAGACAAAAATCTGGTCTTATAAATCTTAAGAGTGATGAAAAATTGTCTTTGCAAGCATGAGTTTAAATACTTCTTTAAAAAAACAAGCACATTCAACAGGATTTCCTAATAAGAAGACTGGAAGCATAAAATGTACATATTTTTGAACAAAAATGTACAGTGCTTTTAGGAGAACTGAAAAAAATTAAAGATATAAAAATAAACAACAATATTTAAAAGGACATACGAAATCAAGGGAGAGATTCGTCTCTCCTCTCAGCGCTCAATTAACTCAATGAAGATAATAGACTCATTCAAGCGAAGCGGAAAACATGACCAGTGTTCTCTCACCAGTCCAAAAGCACCAAAGTCTTGTCTTACTGATAGATCTATCTCCAGCTCTACAAATGATGCTCCCACTAAAACTCAATCAATGCTTTTTTTGGAAGGGACAATTTCAGGCAGCAGTTGAAACTGAAATGCAAGTCAGCTGTGCTGTGTCTCCCTAGGGGAAGAGAGCAGACCAAAGCAGGAGCAGACAGAATAACTGCTTTACAGTGGGGATAATGACAGGTAGTTTGACAAGCACCATACTGACTTTATACAATGTTTCACACACACAAATTATGCAATGCAGCTAATAACACGACGGGGGTGGAAGGAGGCTGGAAAAGTAGAACACTGTTCATTCATTCTGATGCCATGTTGCTCATGCATTACAGAAGCGTCTGTCTGTGTTTTGACAACCTGCCACTCCANCAATGTTTCACACACACAAATTATGCAATGCAGCTAATAACACGACGGGGGTGGAAGGAGGCTGGAAAAGTAGAACACTGTTCATTCATTCTGATGCCATGTTGCTCATGCATTACAGAAGCGTCTGTCTGTGTTTTGACAACCTGCCAGTCCATCACCACCTAAAGTACAAGACTTGCTGTAGGCAGTTTGACCCTTTTCTTCCTTTCCTACGCCCTCTTGCTTATTCTAAAGAATATAGTCTCTCCAGTAATAGCATTTGATGTTTTTAAAGGCAGGCGATAGTTTAGGATTACTTTGCATGTTGAGAAAGCCCACAAGCACGCTCAGTATTTTCCATGCTAGTTCTCTTCTATCGGGAAGAATGGCAATTACAGTTTTGTCATTCAAACATTTTTCAAACTTAGGAATAAAGTGAGAGTGGGTCTAGAACTTTACCCAAAATAGATACTTTAAGCAGCTTGGGATAAGTAGGTTAACTGAGTGTGCACTTTGGCCTTGTTTTTTTTACTTCTACTTGTTCATAGTTTTGGTGATAAAATTGTGCCTCCAAATAAAGGTGTTCATGCGCCTTATTTTTTCCACAAGTAGTGGTACCTGAGCAGATGGACAGATCAAGATATCTGTCTCTACCAAGTTCTTCAGTTGCCATTCAACAGTGAAGGTTAGAAATGTGAAGGGAGCTACTTTTATTACAAGACTTAAAACAAGGAAGAAGTAAACAGTGAGTTGAAAGGGGAGATGAGAAAGAGATGGGAGAGATGCTCTCTGCCTTTATTTTCTGTACAAACCAGGTACCTACAATCTGTACCCACAAGCAACCTCAAATAAAACAGACTACAAAAAAAACCAAACCCCACAACATTTAGAGCCTGCATCCTTTCCTTTCCATCTCGTACATCTGTTTAGACATTTGGTATATAATTTCCTCTCTGTTTTGCTTTCTTAAATAAAAACAAAACAAACAAAAAACGCAATCATACAAAAAGAAAAAAGGAAGAACTGGGTTCTTAACAGTGCATTGCTTTGGATAGGCTGGCAATCTTGACTGTTGAAGTCTTTTTCCTTCTTCCCAAGATAAGTTTCAGCTAAACCATCAGGTTACTGCACTCCGAAACCCAGTGTTCAACCCATTAACTGGGAGGGTGTACTGGATTTAGCTGGGGTGGAGATAATTTTCTTCACAGAAGCCTATATGTGTTTTAGATGGCTGACCAAAACAGTGTTGATAACAGGCCAGCATTTTAGTTATCACTGTGCAGCCCCAAAAGCTTTCTCTGTTTCTCACTCTGCCGTCCCAGTGAGCAGGCTGGGGGCGGACAAGAGCTTGAGAAGGGACATAGCCCTGGGACAGCTGACCCCAACTGACCAAAGGGATGTTCCAGACCATATAACATCACGATCTGCAGTAAAACTGGGGGAAAGAGGTTTTCTGAAGTAGCTGTTGCTTAGAGACTGCCTGGGCATTGGTCTGCTAGTGTTGAGTGATTGCTTTTGCATCGGTTGTATTTTGGGGTGGAGGTGAGGAGAGTTCTTTTTTTTTTCTGCACTTTAACTGTCTTTATCTTAACCCATGAGTGTTTTCCCCTTGCTTTTGCCCTTCGGTTCTCACCACCACCCTGCTGGAGGGGTCAAGCAAGTGGTTGGGGGTTTGCCTTCCACCTGGGGTCAGCCCACCGCTGAGGGGCTCACTAGGTGGCAGTTCTGTTCCAGGAAGTTTGGAAGTGGGGTGCATGTACAATTTGATCACCTACTGCTTTCAAACATCCAGAAACAGCATTCGTTCAGTATTACTGACATACAGTTGCATTTGAACTAGAAATTTAGCTCACTGGTGGGCCTGATTAGGAATTGCCTCTCAAATCAACAAACTCTTTCAAAAGCATGCCTACCCTGATAACCAATTGCTTCTGCCTTCTCCATGCCAAGTACCTTTAGGGGGATTTAAGGTAGAGTTTAAGCATTTAGTGTCCTGAAAGGTGTTAATATTTAGTCCCACACTCAACACCTGATTAGTGATTCACAGCAAGTCAAGTCAAAGCTCGCTTCTACCAGTCCATGTAATTCCTTTCTACTACTGACCACACTGTAACAGCAATAAAGCACTTAATACTGTTTTCAACACATAACGTATTGCATCTGAAATAGTCTTTTAAACAGCACAGGCGAAGGCAACTCATCCCCTGCTCATGTGACCCTTCCTCCAAAGTATTTCTTTCACAGCTATATCCACCAGACTAAATGCCAATATACTCACCTAAGCAAAGCTTATTTTGAAGCCCTAAGAATTTCTCCAGACATTATTCGCACAGCAGACTAGGTGTTAAGCTCAGCACAGTGCTGATTTCAGGCAAAAAAGGCCCCATTTTGTAGGTATTTGAAATAAAATAACACAGAAAATCCAGCAGGTCTGAATATTAAAATCTGACATAATTACACGGCACCATTGATGACACAATCAGCTCAAGTTGAGACCATCTTTTGCTCCCTTCTGCCTTGCACATTACATGTTTTCACTAGGACCAGGCTGTGTCAAACAACACACCGAATAATGATTTCCACCCTTTTGCACTCATTTCGCTTTAGCCCAAGTGACCATAGAGATTAACACACCAAGCCGTGCCTGAGTCTAGACAAACCGATTCGCAAATCAAGGGTTTCCTCACACGGTCATCCTACCGAGGATTTTAAAAGACTGAAGAGAGTCACGCTCCTGTGACCACAGATTACAGAATTTAGCCAAAATGCCATGCACTGGTTCACACAAAACTGAGAAGCAGGAGATGGGGCTGCGCAGTAGCGTCATATCAATATCACGTACACCGTGTACCTTACTGACCTACCACCAAATAACAAAGCAGACGCCACAACGCTACACTGCCTCTGAACACAGAGTACCAAGCTGGCATACATGTGTGGATACAGACCAGCCCCCCAGTGCTTCACAGGGAATCCCATACATTACAGCCAGCCCAGAGCCAGCAAGAGCAGTGGAACTGCTACAAGAGAAGCACGCTGCGCTTATGTGAGCTCCAGGCACCGCAGCAAGAAAGGGGCAGGCCAGATAAAGTGCTTGCTGGCATGTCAAGCTGGCAGTCACACTTAAGCATGAGAACCGCTTACCTATACCCAGGAACCATTCCTGACCTTTGCAGACACATTGGCACAGAATCAGTCTGCCAGTTCAATCGCTTGCAGGATCAGAGCTGTAGCCATATACACTGTGTACTGAAGAACGAGTCCCCAGAAAAAGGCTGTCACAATATGCACACAAGAATTTGATTGTGTTGCCACTTTTAGCTAATCTGAAAGCAAGGTAACAACCTGTGAGAGCATTCCATCACTTTTGATTTCTCACTCCAATGGCTTCTTCCCACCCGTGCCTACAGAGGAGAGCACTAAGCACAGGGCAGGGTGAGAGATGCAAGACCTAGAATTACAGACCATTTACCAAAGTTACCTCCTTTTGCCTTTGGGTAGAAACATCCTAAAAGTTAGAGTGTTATAATGAACCAGGTGGTAAATAACCCTTGCAGTGTAAAATTTCCCTATGGTCATAAAAACAGCTGCCTAGAGGAAGAGAAAAAGGAGTAGAGATGTTTGAGGAAACATTTTCTTTCCCTCCAATAACTTACCTGTTGACAGTTCAGGGACTTGGGGGAAGTTTATATCAATGTAAGGACATTTTCTCTCTCATTTGTTTCTACAACAAAAGCAGAATAAGCAGCTGTGTTTACAGTTTGCAACTTAGAATTTATTTTTTATTACCATGCCAAATTATTCCTGATGACTTAATCATCAAATCCGTTTATGCTATTACAATTGTGATCATAAGTTAGAGTGATAAGACTGTTTAACCACAGCACACTGAAGTTTTACAACACCTTTCATATGAAGATTTCTGTAGGAAAAAAAACTGCTAAAGTTTCCTGGAGCCCTTGTATGATGGATCCTTTGCTTGTAGTACTTTGGACAGTCAAACTCAGGCACAGGAATTTGCAGACTGTTACACGGCAAGTCTGTCAAACTTGCATCTCCATCTCATGGCCTCAGTCCTAAAATCCATCTACAGGTCTTCTTGCATGCTCTGGAAGCACAGGAAGACACCATATCCTGGGTTTGGTAACCCCTTTTCTGGGGCTACACAGCATTTAAGTGTTAGAAATATAATCCTAATCTTTCAGAACAGAAAGCTGTCTAGGTGGATGACTACTGATGTTAACGTGATTAATCAGTATTCTCATGTCACAAGCAAGAGAATAAATACTCAGAGCAACATCCTCAGACTTCCTGCTTAGTTTAAATGTTGTTGCTATTGTTTAAGAGCAGAGAGCCGTCCTTTCTTTTGTGCACACGGTGCATACCGTAACAGGACCCTGCTTTCCACACATACTTAGCATGTAGCATGAGATGCAAATTGTGGAATACAACAGCCAACATGGAGTCTGAGAGGCATGAAAATGTAAAAGAAAGCAGTTTGACAACTCAACTAATACTAATGAAGCAAGAAAGAACATGACTGTGTACAAACTTCCATGAAAAATTTCAATGAGCTGTCTTTTTTTCTACTCCTAACCTGCCCTATTATGAACACGACACAATCTCATGTAACTCGCTAGATATGTTTTCAAGGCCAAGCTTAATGTTACCAACATTAAGGAGTCTGTCATTTCCCTTTAATTAACGCCCTACTGCATCTGACAGACATTAAGTGTTCATAGCTCACACCAGTGAACTCAGCTTTGAATGTTGGGTAGGTGTCAGCAAATACTTACTTTTAATGGTAAACACAAATGAAAGGAGAAACATACTATTGGAATCAAATGACCTTGAAAGCTCTGCAATGGCTATGTGTTAGGAGGCATGTAGTGAAAGTCTGAATACACGAGAAAGAAGATACCAATTCTGTCAGTTCTGCCAGTTCAAAAAGATTTCAGAAGAAGGTAGGCAGAAGTTAATAGCCCTGTGTGAATGTCATTCCAACGTGTAAGTCCAGCATGAGACGAAGTCCTGGCGTGCAAAGGCCTCGCTCCTGTGCTGCATTTCACCTGACACATTCTGCCACCGAAAACTTCACTTGCCCAATTTCACTCAGGGCCATAAAGGGGCTAAACAGCTACTAGCCCATGGAAAATTCAGTTACAACCCAAACCTTTCATGTAAATAGTCAAAGTGCAATCTGAAGTGCAAATGGTGACTCTGCAACAGCAGAAAGCACTACGGTCTTTTTGGCAACAGCAGGTCTTCCTAACACCACAAAACGACAGCAGCTATCAAACAAATACTGTGCATGACTGATAGATGCAGGCTGCTGATGACAAATCATCACTCTATCAGAAGGCCTTCTGATTTCATTCATAAGTAAAGATTATAAGTAATAACAAGCTCTAATCATACTATAGATGGTTTTGAACCACTGGCAATTTTGCAAATTCACCATTTGCAGTTGACAAACCCTCTAAAGTCTATCCAAAAAAACTACTCAACCTGTTTTGCTCCAGTCACCGTTATNATTATAAGTAATAACAAGCTCTAATCATACTATAGATGGTTTTGAACCACTGGCAATTTTGCAAATTCACCATTTGCAGTTGACAAACCCTCTAAAGTCTATCCAAAAAAACTACTCAACCTGTTTTGCTCCAGTCACCATTATTCTCTGCACCAAGTTCGGGAGAATTTAAACAGACACGTATCTTGTGCTGCGTTCTATACAGTACATCAGCCAGCCTTGTGATTCAAATCCATCTGCTGCACACTGCACTAGAAAACAGAACAAGGCTGGGAAAACTTAGCTTGCCAGATAGAAGCAGAGCTGTATTACTGACCTGCCAGCGAGAAAGAGTCCTGAATTTAGCTGGTCCTTCCCCTCAAAGAAACTGTCTACTCAGCTAGATCTGTAGCTAAGTATCCTGCTGGCAGCACAAATATGCTATTAGGTCCCAGTACCTGGCAACCTATCAGAGCACACAACAAGATACAAATAAACTCATCAGTCTAAGAAGGTGAACAGCGATGCACCCGCCTTTAACAGTCTGAGATATGACATTATTATTACATTTTGGTGTTGGTTCCCCCCCCAAAAAAAATTCTTTATTCTTCTTCAGTGAAAAAGATCTGACGAAGAACTTGGTGCATCCCAAGAAACCGAATCCTATCTCATAAGAACTCATTGGTTGAGCAGATCTGTTTACTCAACTTTTTTTACTTGTAAAAAATGAAAAAAACTCCTATACCACTGGACTGAGTTAAACGGCAGAGGTTCAACAGGAAGCCCTTGCTGTTCTTTTTTCAAAGTAATTATCACACTGAAATGTGGGCCCATCTCCCCCCCTCTGATCCTTCTTGTTACGGGTGTAGGCAATATCAGAGAGCTGAAAGATTATAAACAGATTTGGACTGAGCCACAGGCCAGTCCCCTGGAACTAATAATGCTTCTCTGCAAGGTACATAGTTTGCAGGAGGCTGGGTGGCTTAGGAGACGGGAAGGTCTGTAGAGAGTTTTCCACACCTCTTGTAACAGGCAACTGAGACATTTCCAAGTTTTTAAAGTAACATACAAAGAAACATTGTTTCTAATATATACAGGCCGCCCACTCATTAGTTGTGTTTATTAGTTATTCTTCAAATGGTTTGAAGTTCAAACTTGGACTAACTTTCATTATTGTGATTAGGTACTAGAGAACAACTCTGCTCAAATTTGTTGGTATATGTAAGAATTTCTCTGTTGCTTCAAGATTTGTGTAATTTAAAAGTGTTTAGAAGTGTCGTCAACGTCAGTTGTTACCAGAAAAAAAAAAAAAAAGTTATTCAGTGCTTCCTTCAATACCCTTTCATCTGCAAAGCTCATTCTGCAGTCAGATGTGGTAGACATGGCAAAAAGACTAGAGATCTGGCTTAATTTATGTCAAGAGACTATCTAGTTTCCTGTTTCACCTGCGTAGAAAATTAAATTCTTCTTGAAACATTTATACGGCTCTAGGATGAAAAAAGTGCTATTAACACAAATAGTGTAGCTTGCCTTTCTCTGTATTTTAAATACTGTTTTATAATGGTCTTTCCACTTCACAGTGAAGAACTCCTTTACTCAGTGACATCCAACTTCCAATTAAAAAATACCTGTGAATGAGAGTCATAAGGGTAGCTCACTTAACTATGCCAGTGAGTAACTAGATAGATGTGGTTATATTCCTGCAATTTCTCTGAAAACAAAAATATCTCAACCCATTATGTTTACTGGAAAACATCTGTCTTCACTATACATGGCATTCACATTACTAAGAAAACCGACTGGGCATACGTTTCACTGATACTGATGGGCACTGAAAGGCTTCTGTCTCGCCACCCTGCTACCAGGCACACACTAATGCCACAGACCAGCCTACGGCCCAGCCCGTCAAAAATATGTTGGTATATGTTACATAGGCAACGTTCCATTGAAGTCAATGAAATTACTTATGGTTGACCAGCTTGCCCTATGACATCTTACATAGCTGAGGAGGGAATGACAAAATAATGCAGTTGCAAAAATTCAGAATCAAGTCCTGCACGGTGCTATCAACTAGATACCAACTCTTTGTCATGCTGTGATTTACCACCCACAATCTTCTCTTCTCTCTCTCCGCAGCTGTAGATCTTCATGTCCAAAAAATAGGCTAGATCTTGCCATTCTTTTTCCAGATACTCGTTCCACTTCATTTCCAAGCAGTTTTTTCCCCAACATGAAATTCAGAAAGGATTAACCATTTCTTACTATTGTACAGAAACCTCCAATAGACAGGAAAACATCACGTGTGGGAGGGGAAATTTCCACAAAAGTACAAATTAGTCTGATGTTCAAAGCATGTTTCTCTGTAAAGCTACTGAAGACTCCATCAGGATTTCTTTTCTGCACTTAAAATGCTCTGCAGGATCCTTTCCTGCAGACATGACAGAACTTTAGTTAAACGTTATTTAACCAGAACAGATTGCACAGCTCAAGTTAACAGATATTTATTGTACTTACACTTACAGAGACCTCCTAACTGGTTTGTAGGATTTTTTTCCTCAGATTCCTGCAGCAACTGCTATACTTTATCATACAGTTACAGGATGTAGAAAGCAATTTTGTTTCTTGGTCACAAATACTTGCTGTTTAAGCTCCTCTTCTGGCCTTCAGAGTTCTTCAGAGAGAGTTCCTTTTAATTCTCATGAAGAAGGAAAAACCACAGCACTTCAAATGAAATTGTTAATGAACCAGAGTCATCTTCTCCATTCGAAAGTACTATTTCCCTTATCTGCGCTCTCATTTGAGGAATGTGAGAGCTGCAGCAGCTTCAGCACGTTGCTCTCAGCCATACCATCTCTTTTTACAAGAGTATCAACTATGACAGAGTATCAACTTGCTTCTAACCATCATTCAGTAACTGAGATGTTACACAAAAAAAAAAAAAAAGTGAAGTGAAAGAGTATAAAGCTACAGCAATCGCTGCTAATGGACCCCTCTTATCCATTTCTGCCCTGAACTTGAGAGCAAAGCAAAACTCTAAACACAGAGCGAGATACTGCTATCATAGCTGGGGTAATATGGAGCGGGGCACAGGGCAGGTATAAAGAACACTAGTCCAATTAGGGAAGTTGGAGTGTCAGGCTGTTGAATTCCCTATCATTTCCTGGCACCACTGCCTTTAATTAGGCCTTCGATTGATTACTGCTTTTGTTCTCCATTGACCCACCACTGACTCTGACAGGGGTTGTATTTTCCCCTGCTACAATTAGAAGACAGAGTTCCGAGTGTCAGCAAGCATTACACAGGCAACCAGGCTGCTTAAAACTACAGAGCCTTTAGAGAGAACATGTGTTTGTGACATTAACATGCACTTCTTTCCTTAAAGGATACAACAGGATGGAGTCAGTCCTGCTCCAACAGTAAGTTACAGTCAAGATAAATACACTGGCAAATTTAAATTAATATGCAGTGCATATAAAAAACACAGAGCAGGACTAGCAAAACAGAATCTACCTAGTTCTTCTGTCATCCAAAATAAGAGGAAGGTAAGTGAGACAGGGTGAAAAAAGACAGCTGTTTGAGCATTTAATTTGTAAAATAAAGCAACTAGACTGGAGAAAGTCATTTTGTATGCAGGTATGTAGAATATAAAGCTTTATGGTGATCTAGAGCACCATGTACATCCAGATCTAAAGTAGCAACATAGAAATACATTGAAGAAAGTAAAATCTGAAAGAATGTAATACAGAAAATCTGTTTCTACATTTATTGTTTTATGTTTTCATATTTTGGTAGCACTTAGAGACAACAGCTAAAAAAAAACTAAAAAAATTCAGAATCTCTTATATCATGCACTGTCCAAAGACAGACAGCTTTTTATCCCAATGAGAATTTAGTAGAAAGAGAAAGGGGTCAGAGCAAAAAAACAAAGGTAAAAATAATTTGTAGGTAGCACAGTTTGTTCAAGGCCATATGATTTGTCTATGCTACTGGAAGAAAGAGAATTGCAGCTTCCACATAGAAGGTTAGCAACTATTCACCGTGACACATTGCTTTTCGTCATTAAAACACAGGTCCTGGGAATCAAACTATCAGGCTCCCTGTGACTGTGACAAGTCATTTCACTCCCCCATACCTTTGATCTCCAGTCATATATCCCCCAGGGCAGACAAAAGGCTGGAGGATAATTCATTAATACTTGTGAATTATGTGAGCGCATTTTCAAAATGGAACTAATGTATTTATTACTAGAACTAAGTCCAGATATTAAAAAAGTCTTAATGCATTTTGAATAATGAAACTATTGAACATGGGAAGGTTCCTTTTAAGTATGATTCTCACCGGTACAAGTAGGCAGCTCAGAGGACATTAGAAACTGATGGCAATTAAAAAAACTGGGGGTTCCCCCCCACCCCTTCCCTGGCCTTTTTTCTTCCCTTCAGTCACGCTTGGCAAGCTCCCACAGTGCAGAGCAGCAGCCACCTGTGGAATCAGATGACAGTAGTCAATTCTGCCAGTAAACCCAGGTGACCAGCCTCCGTAGGATTTGCCCAGGTAGAAATGGGTATCTGGCACCCGCATTGCTCTACCACATCAGTGCTCCCACCACTGCAAGCACATCCGTCTCCACTCAGAGCCATCTATCTTGCCAGACCATAGTTACTACCTTGGCCCAAGAGACAGCTGCAGTAAGTGAGATTTTGGACTTTCTCTTTGGAACGGACAGGGGTCGAGCAAGCTCAGAATCACATGAATTTGAAAGGACTCTTGCTTGGTGTCCAGCACCGAGGCCTGAGACTAGTCTCACTTATCTCTTTAAAATTTGACAATTAGAGGTATAGGTTTATCTTTACCAAGAAGCTTCTGCAACAGAACTTGGGGGGGG
>VZSC01017593.1:0-19170 GCA_013398225.1 Steatornis caripensis | reverse complement strand
GGGGGGGGGGGGGGGGGGGGGGGGGGGGGGGTGGGGGGGGGGGGGGGGGGGGGGGGGGGGGGGGGGGGGGGGGGGGGGCAGTTTGTAAGCTTTTCAAAATAGCTACAATTCAAAAAAAGGATTGAGACAGAGTTCCTGGGTATATGGGGAAGAACTGTTAACAGAAGAGCAGTGGATGACGCAAGAGAAACAGAGCAATGTTTACTCTACTCCTAGGATTCCTTGAACTTGTTGAAATACCTCTAACAGGTAGAAGCAGCCCTGTATTTGTATGAAACTCCAAAGTATGATCAGCAGTCACGGCCAGAGGACTTGCAATTAGTTCTTTTTTCCGTCATAGCTGAATGAACAGGAAGTGAATTAACAGCCCAACAGCCACAAAAAAACAGAAATCCAATTTAACTTCCTGTCTACTCCCTGCATCAGTGGAACACCATGAGCTTCAGTAGAGAAATCTCAGCCTACAGGACCACGAGATCAGCTTAATGTCTGTGGCTACTAGAGAGCTATAACAAAATTAAGT
Organism: Steatornis caripensis; assembly: GCA_013398225.1. NCBI lineage: Eukaryota > Metazoa > Chordata > Aves > Caprimulgiformes > Steatornithidae > Steatornis > Steatornis caripensis. The sequence goes on along the minus strand of VZSC01017593.1, from coordinate 18,647 downwards.
TTTGAAGCATAGCAAAGCACCCAGGATATAATTTTGAGAAGTTCAGTGGTATCCCACAGTAAACTCATAACCCAGGGAGAAACTGGTATTGCCAGGATGTGTTATTTTGTGGCTAGTAAGTTGTTTTTTTCAGTAACCTCTCATAATTAAAATGCAGATGAGTTAACTCTTATGGTGCTTTAGCAAAAGTCTGACTTTCACAATACATGTCCATCCACATTTTGAACATAAACTGCTGAGCCACTGATACTTTCCAGTTAGAGATTCAGACCTCACAGATTTTAGCCTTGCTGAACACCAGAGTGATAAGGCAGAAGCTTTCAGTGACTGCAAATTAAGAAATGATGCAGAATTTGTTATAATTGCCAGCGCTCAGTCAAATACGAATTTGTTCTGTTGCAATGCAGATGCAGCGTTCGATTCATTACATAGATATTCCTCTTTGTTCACAGGCACAGCATGGCAGGGGCAAAGGAGAATATTGAAGAGTAAGTCACGTGTCTCAGAAGAGCATAACGGCTTGCTGACTCTGCTGACCAGAAACACAGAACCAGGAAGAGCCCCATACACTTGGTGTCACACTCCCTTCCCAAAGGCAAAGAGCCCTGCAGTAGTTTGTTGTGCCACTTAGGAAAAACAGCTCAAGGTGGAAGATCTCCATGTTGTACGGCGCCAGAAAAGAAGCTTTCTGCATTCAGCTGGCTATTAAGGAGACAGACAGCAGCACAGCCCAGCACCTCAGCAGGGTTAAATCACATCTTTTCACAGTCTGCACAGGGGGAACACAGATATGTCTGTAACATGCATTTATGGTTTTCAAGTGTCTTTCGCCTTCTTACAGGCGTTCTTCAGTTAGATGATATTCAATCCACTATTTGTCACTTCAAGTGGTCACTCATGGTCACACAAGTCATGCATGAAACCCTCCCTATATTTAGACTGTTACTACTGTCAATACTATATTTGTCTGTCTTGCATTGCCATACTAAATTCACTGCCTTCAGACCAATTCTAAGGGTAGGCATTTGGTTAATGAAATTGGCACCTCTGCCCATTTTTCTATCACCTACCAGCAAAATATTGGGAATACTAACAAAAGTGTAATAACTAAGTCATATCTGAAAAGCCTGGATTATTTTCTAGTTATGACTTTTTTCCATCATGCAGTCATAAACTTCGGGTAAAAAAAAAAATCTTTGCCTGTGGCTCTATGTAGTCACAGTGTTTACAAATATTCTGATGTCAGAAGAGCAGTTCATGTCTTAATCACTAAGCTGGGTGTAGGTTTCTGGCTCTAGAGAACACAAATACCTCCAGACTGAAGAAGAGAGTTAAAACAAGGTCTGATTCACTAAGTAACATTTCATGCATTGATCTTCCTTTTTCTAGTACCAGGGGTTTGCAGAGAGGGTTGGTTTTGCCAGGTTAGCTCCCTGACAAGCTCACCATGGTCTGACAAGTGACTGCCTACACAAGAGACAGGGCAGAAACATGCACATGGGAGGACAGGACCACAGAAGCAATGCAACAGTGGGGCTCAGAAAGGCTGTACAGTCTCTTGCCTTGGACATGCTCATAATTTCACTGCGCAAGCCCCAGGACAAGCTGATCTAACACTGAAGCCCACTCTGCTTTGAGGAGGAGGCTGGACTAGGTAACTTCCAGGAGCCTCTTCCAACCTAGAAGATCTACCGGCAAGCCCGGCAGCACTCCAGCCCCGGGGAGATGCGCTGGTGTACTACACGTTTCCAGTTCCACAGAATTGGATCAGTGAGCTTGGTTTGAATTTTCCATCTGTGATGACATTTGGTAAAACAATGATTAAAAAGGGCAATGGGGGTACAAAAACAAATTGCAGCTTTATTAGCCCTGTGCTTGTTTGTCAGCAGATCTACCTTTCCTCTCATGCAGCCGATTCAGCAGGCTGTGATTAGCCCTATAAAGATTTAATTGTGCCACATTGCCTCAATTCAGGTGGCTTGTTCACATTATCACCTCTGATGTTGGTTGAGAGGTGCTCTTTGATAACACCTGGTACGCAGGCTGAGGCCTGCTTTGAGATACCTATGTACACACTGCTTGTTCACATTTTGTTCAATGTTCAAAACTCTTGCTTACACATCTGCTTTTATTAATATGTGAGCGAGCTTGCTAAACACAATGTATTTCCAAGGCTCTAACTTCACTTAAAACTGTATTTTCATTATTTGCTACCACCAAATGAAAGGCAATGCTAAGGCTTGGCTAAACACCACTGTAAAGTCAGTGTAACATGTGGAAGAAAAAATTGTTATGACAGTGATTCCAGCTGTAGTTCTCAATTCCTTTAAGCCAGGCTTAAGAAGCCCTGTTTACAGAACAGCCAAAGCCGTTGCAGTTTGCTAGAAGTTGTATGGAATTCACAGCAACTCTGAAAAATCAAGTCACCATATTTTGGAATAACATAGCCAACTTGCAAATTGACAAGATCCTTCACATTAAATTGCTTTCCTTGCCAATAAATAACGAGATTAAAATGAAGGAAAAGTAAAGTCTGATCCATTCTGGGTTTTTTTCCCTGTAGACCCTGGCTGCCAGGCAACACAGCAAGTAGTTTCCTTAGGGTTAGAGTTAATTGCTATAATCACAGAGCCAGTGGCAATCCTATCCAGGTGAGTCATTAGTTAGGGAAAAGAAAATTATCAAAAGAGAGCAGAAAACAGAGTAGGGAGGTTAAAATAGCATAGAAGGTTTTTAGGAAAGTTTTTAAAGGAAAGGTGTACAGTTTGTTCGCTGATTACACAAAGAGAAACAGCAGTATATAAAGAGAGCACAGGGCTGTAGTCTATTAGCAGCTCCATGTTTTGGTGCTCTAACAAGCCTCAGACTGCCCAACAGGATCCTTCAACAGTCTGAAGAAGCAAAGCACAAACTCCAATACTGCTTCACCCAACACAGGGGAGGCTTCTACCAAATGCTGGAACACCTACAGGTACATTTCAGCCCCGTTTTACAGCCTGTAATTTCACCGGAATCCCTACAATTGCCAGAATAAAAACAAGGATGGAGTCTGGTGCAGGATGTACAGTTTACAATGAACATAATTATTTTCCAGTTAATTGTACACGTACTGCACTATGTTTCCAGTGGATTTGCTACCTTAATTCCCATGCTGGTCTCAGCTCACTCACAGCATGCTGCTGAAGGTCTGACATAAAAACAGCATTGTAAAAGAGCATGCAGGTCACCACAGATGGTTCAAATTAAAGTCAGCCTAACAGGCCATTCCAGAGGCAAAGAGGCAGCACATCTAGCACTTCCCACAGTGAGAACGGTGTCTCCAAACATGCCTGCCTCAAGAGACATTGCAGCACTGATGCCCAGTCTCAGAACCCACAGCCACTTGGCAGACATCCAGGACAAGAGCTACAGGACTGGCCTCTCAAGGCATTGGCCAAGCAAAGCAAGTGTGTACCTGCAATCCGGCCACCAAGTAAAAGCAGGGTCAGCTTCATAGAAAGCTATTCCCCTGCATCAGGTGCACCCAGCACCAGAAGCACTTCAGAATACCCTCTATTGCCTACAGGGCTATGCAATAGTTTTATGAAGCCTAGTAACATGTAGTGGACTCTAGCAGGCACCACAAGATAAACAGCTTTGAGGAACTTGGCCAAAGCATCTACAGAAGTGGAGGCTGTTAGAACAGCAGCATACCACTCAAACATTCTTTTATTGTGGATGATCAAAAATGCCAATGTTGCCTTAAAAAGTTTCTATTGATGTAACAGCCAGCAGGAAAGCAGGCATTAAGTGATTTAGCCATGATACCAAACATTATCTCTTGTTCTTATGTTTTTTCTGCAAGATGAATCTTTCTCAGAAGGGACATTCATCCCTGAGATCACTCTCTAGAATTGCAGTAAAGCATTAGCCTGGTTTCCCATTCACCTGGCAAAACCACAGACAACGGAATAGCTTGGCACTTGAAACACCAATAACAATGCTCACGTTTGGATCAGAAAGGATGTAAACAGAAAAAAGTTACAGATCCTTTTTTTTTGGTTGACAAGCATCACAACAAGAGCAGTTAAATCAATACAATCCTCAATGAAGAGGAAGAGAACTAAAATCTGAAAACTGGTATTTTGCAGTTTAAACATCGTGAATGCAGTAACAAAGAACATCTAGGGACAGAAAACAGAGGGAATGCGTTTGAGATACCATGTAAGCCAGTACAAATTGTTACTTATAAATTCTAGAGACATATTCTCAATACAAACTTTTTAAAAAGTAGAAAAATGCTTTCATGTAAAAATTTAGTTCTCCACTGGCAAGAAAAACACTGAACAATCTATTCCAATTAATATTCTAACTAACGAAACGACAAAGGCCCCCTTTCTGTTCTTTCAGATACAGTTTAATAGCATCTATATGTTGTCAAGCCTTGCGTCATCCATTTGCTCTCTGGAAAGGCAGAGAGGCAGACAGAATACAAAACAAACATTAACAAATACCACATGAATACAGAATGCCGAACAGCATGCCATTCACAACATCAGACAGCCAAGGACAATTAAATTATTCATAGATATGAACTGTCCAAGGTAGGAGAAAAGAAAGAGAATTCATAAACACTCTTGAAATATCACAAAAAACACCCAACCCCACTAGCAATTTCTTTTTTTTTTTTGTTTTGTGTTAAACTAACAGGCAGCTTCTGGTATCAATCGGACAATCAAAAGTCAAGGTCTTTCCAACAGACTTTGTCATAACTGGGTAATTAGTTACCGTATATTCAACTACCATATTCCAATCCTTTTAAGGCTGATAGCTTTGAAATGCAAACCACAACTCTGTTCTTCCCCTGTGTACAGAGTCAGAAGAGCCAATGCTGAGCCAGCATACAAGAGCTGCTGCAGAATGATATGGGCAACACTAGCAAGAGAGAAAAAAGTCCGTTAGTCAAGAGCACAAGCATGTAAGGAACGTGGACTCTGTTTTATGCAACTCATTAGTTCAAGTTGCTCCCTATCCCCTCTCCTCTGCTCTAAAAACAGAAGCAGAAGACATTTTACCGAGGTGAGATCTACGCATGTACTCCAGTGATGGGCACGTTGATATGAGTATTTGCAACTGTGTGAAGTCCTGTGACTTCCATGAGCATCTAAGTGTTACAAACCACTTGACTCTGCCTCTAGGAACATCCATCTTCTTCCACCGAGTGATTAAAAACCAGGTCTTTTTCTACAGAAACCTCTGTAGGAAAAGTCCCATTCCATATCGCGAGCAAATATTAAAACTTTTTGCAAAACGCCAGCAAGACAGACAGAAACAGCCTGACAGCAAAGGCTAAGATAGCAAGAAGCTGAGGGCTCCAATACTCAAGCAACAAATTGAGAGAGCTGCAGGAGCAGGGTGGAGCAGACGGCTGCAGACAGCCATCAACACCACAGCAAGGTGGTGGGGCAGGACGTATATCCTCACCTCAGCTGCACCCAAATTCCCTGTCGGATTCATTTACATTGCCAGTGAAGGCAAACTTCAGTTAAGGTGCCTGTTAGTGTAATCTGGTAGCCAAGTTATGTGTGCCTAAGTCCTTCTGCCCTGATACACAGCATTACCTTTCTGCTGCTCTGTCAGAGGTTATCATTTTATATCCTTGCAGCTAAACCCACAGAGGTTCATTTCTCAGAGCCCTGAGGTTTGACGTATCGGCTAGAATTAAAAAGAGCAGGCAACTTAACTGAATCTTTGTGCTGGGAGTATATGCTAACTACAAAAAATTGGTTTTTTCCCTAGGTTGGCCAGAAATTCTAGCCTGATCTCAGGAGACCTTTCCATCAAAGCTTAATTACCAGCATTTCAGTTTCAATGACAAGTTATTCTGGAAAATCACCTCAAAGAAGTCAAAAAACTCATACTGAAGAAAGTCAAAGAGCAAGTCCAATCCTTTTCATGCATCAGTCATGTCCAGAGGTAACAAGGAAAAGATGAGAAGCTCTACTTCAGTGTAAAATAGATTTGTGGACTGTCTCACTGCCTTTTGTAGGCAATAATCATGATTCTTGGAAAAGGAGAAGAAAGAATCCAAGACCCTTCCCCTTTTCTTTTGCAGCCACCACAACCTCTACTAAAACAACCACAACAAAATAAACCAGAAAAAAAAAACCCATGCTTATTCCTTACCTTAATTATACACATGTCTGGCCAAAGAACAGACTACACAGAACACATTTCATTTTAGGTTTCCAGAAGTAAAAGACCTGTCCTTTATGCTGAAAGCCATTTTGGCCCATTTCAAAAAGCTGTATGGCTTATCAGTGAGAGGACACTGGGAGTTCTGCAGCTATTGCTGCAGAAAGCAGTGCAGACAGAGAAATATATACACGTACACACATATATGTACATAAAGAGAGCAAACTCATAAAAGCTGCATTGAAGCAATGAATCCTATCCTCTCATTTCATATGGAGGTGGGTAAATAATGGCACAACAGAGATTTCATTCATGAAGAGGGCTAGGGTATGCTGGGAAGTCTCAGTCTGACAATTTGCTGCAGATGCTTGCTTAGAGAAACCATTTATCAGCGTCACCCATGCGCATTACTACACACTGCTTCCTCGGCAGCATGACTCCACACCAGCTTCCCACATAGCACACACTGGTGCTTGATATTTCAGGCACAGAAATAGCTCTTATCTGGGCCTTAGCAGCGGGTGCTTATTGAAACGATTCCTATTATCCAAAGTGCACGCATTCGGAGTAGGAAAGGGAGAGAATTTATTTCCTTTGCTGATAGAAAGAACAGCAAGTTAAGAGAAGTAACAACAGTTTTCCTTCCCCTTCTACCCCTCCTCATTATACTCCTGTTTACTCACCGCTTGTAGACAGCCAACACAAGTATTCACATCAGTAGAGCTGACTCCTGGAAGATACAGGCATCTTGGATGTTTCATCCCTTGTTATGCTTAAGTGGAATATTAAACAGGCAAGACAGTGGCGGACCAAGCCAGAAACAACTAAGCAACCAGGACTGACAACGAAGGTTGGCAATTTAAAGCACTTCAGTCTGTAAAGTGCTTCATTTAGAGCCATCAGTGCCAGTGGATTCAGCCCTCATGTACAGTCCCCCAACTTTAGCTCTCCTCTCACACCTAAAGTCTCTTCTATTCTGCTTTTAAAGTATTTGGAACAAGTACTACTACTAAATGGCACACCCTTAGAGAGCCCGGTATAATACCGCTACAGTAAGTTTAACAATATAAGAATTCAAATTAATCTAGAAATCAAACTTTTCCTCTTCAGAGACAGGCACAGGGAAAAGAGAAGCCAGGCTGGATTCATAACTATTGCTGATGCACTAAAACATGTGTCATTTATTTGCTGTGTTAGGTGAAACAGTGCAATGGGTTGAGTGCCTATTTTATATCAAGTCTCAAATTGACCATATGAAACGTCTAGGTCTTTGTGACTGGTAAACAAAAGAGAAACAAGTGAATTCAGTGTAAGAAAAAAATGCTAGTTATGTCCTTAGATCACAGGATGCACCAGTACCTTAGTCTTTGGAAAATCTAATTTTGGAATGAAAAATACTGAAATGGATTAAACTAAAGGCAACTTTGGTTTAACTGCCTTCTACTCTTCTGGCTGCTTGCTTGTTTCTGTTTTTTGAGAGAGATGAAAAATTACAGACGTGGCTTTTTTAAAAGAAAAAACAACAAATATCCAAAAAACCCACAAAACCTTCATATTAATTATTTCTGTAAACTTTAAAGACACTGGCAGCGAGCTCAGCCTTTTAAAGAGCTCAACTTCTCCATCCATTTCTCCCTGATTCTCCAGTGTGCCACCTTTGCCATGGAAGCACTGCTCCTTCGCTGTCTGGACCAACCAAGGCACACTTCATTTCTGTCTCTGTAGCCTGTCACCTTCCTCGCAAAGCCTCATGTTTCTCCTTACAGTGGGCCTTCGCTATTCTCACAGCAGCTTATGTCTTTAAGGAACACCAAAATGTATTGGCCAATTTGCTGTAAGTGCCTACCCCCTCCCATTGCAATTTTAAAAATAGTTGACAGTGATGTTGAAGCCAAACACCCAACAGTTCACCAGTCAAGAAAAGGATAAAGGACATGTGATCAAATACCTCTAACAATTAAACGATTGCAGTGGGGAAAGCAATTCTGGACAGTTGTTTTTTTAATAATACCAGAGGTCTCATCAATAACTTACAAGAACCAGATCCCAACTGTTCATTTAAGACAAGAAGTCATTTCAATGCCTGTCCCACCTAACATTTCTCACAAAACAGTGTCTTTGCAGGAACACTGAATCAATGACTTCACAAAAACCAATTCTGCAAAATCTTGTGAGGCCTTGTTTTAATGACGATGGGAGAGTGTACCCAAAAGCTCCGGTAAGCCAGTTTCTTCTCTTACCCACCCCATCCCCATAACTTTTCTCCCACCTCTAAACCAAAATCCACAGAATTGTCATCAAATCCATTATTCGAAAATGGATTTGACACACAGGGGGAGAAAAAGGAAGTCTTATTAGGCATGCTAAAAGAGCAGCTCTGGATTTAGGCTTACCACCCGTGCTGCAGAACTGCTTACAAAGCCTTCACTAATGGCCTTCCAGCTACCCATCATTTCCCCGTGCTCAGTCTGCCCAGACAGCTAGCTATTCCCTTCTAACAAATACCATTTTAATTGCATCTCCCACTTTGTTAGCCTTCTCGACCTCCAGTAAAAGCCATCTACGGTCTAACAATCTCTTAAATCCGACACTCACACCGACTAGCACTCTAGCACACTTGTATGCCTTCCTGCTAGGTTCACATGTATGCAGGCTTATTGTCAAGAATTTCCATTAGAAATCTAGCAAGTATGAGCTGAAATGACAGCTTTAGGACTAGCGATGGAAGAAAAGGGGGGAGGGAATGAAAAGGGTGTATGTGTAAGTGTATTGCAAATGCCCCCTATCACCAAAGACTTCATTGTGCCTTTCTGGTGCCATGGCTTCTCCAGTCCCAACACCTCCTTCCGAGCAACAAATGCCAGCCGCACAGCCTCAGCCACCGTTAACTCTTCCTGTGGGAACGCTGTGAGCAATTTCACCAATATTAACCCTGGGAATACTAACATGATTTAGAGGACTTGTTAAATTTTAATGATACCATTAGAAAAGAGGAAAACACACGAGGCAACTCCCAGTTTGGTGCATTTGGCTGCTGAATAGGATATTAATGTTTTTCTTTGCCCAGCACTATTAAATGAGCAGTGAAACTAATAGAGAAATGAAGAGTAATGACTTCTATTCTTGCTGTTCAGCACCTGCTTAAAGCCAAGACTGCCTTATTGCCCACTAGGCTTTCTGCTGGAGTCCATCAGGTGAATGGAGAAAATGGGTAATTCTTTCAGCATTTGGCAGGTCAGAGGTTCATTTAGCTAAGAGGCACAGAAAAACAAAACTGTCCAATTGAAATAGTAGCATACAATCATTCAGGCTATCAGTTAGAAGGCAGAAGCCCGCTCTCCTGAATAACTTAAGCATAATCAAGTCCAAGTTTGGCTTTGGTAAGGTAGAAGTTTTCCCAGGTGACTCTTACAGGAGCCAGGACAGACACAAGCAAAGGCCAAGTTCGGCTCCACCTTTTGCAAAGGACTCCAGAGCAACCATCTTCTTCAGCACTGCAGAAATCTGTCGTATCTTCAAGCACAGCTGTGATAAAAGGAACTGGCAATTCCCAGCAGAAACACACAGCAGCCCACAGAAATTGAGGGGTTGTATTCCTGAATCCTCACTTATCTTTAGTTAATTATGAGGGTGGGAGAGAAAGAGGGAATGAAACACATACAACTTGGGGAAAATTAATTCCACTGCTGAGGCAGGTGTGCCCAGATAGTTCTCAACAAAGTTGAAACCCCCAAACCACTGTGAATTTTCACTTTTTCTCCAGAAATAGAAATTGTCTACTGTGGTGCACATCAAAGTTTCCTTTCATCAGCTTTTCTCCAAACATTCACATGCGTAGAATTTTGTTCCTGTGCAAGCCCATGGAATAGAGAAGTTGTGAATACTCAGGTGCAAATAAATGGTCACATCAAAGTATTTATGATTTAGGGGGCATGGTGAAATATAAGTTAGAATAGAGGTTTGTTGTTAATAGATCACAGAAAATCTGCAGGTTGAAACAAACACATTTGTAAAAACCAAATACATATAAAGCAAGTTTCACTTGAAGGTAATTTGGAAGCCAAAACACTTAGACTGTATTCCCAATTTAAGATTTTCCTACAGGCACTAGAGCTGGATGGATGCTTCACATCAGTCATATTACACTGCATACAGATAACCTGCATACACAGACCACCAGCAAGAAATTTAAAAAGTTTTCCAGAGCCACACTCACATTGGCTTACAGGTTTTTTTTTTAACTAAATTAAAATAATTTTTAAAAAGCACTTGACGCTTTTCCTGAATCATCAATTCCATTTGATAAAATCATTGGCCAGCCACTAACAAAGCAGATACCATAGGGCCTGTAAGTTAAGCTTTCCTACTTGCAGGACAACAAAGCGAGCAGGCTCAGTCCTACTTCGTTTAATAGGAAGGCACGACAAGTTTAAATATGCAATACAAAATCTTATACCAACACGAAGTTTACTTATGTGCATCTAGAAGCGTCCAGCTCCTTCTGAGGAGAGGGAAGTCTTGTTTTCATCACAAATTGCAAACCAAGTCAATTTAATACCCCATCAGTTCCCTCAGGTCTCTCAAACACAACTTCCTTGGCAGTCTTCTTTTTGCACAGACTACTACTGAGTACAGTTTCAGAGGAAAGCTGAAAACAGGAACCCAGTCTGAAAGTTTCTTCAGACCAAAATCTTTTTTATTCCCACCCAGAAAACATAGAATATTTTATAATATATAAGAAATGCAAGATCAACCATAGACTATACGATTTAATAGCACAGATTGAACCGAACAGCAGGTCTCAGTGATAACTAAAAGTAAACACAGTAGAAAATGAATATAAATTTTAAGAAGCACACCAATGCTGGAATAGTAAGTAGCTTTTAACAGCCTTACTACACTGTATTATTTCAAATAAAATAAACTGAATTCTGATGCCACAATAAATCTGAGCTGCTATTGAACACATCAATGTCTTAAATCTGATCCTTTCATATAGCTGGTATCTTTTCCTTTACTTTCTCTTTCATAAAGTAATTAAAAAGTAATCCCTATATTCTGTACTCGTTACAGCTGAGGTTACGGTTGGATGCATTGTGCTGCTCTCATCAGCACCTTTCTCATCAGAGATCACTGCCACCTCGCATCTGCAGTTGTAATAGCACATCTAGTCACTCCGTGACCTTTCAATCAAAAGGACCTGAGTTTAGAAAGCAGCGCTATTGAAAGTGTTTGAACTATCTATCATTTCAGCAAGAACTAAGGCAGGGAGCAACCACCATGTATTCAGACAGGAGACCCGCAGGCATGGTAACTTACGACCTTCGTATGGAGAGCAGAAAGAAAAAGCACACTGGAAAGCCTGCAAGGGGCCGGGATGTCTTAGCCCTGCTGAGCTCGAGCAGCGTGTCTGGCTGCTGCTTTAAACACATGCAAGTATCCCCTGGTTAGAGGTATAGGATAGGTAGAGCTGTAGCCTAAATGAAATCCTGCTCATCTCCCTGAAGTCAGGATGCCGTCACTAGGGCAAAATTTCATGCAAGTCAATAGACTGACAAGGTTCAGATCCAGACCTCTTCTCTCTCCCTCCCCACTTCCTTCCTGTTTTTATACGTAACCAGCAATAGTTCGTATTATCCAAGGAAAAGAGTTATCAATATTTGACATTTCTTGCAGGATCTTTTGAACAGCCTCCACCCCAAGCTCAGAACAGTCCAGTCAACATTCCCCTGCCCTATTACGTGTCTTGTCTTGGTCTGCGCTTTTACTTGAAGCGACCTCAAAAACGCTCTCATCAAAACATTTCTAAGCTATCCTGTAATATCATCTAAGGAGGGGAGTGGAGGGAAAAGAATCATAAGCAAACGTGTGTTCCGGTTGTAGGTGCTACAAGTTATTACAAGTGCACCAAGTAGGTGCCTGATTACGTATTTCAGGTTTCAAAGCCAGAGATCTAAACACAGTCCTTAGCAGCTTTATTATGCTCATGATTATTTATTTTTTAAAAACCTAGTTCAACGTAAGTAGGTTGCACGGAAGGTAACTGAAAATAAAACTGGGCAACATAAGTCACTGAGGATTTGAGTTCCATAAACCTATGACTAAGGATGCGGCCATGGTGTGATCATCTAAAACAACCTTGCTCCAGTGACCACTCCATGTTAACAGAAACTGTTTGATGAAACATTGCCATGTCTTTCAAACGTGCAAGATTAAGCTGCCAAAGCAAAGCAGCATTTCAGCGTGTGACTGCAGCAGACTGCTTGCAGTTATTACTTTACCACTGCTTTCTAGAAGAGCAATATCTGAACTAACTGTTGTGACTTTCATCGGTGTCAAAGTGCAACCAAAATTTGGTCCAATAATTTGAAAGACTGTGGAAGCCACTTCAGAACTTTCCACACTTGGGATACTACTTTGTTTATCAGGGTGTTGTTACATTCTACAGCTCGCTTAATTCCAAGTAAATTTGCAATCTGCTTTTCTGCAATCAGGCATAGTTTTCGAATTGCAGCTTCAGCAACAAATAACGTGGACTAAGAATTATTTATCCTATGGTGGAGGGAAGCCCACATGCTTGTATTCCTCACATTTTATTAACACACACGCCTCTCAAGCTACAGCATGACACATTGCTAAGATCTAAGCTAGCAATTTAGCTTAGAATCTCTCTCACGCTTTTGACATGCAGACCACATGTCACAAAATGCTGCAGTTCCTACTACATCATTATGTAGAGCATGACAGTCAAGTTTATTGCGGTGGCAGGCTGCAAGTTCAGTGCTTGGAAGCACCCCAATTATATGATGTCAAAGGCTATGTGCTGCTGATGCGGCAAAACTGCAAATGTCTTTCAACCCTACATACACAGCACTGCAATGTTCTAATAATCTGCTGACACAGGCGTGAATCCCATTACATGCCGATGACCCATACTGGTAACGTGTGACATTTTTTCTAACACTGTCTGGGGAATTCAGCACCAACTACCTTTCTTCCAGCTCCGCTTCCAAAATTACAAACCAAAATCCTATGCTTGTTGTACAAGATTGCTACGGATGTTGCAACATTTACTTCTAGGAAAATAACAAAGCAATGTAAAGATACAAGATTTTAGAGATCAGTGCAGCGTTCATGGCTTGTATAAAGCACCTTGAAGGATCTTTGTCACTTAATAGCCCGGCATGAAGACACCAGCTACAGACTGAGCATTGACTGTGTATTTCTGAACACATTATTTTCAGAAGCACAGCCAAGTCTCTGTAATAAAAAAAACCAAAACAATCTGATCAAAAATTTGCTCCTCCCTAGAGATTTACTTCAGATAAAATGTCAATACGTTCTCTGCCCCCCACAACACCTCTGACTAAGGTGTCCTAAAAGTATTTTCTTTCCTGATAGGAAACACACCATAGTCTCAATTCACGAAACATAATCATAGGACTGTTCCTAATTTCTAAGGTAGTCAATAACGGTGAGCCTTTTTGATCTTACAGAGAAAGCCGCAGAGCTAACAGTTTTGATAGCTTCACAAAAAGCAGTCTTTAATATACAGTATCTTCACCCTTACCTCAAAGATATTTGCAAGCTTGAAAGAAAAATTTTTATCGTTTCACATGTTGACACTATGGGCTGCGGCAGAAAGACAGCAAGACTTCCAGCTGCTCCGAGAAAAGGGTTTACATTGATTCGACAGACGTGAAGGCATATTCGTTTGTCTCCTCGGGACCTCTGTAAGTAGCTCATGGTTTCCCAACTCAACAGGAAACACACAATTGCAAGAAGATTCGCAAATGAGTTACGCTAAATGTTTGATATCGTGACCTGTGATGCAACACAAAAGGATGGTTGTTGTTACCTAAACTTTAATGGAGTTAATCCTTCCAAATGCTGACAAATTACTGCCTCAGGCCATTTAAAATCACATTTCTAATGCAATAATCCTATCGGCATTGCAATGAGTTGGGATGAAATGATTAGGTGCCTGAGATTTTTGCACAGTGAATTAAGTCACCATACAGACTGGCTGTGCTTGTTCACAAATTAAAGGTCTGGACGGAAATGAAATTCCGGTATTGTGCCACTTGCTAAGCTTTGAGGAAGGGTTCATTACTGTCCTGTCTCTACTGGGAATGTTTCTAAAGTAGCTGCAAGCTAACAGGAACCTATTTTTCATTAGATCAGCTTCAAGGCCTTTCTTCATTATTAATAATTATTAGTCAAGTCTTCGACTACTGAATACATCTGAAATAGAAAAGGCTAAAAAGCTAGCAAAAAAATGAGATAGAGTGTCAGTAAATTTGTGATAGAGGAAAACAAAATTGTACCCTGAATGCAAGTCCTTTCCTTCCCGCCTCACAGACACGCTGTGTTAAACCAGTGTTTATCCAATCCTTATATTCAGAAGCACAGACTTTTTAGCTAGGAGATAGTCCAGAACATAAGCCACCTACCAACATCGGTACTATCCATCTCCAGCATTTAAAATAGTGCCCTTACTTCCTGACCCAATCACACAACGTGCCCAAGCAGATATTCATGCCTACACAATGAAATTACCTCTTGGTTTAAAGGCTATAGTCAGGATTTTTGGAATCCTGTACTAACAATTCTATAATCGCCAGCTTGAGACTATTATTAGCATCCAATCCATTGTTTACACACAATATAATTTGATACACATAAATATAGCAACTCTCCAATTAAACTTAACCATCATTTTTTTTTGGTCGGATGCCTGCGAGGTTAGTGTTCCATTGAAGCCAGCGGACATCACAGGTTTGAACTCAAGGCAACTACATTCCACACAAAATGCCGATAAATAGAGAGCGTGAAGTCAAATTTTCGTGCTGCAACTTTGTCTGACACCCTTCTGAAAACATAGCCTAAGAAAAAGCTTAGTTTTTTAATAATATTAGTAATTGTTGAGACAATCCTTATCGTCACACAGATGTTTGACTCTATAGGAAAAAAAACACAAATGGCCACCAAACATTCTAAGACCCTTTAGTTACAAACTGCAACTATAACAACCACTTGCGCTAGTCATTTCCCATGGGCTTGCTTTGCACAGGGGTACCATAAGATTTCATTCTCATAAAACATAACCCCTTGTATGCAGATAACTGCTGTACATCATTAAATCACATTTGTATCACAAGAAGGGAAAGAAAAGAAACAACGAGCTTCTAACATTTTGCTTTTTGCAATTGGCAGGAACCAGGCATTTTAAATCGGTAAATTAAAGTAGCACAACTATAATTATACACTCCTCACCTTTGCGTCTCACTAAAAAAAAAAAAAGCCCAAACAAACCCAAATCTCAACTTTTCGTCCTGTTGATGTATTAGGAGAGAAGGCTTCTATTTAAAACTGAAAGCTCAACACTAACAATGAGCTAGTCAGAAGCAGTTTGCTCTATGTTAAGCGTGACTTTTTCTGTATCAAATGAAAAGCTTCAGTACATAGCTTCATGCATAAAGCCTGGTCTGTTTATGCAGCAATCAAGTATACTATTACACTTTGCAGATATACACAAGCCTTTACGTGATTACATGTTGTAGAAAACATCAATGTAGGCTCACATTTGGATAAGGTATTGCAGATTCCAGTATCTGGTACTAGATATGTGTCAAAACACATACAGTCTCATGTTCTGCAACACACAATACCCGGGGTTATATGTATTTCTATATAGGGTATAAATCTGAAATGGGTGCCACAGACTACATTTATAATGGTAATGAAATTTCTAGGCCGTCTTCAACAGCACCAACAAAAATCACTGGGTAAGTCAGCTAGATCTAGCTGATTAGAAGATGACCGATACATTTTAAATTCTCCATTTAATCACTCTAATAAAGGTGTATTGCCAATTAGCTGTGCCCTACTGGGCACTGCATTCTTGAATTGTAAGATGCTTTGCAAGTTCTGGTGGAATACCCAGAACCAGGAACATGATCTGCTCCCTCTTCCACTGAACTCAGTAGCGGGATCAATTCTAGCCCCCTAAAAACCTATTCCCGTAGCCTCAATCACAAGCAGACCTCACAGGACCCTATAAAATGCCACCTACATTAACACAGCAGGTAGACTGCAGCCTCAACCCAAACTGAAGGAAGTTTCCCCACCACATGACAGGCTTCCACACTCTTGCACAAGACCCTGTACAACTCACCCTCAGAGGGTGACCCCAGAGCATTACTGCGGCACAAGCCTGCAAAGGCAGCTCACAGGCCACGGCCGAGCTTCTGCCAACACCCTGCTTGCCCATAAGTAGCCACTGATCAGGCTACTGAGTGGATGCCAGCAACTATGAACTTGCAAGACCAGCACAGCAGACCCTATCCAAAGGAGCCAACAGCACTAGCCATGACATTTGTATCCTGTATCAGCTAGGCCAAAGCCTCACTGTGCTGGGCAGCATCTGCTGAAGGCAGAAATCACAAGCCCAGAAAGTTCTTAACAGTTGTAAATAAGCCAGAAAGGATGAGCGAAGGGGATGCTTCTGCAAATAGCCACAGCCAGGTAGCACCCATCTGCAGAAGGGAACTATGTGCAAAAGGCTGGAGTGCCTCGACAGGATTGAGCCTGCAAGTACTATTAAACATAGCGAACAGGGCAGAGGATCACCATAACCTGCAGAGACCACCTTGCTTGTGCCTCCTTTCCCCCTAAATGCACACATTGGATAGCAACGGTTTTGTAAGTGGCAATCCCACAGAAGCGGAAGGTTTGGGAAAAGAGCTGTAAGAAGAAAAAAAAAAAAAGAGAACATAGGTAAGGGGGCTAAAAAGAGAAGTAAAGCTTACTACTGACGTGAATAAAAATCAGCCTGTACAACACCTAAAGTATGTGAACAACATAACAAACAGCAATAGTAACATGAGGGTAACACCTCAGGAAGGCTAGGATAGGCAACAACTACCACTATTACAGTAAGAGAAGCCCGTGTAAATCTTTACATGACTGCAAAATCTGTCAATTCCTACTAACACTGTGCGAGGGATACAAAGCCTTGGTGCTTACGTTTTATCCTCCCTCCAGTTCCAATCTCAGTTATTCTGATAGCTCCTATGTCTGTATCAGCAATTTCCCACCTATAGCCACAGCTCGTAACCACTTCCAGATCACACAGCCTGAAATTTGTGAAGATTTTAGTACAGGGCCGCTTTCCAGGGAAACAACCACGCATTAATATGGTTAAATGGACTATTAATTCTGGCAATTCCACCTTTCCCTTTTCATTAATAATTCAGCTAAGCCAGCTCTCGAGACAAGGTAACAACCAGCCCTCGAGTCTTTTGTTCAAGAGAGCACCAACTCCCTCTCAAACAGCACATAAATAAATAATGGCGAGCACAACACAACAGCAATACCAGGGACCCTTTCTCAGCGGTCGGCTCTTTTCCACGATACCTCTTTATCGTAACCACTAACGAAAACTCTTTGAAGTGGAAGAGTAAATATTACCATTTGATAGTACCTGGACCCAACAGGGCAAACAAAATTGCATTGTATAACATTCTGGGAGCTGTAGACCCATTCACAATACAGCGCTCACAGGGTTGCTATGGAGGAGCCCAGTGCTTACTATTTTGGTAGCACAGGGTCATCCAAGGGCTGCTGGTCACTTTTCTAGGGCTCTTAGCCTTAATCTTTATATGCACAACAAACAGGGAAAACAGAAAACAATGCCAAACAAAGCAAAACCAAGGAATTTCAGAGTATGCCTTCGGAGGTTCAAGATTCCTCGACAGAGACAGAAAGCAGACTTCCAACTCTATCCATGATCAGTCAGCTCTTAAAACCTGAGGCCAGATTTCAGAAATGCTTGCAAGCTCTTTAGATAGAGGATTATTCAACTGAATACTCAGGGTCCAGCAGCTTCAAGTATTTTTAAGTTGTCTTATTAAAAAGAAATAAAAAAGTCTACTGCTTCTCTGCAAGAGAGAAGCATCACCAAGCTGTCGTTGTGAGAGCTGGGTTCAACGCCATGGTCTGCCACAGCCTTCCTGAGTGACCTTTGGGCTCACACAGCATTTCTATGCCTCATCCGAACCTGGAGCTACAGGAGGGTCCCCGCTGTACCTGGCCCCTCAATGGCAGCACAAGCCACGCACATCAGACCATACACACCTTACCACTAAGCTGGCTGCCAAGTCTCAGGATATTTTGTAAATCCATCCTGTAAGTATCAAAGACAGCAAAAGGGGAGGGAGCAACAACTCCCATGTGGCATTCCCATCCTTCCTTGCCCCTCACTGGGAACAAGTACATGGGAAACACCACCACAAAACCACCACCATCAATGCAATGAAAGGAGGCAAAGAGCGAGCCTGAGGGACTGTCAGAGCCCCCTCCACCCCCACCCCGAAGCCTGGCAGCCCTCTGGAGATGGAGATGCCCCGCTCCGCAGGAAGCAGGAGAAGTGGATGGGAAAGCGGAGTAAGAGTAAGACGGGGCGAACCCAA
>VZSC01017592.1:829605-842986 GCA_013398225.1 Steatornis caripensis | reverse complement strand
TCAAAACCCACCTGGACGCATTCCTGTGCAACCTGCTCTAGGCTAACCTGCTTTAGCAGGGGGGTTGGACTAGATGATCTCTAGAGGTCCCTTCCAACCCCTACCATTCTATGATTCTATGATAAATAACAGGCAAATGGCATGGCGGGAGCTGTCTTGTGTTTGTCCGGTTTCCTTCGCAGTGCTTGTGACAGGAGCATCTGGTCAGGCTGTCAGGTGTTGTGCAGCAGCTTTTACCCTAGATAAAAGCATTATTTGAACTCAAATGCGTTGATGGCAGTAGCTGCAGTCTGGCAGCACATTGCTGCCAGCACTGCCTGCGTTCAGGGCTTGTGTGCCTCTACACTGTGTAAAAGTTCTAACGTGCACAAAATAAGAGAACGATGTGTCTGCTGAGCTTGTGACTCTGTTCCAGCTATGCTGGTTTCTGGCTTCTCCTTTGAAATAAGGATGACCGGCAGATTCAGTAATCTCTCAAGCTTTTCCCTTCCCCTCATCTGGCCACCAAAATCCGGTGATCTGGATGTGAATAAGATGAGACTCTTCTTTTCCTTGCTGGTGTCTGCTCTTTTTTTTGATACTTGTTTAAAAAGTACATTGCTCAACCTTGCCATACCTACCTAATTACATCTAAACAGGTTTTTTTTTCCAGTGAATAATTAAAATATTGAGCAGAATTACAAAAGAAATAAAACGTGGAAGCATCTCTACCATTTGGGGAAGAATTTAGCAGAACAGCATTTTCTGGGACTATTGTTTCTTTTCAGGACACAATTGTTAACAATTTACTATGAACAGTAGACCCCCAATTTATCTGCAGGAAGCTGTAAGACAATTGTTGAGTTGCAGGTGTGAGTAGATACAGTAATTGCGTGTGTGAGATGGGGTTCCTGGCAGGGGCTGTTTAAAATGCTATGGAAATTATTTCTCCTTCCTTCTCCCTCTCATTTCCCAAAATTTTAATACATGGGAAGGTGGTTTTGAGATGGTTTCGGCTTTGGTAGGTGAAGAAACAGTTCAAAATGAAAGAAGGTGGGAGGAACTGCTGGGTTACCAATTTTGCAACATTAGGTATCTGTAAAAAAAAAAATGCCAGTAGCACAGAAATGAGAATCCTGCCTACAGGATACAAAATAAGCTTTTCCTCAACATGAGGAAAATGAATCCTTCCTTAAAAGCAGCATTTAGTGCCTTTTTCACTCATCTATTACAGTGGTCTCCAAAGTGTGGTGTGCAATATTTTTGGTGGGCAGGAGGAAAATACTAGCATTTAGTAATACTTGTGTGTAATTCATAAATAAATATGCATATATTGGGGACACAGGCTCAATCATTTTTTTCCTGGTAGCACTGTGTGATCAAAAAAATTGAGAATCCCTTGATCTATAACTATCCTGTCACGGAAATAAAGCATCTCCTGGCTTTGGAAGTGTGCAAGTGGTTCAGATGTGCAGCCAGGAAACACGCTGCTGGGTTTAGATGTGAGAATGCTTGGTCCTTAATTGAAAGGGTGGGTTGTGTTTTTTTTTTTTTTTTACAAGTATCACAGTCAATGACTTGTCTTGAGCAGCTAATTAGTGCGATTATTCCACAGCTGCATTAGTTTCACCACAAAGGTTTTCTCTTGTTTTATCAAAAGGATCAGTGTCCCTGTGAATGTTTCAACCTGACAGGTCTTAAATAGCAAGATGGTCCCCTGCCTCCCTCCCTCCTTGCCCCCAAAATGCATGCTCTGGAAAAGCAGAGTTTGATCTCTTGGGAGAGTCAGTGTGGGTTCTTCATTTTCGTTTCTACTCTGAACTGTTTTCAACATCAGTCCTAAACAAAGCCGGGAAACTTCAAGCATCGCTGGTTGCCCAAGCACAAGTAGCTTTCAGTGCCTGCAGCCTCCAGGGGAGACCTGGAAGGGATGCTGGCTGCTGGGCTCCTTTGCAAGCTGTCCCGTCAGCATGCTGCAGGTAGCACCTAGGCACCGGAGCCAGAGGTGGGGTTTTCAAAAGCAGTCTCCTAGAGTATCACCCTGCATCATTATAGCCTTTTGAGCCCTGTTCTTCCATGGGCTGATAGCAATCAGCTGCAGCAGTCAGAATCAGAAACCAAGTATCCTGAATTATATGTACTTGTAGCTCTTTCTTATATGGAGTTGTGTGTTCTCGTGCACTTCCAATGTCCTTCCCTTGAAGGATGTGCAGCTTGGTATTTACCTACCCTAATTGTTCTGCCTTATGCTACAGAAATGTCTTATAAATGGATTTTAGTTCTGCAGGCTAACAAAATAATGGTGTCCCTGCAGTCCATGGCAAAGTCCCATGGTTTGTCCCATGCTGTCTGGTAGGAACCTCCACTTGCCAGTGGCTTAGCAATGGCTCTTAGGTGGTGAAGCAGTGCAGTGTGCCAGCTCGGGCCAGCCTGGTACGTTTCATAAAGTATGACTGAATAAAGCTGTGATTGTTGTTTATTCTACCTGTTCTTGTATCTCACTGTGCACAGAAGATGCTGGTAGGCCTGAAGTAGGAGTTGGGTTAGTTTTTGGGGGGAGTCTGGATTCTAGCTATGAAGAGTGTTGCCACCAGCAGATCCAACCCAGAGGTAGTATTTTGCAGTAAATAAATGAAATTTGTTATGTTATGCTTTCATGGGAGAGAGAGATTTATTTTATCTATTTATTTTTGAGCTGGATCATTAGACCAGAAGTATTAGCTACACCTATCCTAAGACTTGATACAGCCCTTCATTACTTTTTTTAAAAAAGGAATACGAGTGCCTGCTGCTATCTATAAAAGCATTAGTTTTTCTCCTGGATGGTTGTTGTAAAAACTGAAACAGCAAATAGCTCGTTGCAGATGGATATTGGCCTTTGGAAATGGTTAGCTGCAGTCAAGTTAAGGCAGCCTAATGTGGCTGCTAAGTACTTGAAGTAGGTCTGCTCCGAATTCGCCCTTGCACAGCGCGGCGTATCCTCACCCATCCCACCCCACATTCCGGTGTAATTCTGCTAGCTTTGGCCGCTGGAGCCGCGATCCTGCTTGTGGAAGCTGAGCTGTCTCTCTCTGGTCTTCCTACAGCAATTCCGAGCATCCTGGCGCTTCCAAGCCTCCCTTAAGCTCCTCCAGCATGACCTCACGAATCCTGCTACGACAGCAGCTCATGCGTGAGCAGATGCAGGAGCAGGAGCGTCGGGAGCAGCAGCAGAAGCAGCAAGCAGCCCAGTTCATGCAGCAGCGAGTACCGGTCAGCCAGACACCTGCCATCAACGTCAGCGTCCCTGCCAGCCTGCCCCCCGCCACCCAGGTACCCATGGAGGTCCTCAAGGTACGCGAGTCTCTCTGCTTTTCTGTTTAGGAGCTCTCGCTCATCTACGTGTACTTTCTTTAATAGGGACGTGGTTATAGGGGTTTTTGGTAATGGAATTTTGCAAGTAAGGTGCACTGTGGCTTAATTTGCAGCTTATTTTGGTGTCCTGGTAGCAAAGAATGGAGTCTTTTTTTGTTGAAAAGTCTGTGTGACTTTTGTTTGCTTTCAAGTTTGAGATCTCGGGAGGGAGGTTTTCTTGCAAAAGTAATGTTTCCATCATTTTCGCTTTGGAAAACACTTATCTGTCTGTCTAGTACTTAGTTATTTTCAAAAAGAAGAAATTATTAGTAGATACCCAAATCAATATTTTGTTTCTTAAAAGAAAACAATGAAATATTTTTGTAAAATGGAGTCAAAACTCATTACAAAAGACCTCCTCAGAAAGCCTTAATCTGAAGTATGTGTGAGTTTCCAGCCTCTTGCAATGAGCCTTCGTAATCCTTTTTTGCTTAAATTGTTTGCTATTAGTAGCTTTGGATTTCTTGTCCTACTGGAAACCGTAGGAGCTTGTTAGTACCCTCTGTCAAAGGGGAGCTAGCTTGCTAATTACTTGAAGGAAAAAACGTGAACAGCTATAAGAAAAGAGACAATTTCATGCACTGGGTAAGTCCAAGTAGAGTAAAGCAATGTGAAATGTGTGAGTAAAAGAATGCAAAACGTTTTGGAAAAATTTGCTGACATTTTAATGAAAATTTTATTTTCATTAGTTTTGAAGAGTTGCCTATTTCCTCTGTGTTATTGTTAGATCTTTTTATTACAATCTGATGTTTAGTAACCACTTTGTGAGTGTATTCTTACCAGGTAAGTTAACGGAACTTGGTTACAATATGCTTGTGGTTTGCTCAGCCCTGTTACGTATCGATGATACGTATTCAAAGATTTAATTTTAAAATAGACTTGCAAGCTTAGGATTTTGAGGCAGGCTGGGTGATGAGTTTATGGAGGAAATGTAGGCTGCTTTTATTTGTTGAATCTGCATTATGGTATTGTGTTGACAGTGCTAAAACTAATACTTAATTGGGACACTAGAGTCATGTTCAAGTAGGGCCTACAATCTAGGAGCAAAAAGGTGACAGTTGAATTTTGAAGTTTTTATATATAGATACATTTCCGTTAAAAATTAAATATGGCATGCTTTGAGTGTATGTGCATGTGCACGTAGTAAGGAATCCAAAATTGATTGGGAAGAGCTATTTTGTCTAACCTTTGTGCATTACACACAATGTTTGTGTATAACAATTTTCTAAACTTGTTTCTGGGTTGTGACACCACAGTTATACTTCACATCCAGCAGATGTGTAGGTGCTATGAAATAGTCTTTTGTTTGTAAATGCACTTAGTTAAATAAGCATATGTTAGATTTTTACATCCTTTCATCCTAATGTGTTAGGACATTAATTTTAGGGATTTTTTTAAACCTCTCTGAGAACGGGTGGGAAAGTGTTTATTTTCCGGTAATATTTTACCGTTAAGAAAGGAGCGTAATGCCTTGAAGAAGCATTAGCAGTTATTTATATTGTTCATTTTACAATTGCCCCTTCATATAAGAGAGGAGGGGAGGCATCCCATTATTTCTGAGGGACAGAATACAGAAGAGGCTGCAGCTGAGAGGTGATGCTTGGTTATTACAAATGCGGTTACTAGGACCTGGCTTGTTAGAGGTTTTTCATGTGGATTTGTAATCTGCTGGAGCATACCTAGGGAACTTCATGCAAAGGATTTGAACCTGAATCCTCGTCCTTCAGGACTGCAAAAGAAATATCTGTCTCCCATTTCCTCCTGATGGAGGAGGGTTTCCTGGAAAGAGGGAGGACACCTCCCCTGCACTCGTATTTGGCCCAAATGGCAGTGTGTGTGACTCTGTAGAGCAAAAAGTTAAGAGAATGTGTACTTAACTGGCTTGTAGATTAAAAGTAGTAACTGGCAACAGCTGCCTGTTGGCAGCAGAGAATTGTACGTTGAAGCTGATGGTTGTGGAAACATGAGTTAGCTGCCAGAACAAAATTATGTCTGTCTTCTCATCACCTGCATTTACATAAGTAACAGTAAAAATTAGCAAGAACAAGTCTTCTTGGTCTCTGCCTATGAGAGAAAAGAGACTGCTTTTCGTAGTTTTGCTGCTTGTGTTTTTGGTGGGGGAAAGAATCCAACGACTCATCCTTTTATCCTTACTGATAAAAGTGGACCAGTTCTGTACAAAAAAAATTAGTACAAAGTACCAGGCTTGAAGTCATGATCTTGCTGAAAACTTACTACTGATGCTTCAGTGAGAGTAGGATTTTGCTGAAAGGTCCATGTAATTTGTTTTTTAAATAGGTTATTTGGCTCTAAAGATGAGATTAACAATAAATCAGGATCTTCCTGGTGCTGATACGCTGACAGCTAGCTCTGCCTGCAGTAACGCTGTATGAGTGACATCATTTCCCTGCAACTGCTTTTTACACTTCACTTGTTTTTTAGCTGTAGACAAATTTTCCATATGAGCTGTACAGAAGTTTTAATTAGATAAATAGGGAACTAAGTTGGTAACTTTATTATC
Source organism: Steatornis caripensis (assembly GCA_013398225.1). Taxonomy (NCBI): domain Eukaryota; kingdom Metazoa; phylum Chordata; class Aves; order Caprimulgiformes; family Steatornithidae; genus Steatornis; species Steatornis caripensis. The sequence goes on along the minus strand of VZSC01017592.1, from coordinate 837,093 downwards.
CAGATGGTCTGGGTTTAGTGACCTTAAAGGATGAGATAGACAAAAGAGGGATTTTTACACTTTCAGAAATGTTAATCTGCAAGGCAGCCTTCTTTAAAAGAGATCTTTTTGAATATTACTTCACAAACAAGTAAGACCAAATGTAGCAGCTGGTTTTGTTGTTGTTTTGTTTGGTTTGGAACTTAGCATCAAAAAACCCCTCACTCGAAGCCTGTTGCATTTGTCAGTGTTTTGTTTTTAGTTACATTGTGCGACTTACCCTTTCTCCAGTGTCTCACAATGTGAGGAGGAGAATAATGCTTGCATGTCTGAGGATGGTAGTTTGGAATGACTAGTTTAAAAAGAAGCCAAAAGCATTAATGAGCTTGCATTTTATATTTGTTTTCAAGATGTTTGTAAGATGTTCATTTAGAAAAAATACAGAAAGCAAGAGAAATACATACAAATCTGTGTCACATTGCACAGGAATCCCCAAATTACATAATGGGGTATGTTCGAGGCCATATGAATAAATAGAATTTCATTTTCTTGAGTAACGACTTATTGCATCACTTCTTTGCCAAGTAATGTAGCTTGGCAAGGTAGGAAATGACCTGGTGGAATTTAAATTTTGTGTTGCTTTGTGCAGCCTAGTTAAGAGATGGACAAGGAGTAGAACTAATGCATTTGAAACAGTATCTCTTTGAATCTAATGACAAAAGGAAGATTTGTTACAGCTTTCAGTTACGTTTCTGCAGAGCTGATGTTATCTTCACAGATGTACAGGCTGGTTTATCTTTAAGCACCTTCTCATCCATCTCCTGTTGGTAGTTGAGGACAGACACTACAGAGAGATGTCACAAGAGTTTCTTTGCTTCTGCTGCAGTTCAGCTTCTTGTTCTGCCATGGAAATAGGAGCATATAACTTAAAATGTTGATCGTTGGAGTAGTTCCAAGCCCTATCAATGTTGGATCAGGATCCATTCCTGAGGTACAAAGTAAGTTTTATATTTTTATTTAAAAGAGTTAACTTCTTTGCAAAGAATTTGTCTTAACATGTCTTCAGTGGTTCTCTTAAGATGTCTTCAGTGGGTTGTTTTCTGAAGTAGCTTCTTCCATACAGATGTATTTTAGTTCTGTTTACTTAACTGGTATTAAGAAGCTGCTCTTGTTGTTGATTGCAGTTACTCTCTTGTCTGGTAGGAGTCCTGATCTGCTGGAGCAGAAGCGCTTCTGCAGTTCTTTAGTATTCCAGAGCTGATCTCTGGGAACTGGTGCTGCATTTCTGTAAGCAGGGTTAGCCCAGGGCTTGAGGAGATGGTGCGTCAGGTCTGCCTGTAGTCGCTGAGACCTCATGATAGGTTAGTCCTTTTGCTCCTCAGTCATCCATTTGCAAAATATTACTGCTGTTAATGCCATATCTTGGGGAGTTAAATTTGTTAAAGGTGGTGAAATCCTTGCCTACTAGAAATCGAGAGAACGTGCTCTTGGTTTGTAGTGAAGCTGGGCTGTTAATCATCTTCCCCGTAGCTGTCTTGAACTTATCTGTTACGGTCTTTCTGCTTGATACAACAGAATTAGCTTTTTTTCCTGCAGTCCTAGCAGTTNAAAGGTGGTGAAATCCTTGCCTACTAGAAATCGAGAGAACGTGCTCTTGGTTTGTAGTGAAGCTGGGCTGTTAATCATCTTCCCCGTAGCTGTCTTGAACTTATCTGTTACGGTCTTTCTGCTTGATACAACAGAATTAGCTTTTTTTCCTGCAGTCTTAGCAGTTGTCTGTTGACAAGGGAGCATCTCCTGTTGATGTGATAGAGTTGCTGGGTTCTGCTTTTCATGTCTTCTGTACTCCCCCCTTCCTGCCTCCTCCCAGCCTCATTTCCTACCAACCAACTTGCAGGATTCTTTTAAAGTGAGTGGTCTCCTGCCTGCCAAGCTACTGGCAGCAGCAGGGGAACTGCCTGCCTTTCTGACAGGCAGTGATATAGGATAATTTTTGGTCTTCTACATCAGTCCAGACAGCTGATTTCAGGATTTTTATTTTTGTACAGCAGGCAGAAATGCTGACTTGTATGACCAGAATTCTGTGTAGTGTCCCTCTGGCATCTTGACCAAAGTCTCACTGTACCAGTATGGGGCTCGCCATCCTTTATGTTCTTTTTAGAGACACAGAAGGAAAAAGTTTTTCCTTCATCTAAAAGATCAAGGGGGAAAAAAACAAGGAATTATTCTAAAGGCTGAAATTACCAACCATCATGCATTATTCTCCCAAGCAAGACTTGCAAGATCCTCTACTTGTTTGTTGGGTTAGTCTTTGAGAAGTTCTGCTGATAAAGTAGTCAGACCTGAGACGTTCGTTCATTAAGGCTTGCCTTTGAAGATTGCTCTCTTCTTTTTTTTTTTTTTTTAATAAATGCACTTGTCTCAAAGTAGTCTCATTTACAGAATTTGCACTGGTCCACAAAGTAAACTTATTGCAGAAATTCAAAGAAGTGGGCCAGGGTCAGAGTGGGGACTCACCTGTTTGCTCACTGAGAGACGTTACAAAAATTGAATTGTTGCTGTGCTGTGCAGTTTGTATTGTTTTGCCTGATTTCTGGATAAAGTTTACTGTTCGAATCAAGCATAACACAATCCCCCAAGTACTTTGGACCTGCCTACCCAAAACACAAGGTGGCATTGCAGAAACTGTGACTGGCATGAGCAGGCTTGTGTCCTCCATCGTAAGAGATGCAGTGGAGCATCCTCAGGAGTCAGGACAGGAGGCTCAGGGCCAGTATTGGTCCAAAGAATTGCAAGTCAGTTTCTTCGAAAACATTAGGAGTTCTCACAGAGTTCTGAGACAACTAGATTGGATGCTGCTGCAAAGTATGGCCTTGAGGACTGGGGTGGGAACCTGCAGTAGGTGTTTGCTGCGTGAGCTTGTGTGTTCCTGCAGTGGTGCAGATGTCTTTTGGACACTGTATAAATGCTTTGCGGGTAATAAGATAAAAGCAGGTCTCCTGACCAGCAGATGATATAGCAGGTCCTTTTCAGGATGTTAATGGTTCCCTTGCTCCAAGGCATCTGGACAAGGCAAGTCCTGCTCTGGTGATCTGCAGCTTGAGATCTCTCCTCTCTGTGCTCACACATGGTGCCTGCTCTTGCTAACGGGCAGCTCAGCCCACAATACGATGCGTGTATACAAATGTAAGTATGGAAGTATAGGCTAAACCCCAATTTTTAATATTTGCTATTAACAGATTATTAACAGTGTATTTGCATACAAAATTGCTTATAATATGCTGGTTATTTTAAAATTGATCTGCCACTAAGGACCCCGCTTAGGAGTCCCCCTGCTGCACTGCCTAGGTTTGTGTCTTCATCGTAGATGTTAGCTGCTCTTTTGTTGCTAGAAATACAGCTCTTTACTGCTACATCTTGTCATTGTGGCATTTTTTCTTTCACCTGGAGTCCTAAACAAGCTCAGACCTCTTCTTTTCAAATCCTAGAACCAGATACTGTTTACTGGATTTCCTCTCTCCTAGCTTTATTATTGCAAGAGCTTTTGCCCATCTGTATTGTGGGCTGATCGCTACTGATACCAGAGCGGTTCTGTTGGACTCTTTCTTAATGCCATCCCAGCCATTGCTGTAGCTCATGCTCGTCTTTCCCCTTAGAGCTGCCTTTTCCACGTCGACAGGAGCACAGCACTGTAGCCACGCTGCTTGGAACAGTGTGGGCGACCAGGCTGGCTTCTTGCCTTCACCCTTGTGTCATTGTTCATTCAGATTTTAAATGCGCCACCATGATAAGCTGTTTGCATCAGATACCCTGTATTTCTTCATTTTTGAAATGCCAAGCATGCCTTCTGAGTGATGTTAATGCCTATGGATGCGTATAAAAAAAATACCTCCTCCTAGTCCTTTTCCAGTGTGCTTATTACAGAAAGTGACCCGTGGTTGTAATGCAGCCCTGCCTAGCAGGGAAGGCTGTGCAGTTAGCAGTGGTGTTCCTGGTGTAATAATTACCATAAAACTTCGTTGTCTAGGGGACTTATCTCATGGTTCTTAAGAACAGGAACAATGGGATGTCAAGATAAACGTGTGGTACCATCTGCTACAGCAAATGCGTGTTTGTGGACGCTCTTATCTGATTAAAAGTTAATTTAATCTAACCTGACAGTGGTAGATAGTAGTGTGTGCTGGTATGTTAAGTAAGCGTGGCGTGTATTTGCAGTTGAGGACTTTGACAAGTGATTTGTCAGACTGCGTCTTGGTGAACTACAGATGGAACATTTAAACTAAGGTTACTGACAGTCATACGTAACTTAAGCCTACAGCAAATTCTTCATAAAGAAAAACTTGTATTTAACTACAGAACCACCAAAGCCTGCCTTGGCTCCTGAGCCTTCACATAAGTAAAAGTATGTCTCGCGCCTTAAATTTTTTGCTTGTGTAGTGGGTTGAAAGCCGTTCCAAAACAAGCACTGGTGCTTGATGTCTGTTGTTAGTAATACAGGTAAAATGTGAACTCTTGCTTAACACCTAGGTTGTTAGACATGAAAAATGCGTGGAATTCAAGGGGACAACATACTTCTGTGTACAAGTATCTGACTGCTTGACTGCTAATGCAAAATGCTGCTTTCACCCTTTGTCCCGAACGTCCTTTTCCTGTGGATGTGAATACATGTGTTCCTTAGCTCTTGAGAGAAATGCTGTTGGTGATGAGGATGTCTGATCTTACCTTCTTGGCGCTTCAGCTGGCGGTCACTGTGGCACAAAATGCAGATCCCAAAGCTGTGGGACAAACTGTGCTGCTGCTGGATTGTGCTGCTGAGGGGCTAGGGTACTTCCTGGGCTAATGATGCTGTGAGCAGAGTGCACAGGGAACTGAGCAGAGTGGGAAGGGTAGCTGAGAAACTGCTGCTTATCGTAGAGCTGTTGCCCTGCAAGTTCACAGTACTTACCTGGTAGTTTGAAATAACATTTTTGGCATGGAGGAAATAAGGATATAATCACACAAAATGATATAGGCATCTGGAGGTCCAAGCTCTGATCACCTTTTGGAAGGTTCTTCATGGTTTATACCCTAGTTTTTTGTTTGGTTGTTGTTTTCGTGGTCTAGACGTATTATCTGCTGGCCGAGTTACCAGACCTTAGGAAAATGGTGGTTCACCATGTGTCAGTGGCTGTTTCAGACCTGCATAAGATGAGTTACTCTTCCCTAAAGATTTGTAGGTGCCCATAGTTGTGGGTGTTTAAAAGGCTCTGCAGCCCACCAGCTAACAGGTTTTAATAGCCTATATTAAGTCCTCTTTTGGTCAACGTGAATTTAAAAAACACCTTATTCCACTTTCCTGGTTGAGCCAAGGACATACAAAGAGTGAGTGCTGGTCATGGAGTTGGGTTTGTTGAGTCCACAGCTTCATTTGGCAGGAAATAGTGCCCAGAGCCGCACGCAGTGCTGGAGAGCGGGAAGTTGGATAGAGGTCTAGGGAGGCCTCTCCTGACACCTTTGATAGACATTAAATTTTAAATGTGAAAATTTAGATCTGCTTAAAGTAATCTTTCGGTATTATGTATACTCGCAAATATTTCAGTTCTTCAGCTAGTTTGGCGGCATTATTCTTGAGATGCTAAACCTGTGTAGTGAATGAATTCAAAGTGACAAGCTGGAGACATTCCTGCCATTCAAGAGAGGCTTAAGGAATTTCTTACTGGCTAAATTACAAATATGTAGCATTTTGCCCAGCACTGCATGGCAATTTCAACCTGCCTGACCGTGACAAGATTAGTACTTTTCCTCCCCACCCCAACAGTAATATTTTTTTTTTTTGAAAATTAGATTAAGAAGTACCAGGCAGAGATGCGAAAGCTTGAAAGAGTGAAAACCAGCCTTACCTTGAATGATTCTGTCTGTCATTGGATTGGTTCCTTAATTAGCCGCATGTCCTTTAACCTCTTGAGAAATAAGTAAGGGATAAATTTGGGGATAAAGACAAAGACGCCTGGAGATTTACCACACACCGCTAGGTAATTCATCAAGGAATGCTGGTAATTAGCCCTGCCTCTTTCCTTTCTGGCTCATTTAATAAAACTGGTTGATTTAAAATAATGCCTGCTGGTTCATTATCAACTACTTTAAGAGCCAAGTTATGAACTTGAAACAAAAAACAGTATTGTGTTGCCTGTAAAGGACCGGGCAAGTGTGTTTTGTTTTGCTTTTTAAAAAGAAATTATTCACTCTCGTCATCAGTCCCCCCAACTTGATAATTAAATATTGCTTTGTTTGGATTACCATTTGGCTTTTTGGGTGTATTTGTTTCTAGTGTCTACTGCTGAGGCAGAGAGGAGGGGAAAAAAATAAAACTCTAAGATCTTGAAGAGGTATGTGTCAGATTGTGTTAAGAAAGCATGGCCTGATGGAATTCATCTGAATACGGACTTTACAATAGTAGTAGTCCTCTGGTTGAGGAAACCGGTAACTGCTTTAACCCTTTCATCTCTTGGAAGTGGATGCCAGCTGTGTGTCTTGTTCTTTGAGCAAAATGATCCATCTCAGTAACACATCTCTTTAGTGCTTGTAGTGGAAATTTGTCCCTGAACTGACAGAACTCATCTGGTTTGTATTAGTTTAGGAAAATATCCATGCAATGTTCTTTCTTTTTCTTTATAGATAGGAATAGCATTAGAAATTAAACGAACGGATCAGGCTAGAACTGGATCAATACACTGCTGCCTTTGCGCTTTCCTGGGAGAATATCTCTGTGTGGCGGCATTCAGTTTGAATTTGTTACATCAAGAGTTGCTTGCCAGTGGATCTGGGTGGGTCTGCCTGTCTGACTTAAAGAATTAAATTACTATTACTGTAAATCTTATTTTAGTAATTACTGTCAGGCTCAGATTGCAATACTTCCGAAACTGTTGTGGGCTAGAGGAAAAGCAGGCTGTGCTAGCCTTCCACTTGTGGTAGTCTTGCCACATCTCGAATCCTTTAGAAGACTTTTTCTGATGTTTTCTAACTCATCAGTATGGGTTTGGGGCAGAATTGGATACAGTGTTTCGGTGCAAATAAGAAAAAACATTCTCCTGGCCCCTCTTCCATACATCCCCTTTGCGTCCCCTGGGATAGTGCTTATCCCCGGGGAGCTTGTGTTTGTTACTCACCCCTGTGACCCAGCAAAACCCTGTGTCTGCTTTTACAGGCTTGGCAGATTGGTAAATTAAAAAAATGTATTTATAGCCTTTGTGGAAATACTACTCTGCCAGGCTTTAGTTCTCAGCAATTCTACTGTTACCAGCTATGAAAATAACTTGCTGCCTCCAAACACTTGCAGAGACAGCACTGGGGTACTGGGGTAACAGCTCAACCCTGCACTTCCACTGGGTACCAGTTACCCACTTGCTTATTCTTTTGAGACTTGTGAATAAACTTTTGTAGTTTAAATTGACTTAGAGCTAGATAAATTTTTTTACTGCTTGTAATGGTGTGGAGCAGAAAATTGAGTATCTTTAAAAAAAAAAAAAAAAA
>VZSC01017592.1:817808-829468 GCA_013398225.1 Steatornis caripensis | reverse complement strand
AATGAAACACAACCCCATTTTTGCAAAGTTAGAATGTCCATGCCAAAGTAATAGTTTGGGTTTCCTACATCATATTCTCATATTTTTACCATACTGGAACGATACTGTGTTCTGGATCTCTGTGACTTAGTGTCCTTGACTTGCTGAATATCAATAGCTGAAGTTCCAGCTAGTTCTTTGAAAATTCATGGGTAACTTGCACAATTCAAGCAGATTTTTTTTTTTTGTTTCAAACTTGATGACGAGCAGTGTGCATTTCAACATCAATATTACAGTAATTAAACTAGTACACTAAGTGCTCGGAAGCACTGAGAACTCATTCAGCTATGTCATTCGTTGTGTTGCACTTTCATAATCGCTCAGCAGATGGCATGACGGTTTCCGAGAGTGTGTGTATTCCTTGGGAAAGCTCTCAGCTGCTGGTGAAGTAGTCTTTCTAGACTATTCCTTTTGCCAATGAAGGCTAAAACTCAGGTGTTAAAAACTGTTTCGACACATTATTCTAATCCTATTGTTTGCTTGTGTTACTGTATTTTATGTTCACCAACTAATGTTCCAGAGGTACCTTTAAGCCATTAACCAGTTAAATCTGTATGTTATAGTGCTTATGTGTGAAAACCAATTGCTGCTAGAAAGTCTGTGAAAGGCAGGCTGCCTCTCTTAAATAAACCTGCTACTGACATCCAGTAGAAGTAATAAACCTATTCAGCAAGTAAGACTAGAGTGCTAGAAAAGCTTAAGCAATGAAACTGGAGCATGTTTTCCATTGAACATTCCCTAGCCTCAAAGCTATGTAAGGCACAACTGTATGTTGTTAAATTATATTCCCCTTCCTGCTTTGTGCTACAAATTCTGATTGTTGTAGACAATTTGAACTAGGAAGGAAAAATCATTTGAAGAAGTATGCGATGGCTTGCCGGGAAAATAGTAAATATTACTGTATTTCTAAATTGATGTGACTTACACAACCCAGAAGTCATTAGCTGTCTTTAGGCAACCCACCTACTTGAAGTCGTGGCTTCTGACAACAGCATTTTTGTTACCGACTTGGCTGGAAGCTGTGTCCTATCTCCAAATGAACACATTGGCATTGGCAGGAACGCGTCTTGTGTGTTTAAAGAAACCAGTGTCTCAAGAAGCTGTTGTTCTGTCTTGGGGTGGCGTACTCCTTGTATATCTCTCTCTCTCTCTCTCTCTCTCTCTCTCTCTCTCTCTCTCTCTCTCTCTCTCTCTCTCTCTCTCTCTCTCTCTCTCTCTCTCTCTCTCTCTCTCTCTCTCTCTCTCTCTCTCTCTCTCTCTCTCTCTCTCTCTCTCTCTCTCTCTCTCTCTCTCTCTCTCTCTCTCTCTCTCTCTCTCTCTCTCTCTCTCTCTCTCTCTCTCTCTCTCTCTCTCTCTCTCTCTCTCTCTCTCTCTCTCTCTCTCTCTCTCTCTCTCTCTCTCTCTCTCTCTCTCTCTCTCTCTCTCTCTCTCTCTCTCTCTCTCTCTCTCTCTCTCTCTCTCTCTCTCTCTCTCTCTCTCTCTCTCTCTCTCTCTCTCTCTCTCTCTCTCTCTCTCTCTCTCTCTCTCTCTCTCTCTCTCTCTCTCTCTCTCTCTCTCTCTCTCTCTCTCTCTCTCTCTCTCTCTCTCTCTCTCTCTCTCTCTCTCTCTCTCTCTCTCTCTCTCTCTCTCTCTCTCTCTCTCTCTCTCTCTCTCTCTCTCTCTCTCTCTCTCTCTCTCTCTCTCTCTCTCTCTCTCTCTCTCTCTCTCTCTCTCTCTCTCTCTCTCTCTCTCTCTCTCTCTCTCTCTCTCTCTCTCTCTCTCTCTCTCTCTCTCTCTCTCTCTCTCTCTCTCTCTCTCTCTCTCTCTCTCTCTCTCTCTCTCTCTCTCTCTCTCTCTCTCTCTCTCTCTCTCTCTCTCTCTCTCTCTCTCTCTCTCTCTCTCTCTCTCTCTCTCTCTCTCTCTCTTCTCTGCTTTTGAACATGGAGAGCGGCAGATCCGCTTGCCAAAAAACGTCACAGGCCACGAGTGCTATAGCTGCTGAATGTACAGCAGTGTTGGGAGCCGTTGCTGGAGCTGAGCTTGGAGTCTCAGCAGCAGCTGGACACCTAAGCATCTTTAAAAGGTCTGGGCCTAACAGTTCATTGCTGCAAGCTCCAGAAAATCCAAAGAGTGAGTTTCAGAGTATTTTTCCCTCCCTACCTAACAGTGACGTTTCTTTTTCTTTCTTAGTTACAATGAAAAGCCTTGCTGTTACCAAAGATCTCTGCTAGTAGTGTTTTTCTGTCCTTTGTCTGCTAGTCAAACCATTCTAATAAATCAATGCCAATAAACTGCTATATTAAAATATGCTGGTAGCCATATCGAACTAGAAGTTATTCTGACCTGGAATCAAAAACAATTTATGAATTTGAGAGGAAGTTTTTATGTCAAGGGAGGTGAATCAAAGCTTGTATTTCAGGCTTGCTTCTTAAAAATCAACAGAAAATTCCTGTTTGAAATTATCAAAATTCAGTTTGTGGACTTGATGGCTGGCTATGAATTAAAACTTTCTGTCCTTTTCAGAGGAAGATATAAACAGGTAACTAATGTAAATTGTCTTTTTAAAAAAATAATCCCTTCCTTGAAAGGAGCGCATTTCAAGACCGAGGTATAGAAAACAGCCTACCTGCCTATCCCAGGTCTTGATAAGACCTGTCAAGGACCTAGACAGAACACTAAACCTTGTGTTTAAGACAACTACGAGCCAGCTACCTGAGGCTGTGACTTCTCTTTGCTTATGTTTTTTCTTTAGATGTGTGTGTGTGTGTGTGTGGGGGTTGTTTCATCTGGGTTTGGGGAGCTAGAGAGGGTGACATTCTCAGGAAAGACTTACTCCAGTTTACCCATATCAGTGATCCATAGAGCCGTTGCCCATAACCAGCATCGCTGACCTGATAGCAGCTGATTGATAAACCTGCTTTTGGCGAGACAGCTTGTTTTCGCTGAGGGGGCAGAGCTGCTTTTAGTGCTGCTACAGCGTCACGCGAAGTAGGGCTGTTCTGTTGAAGCAATGTTAGCATTTCGGGAACTGCTTTAAAGTTAATTCCTGCCATGTTAAACTGCTTTAAAGTTAATTCTTGTCTTGTTAAACAGAGAACTCTGGGAAGTGAGACTTCTGTTAAAAAAAAAAACAGAGATCATCTGTATTATCGTAACTTACTAATTAAAAAGTCATCATTTGAGCAGTCTAATAGCATTTTACCATAGTATTAATGTGACTGTTTTACAGTTCTGCTTCCTGACTCCCGCCAAAACCATACTCTTCTGAAATACCACAACAGCCTGGGTCTCAAAGAAGCAGTTTGTCAGGGAAGGAGTAAAATGACCTTGAATGAGTCAGCACTTGTGTGTAGCAATCATAAGCTTTCTATCCTCTTTGCTTTAGAAAAGGAAATGAATTCTGGACCACAGGCACCATTCATTGCACGGCAGTTAATGGGCTCCATTCACATGAAAGTTCATATATTCCTTAAGGCTTCAGCCCTGTATGGTTTGCTGTTTAAAAGGAAAAATAGTATTTAATCATGCTACTGTGGCTTTTCAAAAGAGTTTATCCTTTTCTAATGTATATTGGCTTTTTGAGGGAAGAAAAGCGGTGCCTTTTGCTCTAGAGTGCTGCCCATTCAGTGAGTGGGGTGGCTCTGTGTGAAGTGCCGCTTCCTGCGTGGGTCACTGTTCAGAATTGCCTCCTGCCTTTCCCTGCAGTGTTTAACATAAGTAATGAGGGAAAAGTTTCCAGCCAGGGCTTCTGCCTGTTCCCAGGGCTTGTCCTTAGAAAACCCTTCTCTCTCTGAGCTTGCACCTTCTCCAGGAAAATTTGTTAATTCCATTTATCTGCTTTGGTTAAAGGTGGCAAGCTGTGAGGAGTGAGTCAGGTCTTGATGGCTCTGCGGGATCTGAGCACACAGTGTCTAGACGCTCCGCTTTGTATGCAGAGTGAGGAATGTGCTGACTGCTGCGGGACCCAGGGTATAACGACAGATAACTGTTAGAGGAACACAGTTAATCCAACTTTGCATTTTCTTCTCTAGTAGCTGCAATTCCGGATAACATGCCTAAACAGCTATTGCTGCCAGCTGTATGTGAGTAAGAGGCCACCAGATGGGGTAAGGCAGAAGCAGCTTCGGCTGTTACTTGAGCAATTCCTTATTTGTGCCTATTTTTATTTTTTTGAGTACAGTTCCATGACACATTGACTGTGGCAGCAAAGGTGGCTGATGATGTCCCTTGCAGCCTGGGTAGTTGCTGGCCCCTTGATTGCGCAGATAAGTGCGTTTGTGGGGCCACGCTAAAAATGAGAATTAAAAAAAGGCCTGGGTTTGGATTTTTTTTTCTTTTAAATCAGCTTAGTGGTTTTGATTTTATGGGTCAATGTAGCCCTGCAAACAGCTGTACCTGTGTAACTGAGGGGTTAGAGCAGTGAGCTGATATGGCAGGGCAAGAGCAAGCAGCTGAACATCAGCACTGGCACCTTTTCAGGCCAGCTCTGACTTTAGTGTGGAGCAGCCATGCGCTTTCAAAGTAATTTCCCAGTTGCCCTCACTTAGTACATTTAGCTTATTTTTGCCCAGTGCTGTTGATGAGTACCAATTAGATTCTTGTCAGAGGAAATTAAACAAGATGACCTCATGTTCTCCAGCCACTACTGGGAATTCAGTCTGTGAGAGCAGACTAGAGCTGGTCTGATATCAGCGGCTTAAAATGCCTGTAGTGTTCCGAATCGTTCCTCGGTCCCACCTCTTGCACTGCGCTGCCTGAGGATGCGCAGCGAGCTGCGGTGTCCTTGGGACTGGCTGTAACTGTATCTGCCATTGTCAAAATCCAGCTGTTTGCTGTTGTGGGTGTACTGGTATCCCCTCTGGCTCCTAGCAGATGTTAGAAAAACCCAAAAGTTTTACCTTTCCTCTGTTCGAACTTTATTTTATTTAAAATAAACTCTGTTCAGGGTAAGCTTATTTGCATTTTTGAAACATTGACTTCTAAAAATATTGATTCCATCCTGTAAAGTAGTGATAGGCTAAAATGAGTTTATACTTGAGGTTTAAAAAAGGGTGAGGAAGGTGGGGAAGATTGAGTTAGGACCTAGTTAATCCACATCTGATCTCTAATTACATCCATCTGACTCTAGCATCTGGTTGCCTTGAACTGTGTTTCTTGGGTAGGTAAATCTTGTGTATCTTGTCAGTGATGAGAGGTATGTGGTAAAGTACATTTTGTGTTTGTATTTTTTCAGTTATAAAAGGAGATGCATGATTTTTTACATAAATATGGCTTAAGTGGAAGATACTATGCCTGTTTCCCCTTGTGAACATAGTTCTGTTCTTGTAATAGCATTTGAAGGGTTACATTAGTGTGGGTCAAGTGCGGTTTAAAATAGGATTCTTCTGAGACCAAGCCTGGAGGCTCTGGATTTCTTTCTCAACAGACGTTTTGATCTTCTGACAAAACTATTACTTCTGAAATGCTTTTGCAACTAACCTTTTGGAGAACTAGAATGATAACACACACTCTTCTTTGTGTTATGTGAATGTGCCTTTCCTGGTGAGTTGCTGGCTTGTGCTTTTTTGAAGTTCAGATGAAACCGTTGAAAAGAGTTTTCTGTAAGCTGTTTGGGAAGGTGGAATTTGTCTGGTGTCGTGTAATAAAATGTGATTCCAGCTCTGCAGAAAGAGCCCTAACCCCAACCTTGGTAGGACTCCATGCAGTAAAGAATCAAGAGCTTGTAGTCCCTTGCAGGCTGGAGGTCTTACATGTGCTCACATGCTGAAAATGCTGCCCTATGCATATAGGGCATGTGTATATGCCAGAAGAGAGTCATGGCGCAACTTTGTATATAACCTATTTTTCACGGTCTTTCAGTTTTCACAGTGAGGAGCATACTTGTGCAATATCTGTGGAAGTAATGATCCCGACTGTAGTTTTTTGTTACAACTGCAGTATAAACAGGGCTGCTGACAGCTGACTCAGTTTTTGTCAAAGATTTCATGGGTTCAGGTGATGGTCCTGCAAGTGCCCCTTCCTCTGGCCTGATCAAGGGTCATTTATGTGGACAGAAGCTTCTCATTTCACAGTGTAACTAACTAATTGCCTACCATATGTGAAATAACATTAGGAGAAGGGTTTTCAACAGCTCATCTCTGGAATACATGGAGGGGCAGGTGTAGGGAAGGCTACAAAAATGGCCGAGTGGCTGGATGTTGTTTTTGTAAATATAAAATAGATCATGATGCCATGTCTCTGTGTATGTAAGGGCTGATCTTAGAAGGGCTGAAATGTTGGCATCCTTGTTTAATAAATGAGCCGATGCTAGTCTTGTTTTTTCTGGGAGCCAGATGATAGCTACTGTCTGACCGTTGTGGGAGTAAGATCATGGGGTGTAGAGGTGAGGTCATGCAACCTAATGGCTATTTGCCTTAAATGCGTTTTTGTGTTGCAAAAGTATTACAGCAGCATTCCTTTAGCTAAGAAATCCCTAAAACTCTAAGTTTCATTATGGTTTCTGGGTTTCAAATTAAAGTGGAATAAACATACTTACTGTTGTTACCTTTAAACTTCTGTGGCTACTGTGATGTCTGCTGTAGCACCTACTTTGTGAGTGAGATGTCAGGAAATAAAAGATGTAATGTTGCTTAATGGAAGTGTGAGACGTGAGCACTCTACTCCTTAGGAAGAGCAACGGTGGTTCAGAAGTAACCCCCACACTGGCTTTCAGTTTTGATGCTCTACAGCATCAATCTGGGTTAATTCTTCTCCGGAGTGGTGGCTTCCCACCCTGTACAAGGGGTGTACCCAGCTTTGTGGCTTGTCAAAGTACCCCCAAAAAATCCCAATTCTGGTATTTAGCAGAATGTTTCAGATTGTAGCCAGTTGAGTTTGCATGAAGGTGACTTGGATTATTTTACATTAGAGAACATGATGATCAAGCACTCTGAGGTACTGAAACTGTTTTATTACAACTCGGTAGGTTTTAATACAGTCATAAATAACATCACAGCTCGTTGAGCAGAAGGATGAAAATCAAGCAGTTCAGTGGTAAGCCAGCTTGCATTTCCTTCACTTAAATGAAGTCAGCAATTTATTATTATTTTAGTCTGTGTCTAATGATCATATTAGTAGTGTGAATAAAAATGGATGTATCTAGACTGCTTTATTCTTCTGCTTGTTCAAGCCTTCCATATTGGGGCTGACGTGAGACATCATCGGCTGTAGGCAAAGTGGTATAGAGCCCAGCTAAGTCTTTCTAATTCTTTATTAACTGTGACATCTAGAAGCTCAGGGCATGTTAACAGCGTAAAACTGTTTTGAATTAACAAAATCTTCATTCTCTTGCTAACTTTTTCTCGTGGCACTGTGTATTTATCGTAAAGCAGATAGCCTCAAAACAGGCGTGTTCCAGAACAAGTGTCCTTTGTGCTTTAGCCAGTGTGTTGCCAAGTGGTTTGTTAAAATAAATGGTCCTTTCAAAATTATTTTCACTCTTATTTTTGGATGCTTCTTTAACAGTTTCAGTAGGAAGGCCTTTCAGTAGATGCACAGGCCAAGCTCTTATAGCATGCTTTGTGTGGTACTGGTTGGGTTTGGTGTATTTGTTTTCTTTTTTCCCATTTAGGTCGTGATTAGTGGCATGTTCTTGATATGTGCTCTGTAAGTGACCTTGAGAGCACGCTGCCAACCCCACAGTCCCCATGTAATTATGTGAACAATGAGTGTAGCAGTCTTTCACCTAGATCATTTTTAGACAAGTATGCAACAAGATGTAGAGGTTGGACTAGATGACCTTTAAAGGTCCCTTCCAACGCAGACTATTCTATGGTGTCCTTCTGATGTGCAGTGTGCCTCTGAAGTGGGAAGGTTTTTTCCATTGAATATAATAATCCAAGACTTGCATTTGAGTTTACAAATAGCTCTTATACAAAAAAGAGAAGGATACAGCTGGCTGTTTGTGGCTTCTGGGTGTTTGATGTATTTTGATCTAATACCATCTCTGCATCTCTCTCCCTATCTTGTGTTCGTGCTGAATGTTGAAATTTTGTAAATATTTTTACTTCAGTAGCACACATACAGTATTCTGAACACCAATTCTTTCTCACAAGCTAGCATTGTGGAATTGGAAGACTTTTAAATCAAACTCACTTCTTGCTTAGCCCCAAAGTGCCAGAGATTACGTCCCTCAATGTTTGAAGTTGTCTTGTCTCAAAACTGTCTCATATGCTATAAAACTGAGCAACCTTTCACAAACCTCCTAGTGACAAATGAGACCAGGGTTGAAGGTATGAGTTTTGAAAATGTGTGAAAGTAATGGATTGGGTTTTTTCCCTTTCTTATGCTTTTTATTTACACTTCGGACAAAAGAGCCTGTTTTAGCTTGTTTCACCTGTGAAAAGTCAGTGTTGCATGACACGCATTAAGACAAGTCCATGCAGGGGCAAAGTAGACTTACTGCGTTAAAATCTGCTTTTGGCATAGAGACTTGAAGCTTCTTGAATTTTATTTGTTGAAGTCTGGACAAGCAAACAACCTGTCCCATTCTGTGTGTGGGGGTGACTCCACATCTCTAGGAAGGTAATAAGGATTTTTATTTTTAAGTCAGCGTGTGCTGGTCTTCTGGTTTTAAGCTTAGCTCTGGTTACTTCGTACTCAACATCTTGTATAAAACTGATTTCTGTTTTTTCCTTTGTTAATTTTCTGTGGAAGATGCCGTTATTTTTTACCCAGTACCCTTTGCCTTTGACAAATGAGCAACCTGAGCAAAACCAGGTGTGGGGAAGGATGCCTCTTCTCACCTGTGCAAACTGCCTCCTCAGGGCATTGCAGGACTTGACGAAAAACTAATGTTCTTCCTTTTGTGTAGCAAAGTGCATGCTCTCTCAGGTCTGAGCTCTAGAAATAAACCCAGAATCTCTAAATCCAATGCGCATGTGAAGATGGATGTGAGTTATGTGGTAGTTGGAGCTGTCAAGGGCCTGCTGGGGGGAAGGGTTAGTATTCTGCACCTCTTCTCTGCCCTGGGAACCACATTAGAGTGAAGTTAAAGAGACCAGTTTTTCCAGCAGGCTTACAGTGAACCAGAGACGTGGAAGTGAAATGTTCTGTTGTGCAGGTCTAGCAGGGGTTACTGAGGGCTGGAATGGTGGCTGGATTAGTAACCCTTGTGAAATGTAACCGATAGTCTTGCTCAGGCTCTAAATATGTGACTGCAAGTCAAAGCTGGCAGTGACTAGCAGCGTGCTTGGCAACCTTAGGAGGAAGATAAGGCTGGACAAATACTTCTACCTCTCTAAAATGACTTTTTCAAGTCGACAGTGGACTGTGTTAGAGTGGTCTGGTAACTCTGGTGTTGGTGTTGCCTGGGCTGTAGGAAGGGCAGATGATTGTGCTTGGGCTATGAAATGCATTGCAAGGGGAAGAGATGCCTTCAGACCATCTGTACTGACTTCTGAGCAGCTGAAATGTCTGTAGTCCTATGACTGTGTTCCCTTTTGAGTTCACATCTCTACACCAGGTCTTGCAAGAGAGCTTTTGGAAGCAACTTTATGTCTGTCTTTGACAGTTCCTGTAAGGAGTCATCATCCATGTCCTGCTGTGAGCAATCTCAAACACTCTAGTGCCGATGAAAGTGCTGCCCAGCTTCCTTGTGAGAGAGGAGGATGGCAGAAGCGTACGTAAATATGAGGTGCTTGAATTAAGCTTTTTACTGTGGCAGTACCATAATTCAAACTTGCCTGTCAGATGCAGTTGTGTGGCTGATACTGATATTTTTAGTCATAAAATATTTATGCTCTGAAGCACCTGGGGTAGGTGGAATTGTAGCAAAAGATTTGTGTCTGACATTTTATGGAGTCAATTACCTGTCTGTCCTAAAATGTTGCAATGTTTTTTGGTATCCTCTCAGTAACTGTATAAAGTAAAAATTTATGGCATGTGCATTAGGAAGTAAACAGCTGAAATGCTGGTTTCCTAATAAAAAAATGCAGGAGTTCAAAGGACTGAATCCTGTCTGAAAGCCACACTTGTGGAATGGCAGCTAGCATGCCACTAACCTGCAAACTACATCAATTCCTGTTGCCTTAAGCATGTTTGGCTAACCTCTCTTTAATTTCCTTAGATACTGCTGTCATGTGCTTCTATAGCTAAAGCACAGGTTCTGAATAGTAATGCACAAAAACTTTGTTCTTTTTGTCTGCTTCATGCCTTTCCCTTGGATAAAAAGTCATGTTATGCACAGGAATTTTTGGTGATGAGCGGAACAACCGTTAGTTGTATAAATGGTGTCCATTCTGTACAATGTGCCTTTTCTTTTTCGTAACTGTTTCTGCTTGATTATGGCTGTTGGATCCACTTGGACTGCAATCATGATGCTAGATCTTAAAAAAAACTTTCTTGTACCTGCTTTGGTTTTCAAGTCCAGAGGTTTTTTTAGATGAGTTAAGTAACCAGGGAGTTTTATTGTGCTAACTGATGTCATTTCCTTGCATCCTAAGGTAAAATGCTGGAATCAACTCATCCTGCCTGTCATTCCCTGGTCAATACAAGTAACTCTTGACCTTTTTCCTACCCTTGGGCTTTTCGGTCAGTGTTCTTCTGGCCACCCTTCCTGGGTTATGGACTGAAAGAAAGGGAACCAAATATGATCAAAAAGGTGGAAGGGAGGGGAGAACAGTGGTCGGAGAAGTTACTGACTAGATGAATAGATTTATCTAAATTCACAGTGGCCTTATGGGGAAAGGCTTATCACAAACCAATCAATTTCATTTTGATTACATTTCAAATGGGGTAACTGTTCCATCTTGGAGGACTAGAAAGGCTTCAGAGAAAGCAAGAGGACTAAACTTCTCATGCGAAGCTACTTCAGGCTACTGACGTCCTTAAGGGGAAAAATCTGATGCCATTGCTTAGTGTTTGAATGCTGCATGTGCAAAAATGTCTTTGAGTTAAACCATTGTCTTGCTGGTTATTTGGGTTGCTCTGAGTTGGATGTAGGAGGATTCTTCCTGGTGCTACAGTGAAACCCATGATCAATATTTTGATGAAATAATTTAAGAGGTTTTTATGGTCTTTAGGATTTTCAGGCTTAGTGGATCAAGCTGTGGTGAATATGACTTGCAGAATCTTGAAAGTGGATGAGAAAACTTCAAGAGAATAAATTGCCCTTTATGCAGGAGGCACTCATTGATTATCTTTCTCATGTGTCATTCTCCTCAGATTTTTTTTTTTCCTGGCCTGAAAAGATAGACACTAATTTATGCAGCTTTCTGTTTTCATTTAAAGTCCTAGGAAACAATTTGTTGCTGCTGCTGTTGGCTTTTTATCCTTGAAAGTGATAGGTTGAAACAGCTTTAAAGCCCTGGACTAGCATGTTGAATGGGCTTTCTGCTGCAGTGGATCCAACTGAACCTTGTAGCCCTTGCAAAACACTTCAGTGGATGTGGTTCTGTATAATTTTTCTTTGGGTACTATTAATTGTTGAATAACACAGAATTTTAACCTTTCTTAAAAATCCCATGACATTTAGCTGTCCAAGCAACACAAAGTTCTATTGAATGAAGAAAACTGACCAAAAAGTATTTTATTTGTAGTTGTAAACTGTAAGTCCTAAGGCAATTTACTTGAAACAAATGGTCTTTTTAATAAAAAAAAAAGGG
>VZSC01017592.1:672522-817643 GCA_013398225.1 Steatornis caripensis | reverse complement strand
GGGAGGGGGGGGGTGGTGGGAGGCACCCTCCTCCTTGGTTAGCTATCCTCCGTAAATCTCTGGTATGTCGCTTTGCCCAAGCCTACCTCTGCTTAAGTGAATATTAGTGGTTTGGCTTTCACAGGAAGGTTCAGTGATGGTTTTGGTCAGAAGAATCTCCTTCTGTGTGGTTTGGAGAATGGGAATATGCTCCCTCCCAGCTCGTGGGGGCCAGAGGAGCGGGACAGCCCAGAGCTGCTGGCATGATGGCCCTTTGTCACTTGTGTTGCACCAACGGAGGATCTGGGGCATCTTCAGCTTTGCATGCACAGGCATGAGGTTTCCACTGCTGAACTCCACGTCCTGGTTCTTAGCAATTCACTTTGTGCAAGCAAATGGATGTTGTGTCCTGTAAGCTCAAATGGGAGGAGGAAAGTAGCGGAAGCTGTTTTGGCCGCACAAATGGCTCNGGGAGGCACCCTCCTCCTTGGTTAGCTATCCTCCGTAAATCTCTGGTATGTCGCTTTGCCCAAGCCTACCTCTGCTTAAGTGAATATTAGTGGTTTGGCTTTCACAGGAAGGTTCAGTGATGGTTTTGGTCAGAAGAATCTCCTTCTGTGTGGTTTGGAGAATGGGAATATGCTCCCTCCCAGCTCGTGGGGGCCAGAGGAGCGGGACAGCCCAGAGCTGCTGGCATGATGGCCCTTTGTCACTTGTGTTGCACCAACGGAGGATCTGGGGCATCTTCAGCTTTGCATGCACAGGCATGAGGTTTCCACTGCTTAACTCCACGTCCTGGTTCTTAGCAATTCACTTTGTGCAAGCAAATGGATGTTGTGTCCTGTAAGCTCAAATGGGAGGAGGAAAGTAGCGGAAGCTGTTTTGGCCGCACAAATGGCTCCCCTCTGAGCATGGCAGAGGCTGAGCACTGCACTGGCTATGGGCAGGACCCATGGTGAAGTCCCCAGTGTGGGGATGGCCAGGGGCTCTGGAGTAGTGGTGGCCTTTACTGGAGGGGGTGAGAGATGGAGGCATGATATCTGCCATGAAAAAAGGGAAAGATGAAAAGTGGGGAAGGCAAAGAGGTGTTGAAGGAAGTCCTGGGGCCAGGAGGTGGCTGGGCTTTGTGGGTGAGGAGACATGTGCAGGCCGGGCTGCCTGAGGCGGGACATGGTCGCTGTCCTTAGGGTGGATGACAACTGCTCTAGCATCTGGGTTTCAGGTGTGACTAGTTCAGAACTGGCTTTGTTCTCCTCAAATTCATATAAAGTTTTGTTCCTGATGGTTTTTCTACTTGGCCTGGTTGCCTTTTCTTCACTTCATGTGAATGTTGTGGTAACATGAGTAAACTAGTAGTAGTCTGGATGTCTGCAAAAGATTTGGTGATGAAATTGCATGTTAAATTGCATGTTAAATTGTTCAATAGTTACAGGAAAGACCACAGGTGAGTAAAACAACTATTAAGTGCTTCTGAGTTTTGTAACTTTGATATTTTGTGGGAATCTTGGTTTTTTGCATTTTGTTTTTTGGAACTTTTTTATGATGAAGCACCTACGGCTGTAAATACAAAATTATTGTGTGATCAGACTAAATAGGTAATTTTTTTCGTGTTTCTCCCTGGATGGTAAGAGAAGATTGAAAGCAGTGGTAGTTGGAGATGTGACAAGTAACACATTGTGAACTGAGATGGCAAAACCAATAAGCAGTGTTTCACCTTGAAGAAATACCCATAACACAAGATATGCTGCATTTGTGCTTACTTCCTGCGGTTACCTGTTTCAAACAAATCAAACCTGTGCATGGACTAATTCATAAGTGTGTGAATAACACAGGCCAACTAACTTAGCCTAGTTACCTTCATCCAGAAGTATTGGTGGGTCAAAGCTTGATCCTACAGCAATTAATCAACTTCCAACCATGGCTGGACTTGATGATCTTAAAGTTCTTTTCCAACCTAAATGATTCTATAATTCTAAGAACTTGAAGTTTTCCTAGAGGATGATTGGTAGTAAAGCCACAGCTAGTTACTGATTTTTATTCTTGTATAAGTTCCCCATTATTTTAATCATTAGCCATTTAGTCTCTGAATTATGCTGTGCAAAATGCGTTGGCCAAGTCAATAGGCTTCCCTGCCCTGTGCCTGCCCAAGAGTGAACTCTCCCGTATGCCTCTATAAAAGGGATTTGGTCCATGCATACCCACTGGGAGTGGGGCTGCACTGCTCTGTTGCCACGTAGCACTGTGCCAAGTACTTGCCGTCATTAGGAGGTGATTAGTGAATTAAGTCCGAGTGATTCCCAGCAAGACCTGACAGGAGGAGCAAGTATCAGAAGTATTGTTTCAGTTGCTTGCGTTGGCTTCATACGGAGGAACTAGTTGAGCTGTATGCTTTGTGCTTAAGCACGCAGCTATGCTTTGTATTTAAATTCCTGAGCCCCCAATCACCTTAACAGGAAACATTTTTAGTTTTTCCAGTTGAAGGAAGTATGTAGGTCTACTCAGGAGTCCTGTCACAGTTGTGTAATATAATACAAGGATTTTGAAGAACGTAATCTGAAGTACACCTAAAATTCCCACTGATACGGTGTGTGTGCTTAATGCCAGTGAAAGCTATTGATTAAATGTTTGCTTGACTGATGCTAGAGCCAAGGGCAGGGAACAGTCTGCTCTATGTATCTGGGTTATTACTATTGTTTCTGTGATGGGGAAGAAAATAGGCAGCTTCTCAGGAACCATTTTCCCCTACTCATGCTTGAACTGGATGTATGCACTGGAATTAGCAGTCAGACGTGAAGATTCACAAAGATATGAGAAAGCCTTTCCCCTGCTTGAGATAACATTGTTCTCCAGGATACTCCGAAGAGCGAGGGACAAGTGCTGAGTAATCAGCATGTCTCCATCCAAAACTTTTACAGCCCAGCTCAGCCTTGTAGGGCCTAAGCTGGGTTACATATGGGTACAGTCAAACTGGTTTCTTTATACTGCTTTTCTCTGTGCTTCAGCTGAAGCAGCAGCTTACTAGCTCAGTGTCAGCATGTGAAGAATGGATGGAACTTGTATCACTGTCCGATGAGAATCATAGTGCAGGAGTACCTGATGCAGTGACAGTTCTAACTGTGCATGGAGCCAGCCCATAGAGATTAGTGGAGATGCTTCTGAGCTGGCATCGGAGGCTGTTCCAGCATGAGAGCTGTTCTGGGCCTCTGTTTCTGAGGCAGGGTTATTCTGTATTACCCATGTAAGCAGAACCTTGATAACCAAGCAAATTGAAAATACACATGAATACAAATTGAAAGTACAGCCTTCTTCCAGGTGTTTCTTTGCCGAGTCCAGCCTGTAGGCTGCCTGTTGGCCATCCTTGTAGCTCCTTGTAGCCAAACTCTTCTGTTACTATGTTGTGATAAATTTAGCTGGTTTTACCATCTTGTCTTAAATAATTTTGGAAGTTCTACGGATGATACTTCCATTACTTCTTGCTGATGCCAAAATGCCCAAAACCCAGTGTTCTACTCAGTTTACTAATGTTACAGCAAGTCTTGGGTTGAGATTTCTGGAGACAGGTGATTGGAGATTCAAAGGCTTCAGTTTCAAGTTGTTTCATTTTTTCTTGCATGTCCCCATGCAGATGCTTTTCTTAGGGAGTGTATCCAAACCAATAAATTGCACTTTGTGTCTCATGAATTTGGAAGACAGCAAGAACTGTTCTTCATCCCAAAGGTGAGAAGGGGCTGAGGACCAAAATTAGGTCTTATTGAGTCAAAGCTTTTATTCATGGTTTCAAATTTGAGGTAGCAGAATTTTATTTTAGGGGTTGTTGTGCAGCACTCTACTTCTAAGGTATTGTGTCAAAAAGTAAGTCTGCTTTGTGGCGTATCTACAGGCTCACTGTGACTGGTACCTCTTGGGGCATTTGCCCAAGAAGGCACATTTGAGCTCTCTTTGATGTAGATACTGCAGAAACGGATGCTCTAGGCCAAAGACAGA
This sequence comes from Steatornis caripensis, assembly GCA_013398225.1. Classification (NCBI taxonomy): domain Eukaryota; kingdom Metazoa; phylum Chordata; class Aves; order Caprimulgiformes; family Steatornithidae; genus Steatornis; species Steatornis caripensis. The sequence goes on along the minus strand of VZSC01017592.1, from coordinate 813,680 downwards.
GTTAGTCTCAATAAAAAGCCCTGAATTCTTAAAGGTAGTCCCCACCGAATTGCAATGATGGAACTTGTAAGGCAGTTCAAGAGGGCAGTAAGTGACACAATGAAGAATCAAACTGAAGTTTCTCAGATGCCTTCTGAGTAGCCTGTCAGGCCTCGCCCTTGGCCAGAGCGAGGGTCGTTGAAACTCGTCTGTCCAAGGAGCATGTGTGAAGCTGTTTCCATCCTATGGGATCTCCTGTCCTTGTTGCACTGACATGCAGGGTGGGGATAGTTATGTCACATTCTCCTCCATTTGGAGAATAATTGTATGTTGTTGTATTCAAATGTGAAAGTATGTTTTACTAGCTGTGGCTTAAAAGGAAGTGTTCAGTCCCTGAATCTTTCCTTTGCATCATTTCGGAGCAATTTAATGACAGAAAAGACAGTTCTCCTGTTCTTCAGTTCACTACGGGGCTTGGACGAGAAGGGGACATGTCTTTGGAGAACTGTGCATATCTAGTGTATAATGACTATGGTTCTTCTAGTAGGTGTTTTCTGTAAAGGCAATAGAGCATCTTCTCTGATGCTGCTGATAGGAAGCCCAGACACCTGACAGTAAATGAATTTCCTCAGAGTCACTTGTTGTCCTTATGTAGCAAGAGTTGACTCCATAAAAACGTGGTCTGCTGGGTAACTCTGAGAATACTTCCAGAGGATATACCTTTCTCTGTGAGCTAAAGTGACTGTGAGGTGTGTCAGGAATTATTAAACTGACTAGGTTATAATTTGTCTTTGCATTTATGCTGCACACAAATGTGCAGTGATGTTCATGTAGCTGTTACGTTCACTGTGAGGGTGGGCAAAGGAAGAATAGGAAAAAAAAAAAGAAAAAGCCTCCAGTAGCTTCTGAACTGCGGCTGAAGTCTGTTGCCCTGTACTGAAAAGGACACACTTTTCAGCAAGATTAAAATTCTCAGAGAATAGTTACGCTTCTGTATTAAGTAGAAGTCTTCAACTTAAAAGTCTGAGAATGCAGGTCCTGTATTTAAGGTTCACAACTATTTCTTCCTCTAGCAAGGGCAGCACAGAGCATTGAAAAAAGAAAAGGGAAAAATATTATTATGGAGTAGCAAAATAGAACAAACTATTATAATGTAGGATAATGCAACAAAATCTTGGGGAAAGGATGTTCTTGTGAAATAAGTACATGTTTTGCCAACAAAAATCCTATGTCAATTAGTGTGTGTTTCAAAATTTGACATGTAGTAGAGTCGGTTCAGTGTATTAGTATCTATTCTAAATAATATAACATTTGATGATGCACAATTGAGACGTGGATGTCGGAATTTTGCCGGTCCCTCTCCTGGGAGTAAGGAGGATGGGTAGGAGATGGGCGCAGAGAAGAGAGGCTTTGTTCCATCTCATCACCCTGGCAGGGTCGAGGGAGAACAGCTGTGGTATCTGATGCCTGTGGAGGAAAAGAAAGGTGCAAATTCTGTCAGACAAGTAGGGCTTGTTTTTAAAATAACACACTCAAAGATAAGTGTTACGAAAATAACTAATTTACTGATACTTTTATCTAGTTGGAAGAGGAAAACGTAAGTGAAAAACAGACTTATCTGGGTAGCGTAACACAGCACTGGTGATAGGAAAGTTGATAATGCAGTTTGGGACTGACAAAGCAAGTGCCGTACTTATCACAGCAGGCTTCTGTATTATGTTGTCTTGCGATTTAGTGCAACAAATCAGATTAAACTCTCTAGAAACTCTATCTTAAGTGTGCTTCCCTGTGCAGCAGAGTCTTTGGAAAATAATGCAAGTTGAGCGGCTTTTGATGCCTGTACTTGAGTACAAGCTTTTGTCAAGGAGTTGGGTAGAAAGAAGTAGTACGTTCTGGAAGGTGTAGGTACTGTGCATGGTACCGTGACTGTGTACAAGTGCAGATAAGTGCATTGGGGACATACTTTAGCCCATTGTCAACCATTCCTGAACTGGAAAGCCTCTTCCAGCTGTAGATTGGGACAGAATTAATGGGCTCTGGAGCACCAGTGAGGCCGAGGACGTGACAGAGCTTTTTCAAATCTTTCGTGTTCAACTGGAGGTCCTGGTGGCCGCGTGGGCAGTGGGACTGCTGCGCTTGGAAGCTGAAGATTGGACCATGTAGCTGCATGGATTTACCCAGTGCACCCCACTGCCAGGGAATATGTGTTAAGCTCGTAGGGCATTTGTTCAGTTATTTCTTAGTCTGTACTTAAAAACTTTTAACCTTACTGCTAAAGAAAAATACCATTGTCTGTTAGTATGACTGGAACGAAAGATGAATAGCGAATTAGCCTTAAGCGAACTGTCAATCTGACTTTGATAGCCCATCGCTTAAAAGGTCCTTTTATGTTTATGAAAAAGCATGACGTCAAAGCCAGGGAAAAAAGTAATACCAATACTTAGAGCTAAACTTGCACGGCTTCCAAGAAGAGCCCCTGTGTGAACTGTTTGTTTCTCTACATGCGTGGCTAATTAGCGTAGGTTACTATAAGTCTGAGCAGTGGCATTCAAGTTTCTTCTGCTGTTTCGGGGTAGCTTGTTTATGGTGCTTCCCTGTGTGAATCCCTCAAACTGGAGTAGCATAGAGCAAAGGATATCGCAATCGCTTCTCTCACAACCTCTAAGTAGTATGCTGGAAATGCTTGAGTATAACCATTATCAGGTGAGTTGTTATTGCACACTTATTTTAAAACCTGTTGCTAAGGCTTACGGTATCTTGGAAATCCTTTTCTGCTGGTACCTAGTATGTTATATTGAATTTCTTCCACAAATATAAGTGAGGGAAGTACGTGGTCGCTTGTAACAGGAAAAAGTCACTTTAATGGAACTGTTTTAAAACAAAAAAAAAACCTTCTCAGAGTATTATTATATTTTAGGTTGTTGTATACCTCCCGATAAAAACATTAGTGATCAAAGAAAGGTGACAAAGGGTTTCCAGCATATGGTGACAATCTTGCATGGAAAAACATTGCCTTTCTTCTTGCTTATTTCGGGTGTGTGAGAATAGTTCGTATGAGGTTTTTGATATTTTGTATATAAAAAAATTCTAAGTACTGAGAAACTTAAATGCAAAAATAGCTGCGGTTGAGGACAGTGATTGATCTGAACTGAAACACTTCTTTTCTTGCATCTTATTTGCATAATGTGTTTATAAACAGGCTGTCTTATTTGTATATGATTTAGGCCATATATCTGAGATATAAATAATTTGTAGGAAAAAAAGGTGTATTCCTTTTTCTTTTAACCAATGTATTATTTAAAAAAAACCCACCCCAACAAAAAACAAAACCTAAAAAACCAACAACAAACCTTTTGATCTCTCTGTTACTTGACATCTGATAAAGGACAGGCATCCCTACTACATGGTAGCTACTGACAAGTAAACAGAGTCCTGCAGTGCAACTTGTTTCTCCATATTTTAGTGAAAAATAAATGTCGCGTAGCTGAAGGTCTGCACGGAGAACCGTCTGTTCTGGAGTATCTATGTAAACTGGAAAACCTGAGCATTGGTCTTAAGTAGAGAAATCTCATGTTGTAGAAAAAAAATCAATGGAATTTCTTGTTTTACCGTTAATAAGTCAGTGGTTGAAACACTAGCTCATAAACTGATTTCTTGCCACCGAATGAACTAGTGAAGCGCTGCTGACTTCCTTGGAGCTGCACAGGTTTGTACTGTAAGTCAAATGCTTAGCTGGTAGATATGTCACAAATGTATAGCTCAAATCAATAGCACATATAATGATGTCGTAAAACAATAAAGCACTTCTTAAACTGTGTCCCACAGGTGCAGACTCACCTTGAGAATCCAACCAAGTACCATATTCAGCAAGCCCAGCGGCAGCAGGTAAAGCAGTACCTCTCTACCACTCTAGCAAATAAACATGCCAACCAAGCCCTGAGCTTGCCATGTCCAAACCAGCCTGGTGATCATGTCATGCCGCCTGGAACTGGAAGCAGCGCACCCAACAGTCCAATGGCTATGCTTACCCTTAATTCCAACTGTGAGAAAGAGGTAATACGCTTTCACTGTGCATATTCTTCAGTAAAATGGAATTGCAATCTGCTTTCTTTCTGTTTTAAACCATAATTGCTCATTGTTAAGATGTTACATTTATCTTCTTTTCTGAACTGTTCACTTTGAAAATGCAACTACTACATCTGTGTCTGCCTGATTAATATATATTTGCATAGAACATTTTGGCAGAAAAACCCCTGTGTCCCTCTAGCTTCCTCTTTTGAACTATTTCAGCTAATTTATGCTTGTTAAAATGACTTCTTTTTTCTCCTCGCCTTGCTTGATGCATACAGTGAATAATTGACCTTTGGAGAATACAAAGCAGTTTTGTAAGCTGTAGCTTTCTGGAATAATGTTATTTATGGCTCATTCATGTAGAAAGACCAAAGAGCATAGCAAAAATAACTGAAAAACACAAAGCTTTTGAGATATTTTAGGTATTTTTACAGTAAAATTTGAGCAAATGTCTTAGCTGGAAGGCCAGATTATCCCAGCTAAGATACCGTAAAATGTTACTGATCGCTGTTTCATGGTGAGCTCAGTGCTGCAAATGTAAGACTGCACTAGCTTATGCCTAGAAGTCGATCGCAACCTTGTTCTTAATCTTTGCTGGCAAAACTTAGTTGGATATTACATGTGTGCTCGGGTGCCGAAAGAAAACAAAAGACCTTAACAAGTGTAAGAATCGTGTCAATGTTTTTTGTAATGTGACAAATGGGAGACAACTGTATAGCTCCTTGCGTGCCTCCACCCTCCTCTCTCAAGCCTTTGTGCCAGATTTTTAATACAGATGGACTCAGTGGAAAACGTTAATGCAACTTTGAGAAACAGTTACTACAGAACATATTTTGCACGTGCAAGAGAAATTATTTGTGCTCCATAGCTTCAAAAGAAATTAAAATCAAATACTTTCATCCTATCGTCCCGGTTGTACCCAAGTCTTTTTTTTCCTCAAAATATTTACAACAATGTTTTGCTGTGTCATCAGGCACACGTGTGCATGACACTGTTTCAGTCGTGCTCTTTTTGGTACTGACTGTGCCATGAACTCAGATCCATGCTTTGCTTTTTCTTTTTTTTTTTTTTCCCCACTTTTTTTCCTTTTTATTTCTGCAGGGATTTTATAAATTTGAAGAGCAAAGCAGGGTTGAGAGTGAGTGCCCGGCTCTGAATACACACTCACGAGCATCATGCATGCAGGTACTGGATGGCACAGGAGCTGGAGCGCAGGTCCCCTTTCTGATGAGCATGTTTCTTTGAAGTTATGTTGAAGAATAAACTTGCCCCATAGTGTCTTTAAGAAGTTGAATACAAGGTGTATTTAAGGAACAAACCAACGTTGTTTATTAGCATTGCTGTCAAAAATGCATTAAGACATCCAAAGAAGGCTAGTGCTTTTCTAGCACTGTAACACTACGGCAGAGCGTATCAGCTATACTTTAAGGTCTCCTGTCAGGAAATCTTTTCTAAGGCAGATATCCTAAGACTGCATGTATATGTTCTTGTCCTGATAGTTTCTAAGACCACACTTCTATGCAGATCACACTTGCATTTAAAAAAGTGATATGAGAAGGCTTTAATCCATCTGTGGTAATTCATCCTCAGTAGTCATCTTTTTTTTTTTTTTAATATTTTAAACTAAGGGGTTTTTGTTTCTATCAACAAGACTTTGGATATGGGCTGCACCTGTTAGTGCCCTTCTTGCCCTCACTTCCAGTCAGTGTAGTTCCTTCTGATCACACTTTCTGGTGCTAATACAAAAATCCCATATACCACTATTTCTGCCATCAAGGTTATGCATTGATTTGTAGATGACTGTCATTTGAGCTCCTGTTTCATAGCCAGAAAAAAGAAAATAGTCAATCCTGCAGGACAACTCGGAGCACCTGCGTGGGTGCTTTGGAGGGCTCTGTTTCTCCTGACCGTGCAGGAGCTTATGGAGGCACCTTCCAGCCCAGCCCCAGAAAGAAGATGGTTTGCACCACCTAGCATCATCTCCGAGCTGCTCGGAGTGGTGCTTCCTGGGAAGGGTGTATGAGGGACGTGAACCCCACAGGTGCTGTTGTCGAGGGCAGGCAGCCTGTCACCCAGCAGCAAGCCTTTGTTCCCTCTCCTTCCCTTGCATGTGTCAAGGGCTTGGGCTTTACTGTCTGTTTGCAGGTTTTGACCCCTCAACTAGAGGAAGGAGGTTGAGGGTAGGCAGGCAGTGCTGCACAGGGAGGAGGGGTTCACGTCGTTAGCATAGCTTGTTCTATGGGGAGCTATCTCCTCCACTATTCCCGGGAGGAACTATGTGTCCATGGGCAGTAGTGCAGGGTTAGTGCTGTGGGGAGGAGTGAGTTAGACCACGAAGCCTCAGCTTTGTCATGACCTGACTGTCCTGGCTGTGTAGCACGAGTCACGGCTGAGGGATTGGATTTGGAGCGTGGCAAAATTGCACAGGCACCTCTGCTTGGGCCCATGCTGCAGAGAGCCGGCGTGTGGCTGAAGTGCTTTGTCAGGCCTCTGTATCCTGGTGTTTTGATAACTGGCTTTTTTCTTTGTCCACCTTTTCTGCTGCAGATGGATGATGTGATTGATGACATAATTAGTCTGGAGTCAAGTTACAATGAAGAAATCCTTGGCTTGATGGACCCAGCCCTGCAAATGGCAAATACGGTACAATGGTCCTTTCCTTCCAGTTTCCCCGCTAGTTGTCTTTCCTTGAGCGAACGCAAAACTGCAGCATGAGTTTTTTTCCAAGCAATTAAATAGTTATTGTATTGTCTCATAGAGTGTAATTAGGTTTTTTAAGATCTTAAGCCATACAGTTGCAATGAAAAACATGAATTTTGAAACGCAAGCTGTAGTCCAGTCGAGGGAATACAAAGGACAATTTTGCTTTTCTTACTTCAAAGTCAAGTTAGTCTGAGAGAGGATTGTAACAGAGGAGTGAACTGAACTAACAGAAGGGAGCTCATACCCATTGATATTAAAGGTTGCCATGGACATTATACTTGGCTTTAGAAAGCCTAGAAGGAACCTCCAGCACCCGAGGTTCTGTATCTTGTCATGTTCAAGCAAGAAATTATACATCATGTCCAGAGATGCTCTAGTTTAACTGTTAGCTCTAACATCATAGCTTTAGCTTAACCTGATTTCAAATGGAGAGAAGTCCATAGGTGGACCGCAGCAAAGATGTTACAAAATCTAGGGTAACTAAAAAGAATTAAAAAAACAACCTTCAAAACAAACAAAAGGCGAAGAAATAAAGAAGCTTAAAAACTGAACAGGGGAATGGGACATCAGAAGCATGTGACAAAAGACAGGAACACAGAGGTGTGAAAGTTGGTGAGCAAGGGAAGGAGCAGGTTACCTCCGAGTTGCCGTTTCCATTTGCTGGTTCACATTGCTATGAGCATTAATATAATCGTACTTCTGGCATAATCTTATTTTGATCTTTTATGGATGGTAGCGCCAGTGAATTTTTTGCCTTAAGCTTAAGTGCTGTTAGATCTGGCTGAGTAGATGTCTGCCAGGGCTGGCATCTGTTTCTTTTTTATCTAGTGCCAAAATTTACAGCTTACCACACAGCGTCAATTTTGTAGCATAGATTTACATTTGCTAACAGTACTCATCTGATATCATGTTAACCTAGTCCTGCGCTCCCACAGATTCCCACAGGCCTCTGAGACGTGATGCATGCCTCAAGAAACAGCCCACCAGCATCCCTTGCTAAATGGTGCCCTTTGAGCAGAGGGAGCAATAACTGCAGGGTCCTACCGGAAATAATTAATTTTCGTTTAATCTAAGATGACTTGAAAAGCGCATCTGTGCTGGAGTTTGAGACGAAAACTTAAAAACCCATGAAAAGATAGTTTTCAAGATAATTACTCTTTTATTGAGGGTTCAGGTTCTTCTGGAATCCTTTATCTGAAGTTCCATGGAGTGGGACCAGTGAAATTAGAGAGGTCTTGGATTTCTTTGTGCTTTTCTTCCTGTCTTGTTTCACAGGGACCTCTGCAGTGGCTCTTTGCTTCCAGACAAGCACATAATGGTACTATACTTTCTTTTGGTGCAAGGAGTCTACATAGCCAATATTTAGGGTAGTCTGCATTCCTCTTGCTTGCTGTATGACCACAAGCCTTGTAAAGACTGCCTTATCCACATTTGCTGTGAAATTTCAGAAATTGCCCAGTGTATGTGGTGAAGTCTGTAAAATGAGGATATGAAATAGTATAATTAAGAATTACTAATACATTTAAATTGCTGCAGACAAAAAGGATAATTGACCTGGTACCAGTCCTGAAGAGATGGAAATCAAACCATGTTTCGCTACAATTGGTTGGGGGAAAAAAATGAACCTGATGTAACAGACACGTTTTTGGGTTTGGTTTTTTTTTTTTAATAGGATTTAGCTCTTAAAACACCCAACATTTTACTGATAACAAATTAATGTCTGTAGACTGAGCTAAGTAGAGGTGGAAGAAATCAAGAGAGGAAGTGGTCTCTAAAGAGACACAACCTATAAATAGCTGTGCTGAGACTATGACAAAGGCTGCTGTTGTTCCATAACCAACAAAGAACAAAAGGACCAGTTTGTTACATTTGGGAACAGTACTTATTGGATAAGCAAAATCAGAGATTTCTGTGTAGAGCGAGCTAAGGGAACTTTCCAAGTACCTCTTAATTGAAAAGGGCTGCTTGCAATCAACTACTTATAGAAGTGTTTGTAAACTTTGGTATTGGGTCAAAAGTTAACTGGCTTTGCTTCTGTGGTGAAAGGTATAACAAAATGGTCACTGGTTTGCTGAGAGGGTTTTCTGCGTAGCTACGACCTAGTAATTGAATTGCTAGGTACTATGTAAAGTATTCTTGTATGCCAATTTGAAATGGCAACTAATTCATCCAACTAATCATTTTCTAGCAAGAGTCTGACATGTAAATCTGTGTAGTATGTACAGCTCCACTTCTAAACGTGATTTCCTGTGGAAGTTAAACTCCAGAAGTAGAGAGGAGTCTTATTTCAGGGACTATCGCTGAGTGTGTGCGTGTAGGTAAGGGAACAACACGACACGTAGGCTACATGAGCTGGGGAACGGAATCCCTCCCAGTGTGCACCGATACCTTAGAAACAGCCTTGTTGAGCACACAGCTGCTGTCTCAATGATTTATATAGAGCCTGAACCTGGGTGCTTGTTTTGTTGGAGTAGTGGAGGAGAAAGGAAAGCCTCAGGCTCCCCTGGATGTACACTGTGATGGGTCTGTAGTAGTAATTACTGTATTTGAAATTTCTGTTCTATAAAAGCAGTAATTTGTTTGTGCACCTTGTGAAGCCAAGGCCTAGAAGTACGAAATTTCATGAATGAAAGCTTTTTAGGCCATGCTGTTTCAATGAAGATGATAAGCTAAGCCTGCCATAAGCCACTTTTCCTTCATTTGCTTTTTGGGAGAATAAAGAAGAATTTATCTGAATGATGCTGTATTTAAATTTCTTTAACCAGAAGCGGCTAACAAAACCTTAAGGGAAGCATATTTAGGTTGGAAAGATGCTAGAGTTTGGTGAAGGCAGGGAAGGAGCCTTCTTAGCATCGGAAAAGTGACATCAAATTCCATGTGTGTCTCAGTTTTGAGCCTTGCTTCTTCCCAATGAAATGACTCTGGGAGTTTTGAACGTTTTTCCGTTGCTTTGTACTTGGGGATGAAAGGCTCAACTGTCCTAATAGATTAGACCTGAAATGTTTGCGAACTATGTTTAATTTTTTCCAGTTTCTTCCAATAGGAGGCATTTGAAATAAATGCTAGGTGTTGATGCATTGTGTTTGTTACAAGCCTCTTCTGGTTTTCGTTTTGGGTTTTTGTCCCATTTCAGCCTGGTGGCTGCTTTTGTGAGCTCACAGCGCTGGCAAGTTGTCCATCTCAAACCAATGCAATCAGCATAGGGGTCCTCTTCCCTTTCAAGTTCCCTGAACTCTGCACTAATAACTATTGGTCTTACTTGACAAGTCAACTAATTGTTATTCCTCTGGGACTTGGAATAGAATTGGGAACAGACGATGCGCCTCAATTTCAACTTACCTTTAACTGTGTGTATTTTAGCCACATGAGAAGAGCTGAAGTGTTGCGTGCACTTTATATTTTTCAGGAGAAAAGTGTTGTATGAAGTTAGTCCCAAGATATGACTTGAAGCCATCATGGTCAAGAGGCCTCTCAGAGGCTCATACGGAGTGTGGACCATGCACGTAGTCACACTCATAGTAAAAAGTTAGAACTGAAGCTTTGACCTGTGGAATTCAGCTTGCTGAGAAAAGTAACCAAAGCAAATTTAGACTTGAGATTGTGGGCATCTACCTCTAATGCAAATTTCCTGGATAAGCATTCATGTGTACATGCAAACCTGCAACGTTTATCAGCTGTGCCGATTTCTCCCTTCATCTTCGTTTACTAAGCTAATGCTCCATCAGCTGTGCTTGTGCTTTGGTTGTTGCACAGCTCTTGGTATCATTCCTCTGGTGCTTGCAGTTTCTGCAGGACTTCAGCATGCGCATTCAAAGGCTGCTGCCTGCGTTACATTCCCCTTTTGTAGGGATTGCTTGCACCGATCCCATTTATTTGCATGGGAATTTGGCACAGTGTTGACACCTTTGAGGGGAAAAAAAAATGTTAAGAAATCACAAACCTGTTGTAACAAGCAGGGTCCATCCTGTAGTAAGTAAAGCAGCGTGGTGACCTTGTGACCTTGACTGTTCTCCATGTTTAATTATAACCTAGCTACTAGTTTCTGTGTTTCTAAATGCTAGTTTCTAGATTTTAGGGTGGGGATGGAAATTAAGTTGTTTTTTTTTAGTTCCCTGAAATTCCTAATTAGATTTCACATGTCTGGTTCTGAACTTCAAGTCACTGGGCTACAAACAAGTTCTTTGTGCTCTCTCCATGCTTAGGAGAGTGAATAGAAAAAGTGCATCCAAGTCAGCAGGGTGTATGATGCTATTGCTGTGCCTGTGTCATAGATGCATTTGAGGGGCCAAAGATAGGGTCAGCCATGTAGAGGAGTGAGAGAGTCAGTGGTCACCCTGACATTAATGCAGATATCTAACAACTCGGACCGTAGTCTGTGATGGACAGCTGTGACCTTGGATTTATTATAGATGATCTGGGTTTTTTTTGTTGTCTTTTTTTTAATATTGCATTCAAGAGCTAAGGGGAGGGTGAGGGTTTGTAAGGCTGGATCTTGGTGAGAAGTCAGTTACAGTTTTTCCTCTGTCACTTAAAGTTTGAGTCAGGGGAATTAATTTTTGGTGATGGGCACCATCTGTTCAAGACAAGTATCAGCATGGCTTCTAGCTGGTAATACTTTAATGGATAGACATCAACTTTTGCTTCTTATGGTAACTCCAGATGGCTGAGAAATTTTCTTAGGTCTCTGTTTGGCAAGGACTGTCAGTGGGAGTTCAGTAGTCCAGGCTGTGACTCACTCCATTGTATTCAGCAGCATTGTTTACACGGGTGTAAAGTTAATACTCTAATCTCTGCAGGATCAGTGTCTTGGAGGGATTGTTTTTCTTTGCAGCAATGATGATAAGAAGTATTGCTACTCAGATAAGGTATCAAAGTGTTTTATACCTGTTTTTTCAAAACCTAGTTGGAAAACAAAAAAAGAGATGGGGAAAATAATTCACTCAGGATAAACTTCTTTAAATACATTTCAGTTTAAAGGGATAGCTTTGGTAAGTTGTCTTGGAATACTACCTTGTGTCTGTATAAATCTCCTTGCTTAAACATACCTAAATAAGAATAGCAGAATGAACAAGTAATTGAGGAAACTTAATGTCAAAATAATCTTCCTCCTACTGGTGCATGTTCTTGTTATGTAAGTTAAAGTAAAACAAAGTTTTCTGTGTAGGTAGCTTTCAAATCACATGAAGAATGCTATTGATTAATACAGTGTTCTCCCTCAAGCATGTGACAACTTACGAAGTACTTCGACTCACACATTCCTGGAAAAATGGAGCCTTCCTCCAGGAGCGTTCTGTAGGCTCTTTCAGATTTTTTGAATAAGAGAAGTGTTGGGGGGTACAGACATAATAGTTTCACTGAAAAATAAGGAGCAACAGTACAGCAGTATTTGCAGCAAATTACCTCTTCTGCATATTCTCTGTCTGCATGTTCTCGAGAAGACAGAGTTTTCCCAATGTAGGTGTTTTATTCCTCATGCCTATGCATATCTATGACTTTTGCTGACCTTATTTCAGACTTTGTTTGCACACGGAAAAGAGCACAAATTTCTTAGCAGGTCCTAACTCTGTTCTTGGGTACAAAGCCTTTCATAAGGGCAAATCAAATGATCCTTTTCCTTGTTTATCTTTTCCAGTTGCCTGTGTCTGGCAATTTGATTGACCTTTATGGCAACCAAAGCATGCCTCCTCCAGGACTAAACATCAGCAACTCATGTCCGGCTAATCTTCCTAATATAAAAAGGGAGCTCACAGGTAGGTATGTCTGTAATACCACCTTGGAGTAATAGTATAATTGATTTGAATTCAGGTGATATTGGACGTAATTTCTGTTATGAGAAAGAATAGATGGGTAAATAGTTACATTGTGCTTTGCGGACCATTTTTTAGCAGACATATTAGCTTGCAATGCAGTTGTGTTTGTATGTGGGCATGTGTGTGTTCACTGTGACAAATGAGATAAAGTCCCTGGTTGTTATAGTGAAACCTGCACATTGAAAAAAACATTGTGTCACAGGAAGCTTCCATGCATCTCTTGCAGAGCTGTTTTTTAGTTTGGGCTTATTATTTGCTCTATCAACACCAAACTTTTAACAACTTTACGTGTGTGGGATTTACGTTGAGGAATGCTACATGTTGAGGCTTTATTTTAGCAATGAACAAATAGCCTGTTGTAGTATGAAATCTGGACACGTCGGTCCTATAAAATGTGAAAATAGGCACTCAGGAGAGGGAATATGCATCTCTTACTTAATTTTCATCTTAATTTATCCTGTAAATGTCTTGTCCTGTCTGTGCTTCCAGCAGTGCTCTGAATAAGCCATGGGAGGCAAGGGGAGGGAAGGAGGACATTAAAAATCTCTTTCTCTCAAGCACATGTGTACAGAAGCAAAATAGTTTTAAGGAAGAAATAAGAAGTTTCGTATTCTCAAGCATGTTTTATTTTTACTGCTCTCCTTCACTTGAAAGGCTATAACCACATGTAGGATACTGTATTACAAGGCAAGTTTGTCTGCAGGATGAACAAATGGAGATCCATTCTAGAACCGATGACAAAATCATCTTAATACCCAGAGATAGACGTTCTTAAGCTCAACAGAGTCATGCCGTCTGCAGTATGGTAGAGGCATAGTTTCTTTCTGGTCTGCTGTCTTTCTGGGTTTCTGTTGTGAAAACTCACAGGCTGACTCAGTTGCAAAGCAGGTTCTGGGCAGGAATTAGTTTAAGTAGAGCAGTTTTAATAGCCCAGCAGTCAGCTTCTCAGGAGGAAATGCCACATCTCTGAGCTGGTGGGTATTTGCATTTGTATGACTGCACAAAATTTTAGTTCAGCACCAGATGAAGACACACAAACTGCACAGTGATTTGTGGCTGCTAGAAAAAGAAAAGCTTGTACAGAGATGGAACATTAAGAGGAGAGTGGGAGGGAATGAGAACTACTCAGTCCTGCGTTATGGACAGTTTCATTACCACAGTTATAGAAAGTTAAAGGTAGCTATAGTCTGCAAGCTAAACATCCAAATTGTCAGGTGTGCAAGCTGGTGGATTCACTGCAGACAGTTGTGTAAGACTTCAGGTAAAGAAGGCAGAAAGAGAGGGGAAATTAGTGAGTGAAGTGGTCTTGTGGAAGTCCTGAGTCATCAAAATAGACCTGGACTAACGTAAATGTCTATCTGCTGCATTCACCTGTACACAGAAACAATTTAGATGAGTGCTTTTTCTGTTCAAAATATATGCTAGCAGATTGCATTTAATTTAGGAGAGGTTTGGGAACTCAAATTTAACAGCAGTCCCTTTGACATTCATCTGGCCAAGCCTTTGTGCAGAAGGCGCTAATGATGGTGCTTTCTGACAGCCAGTGATTTTAAAATCAGCGTGTTATTGCAGGTGGGAGTCTTTTGGTTCTTCATTTCCCAATTCTGCTGTTGGAACTAGGCTGGAGAGCTTGCAATGTTTAAATCTAGCATTTGTGAGAAACCTTTCTCAGTCCTGCTGCACAAATATCAAAATGATGAATAACCAAGAACTGTTATCCCAGAGACCGATGTTGATGATGGTTGTGAGTTCTCAGCTGTAGTTACAGGAGCATTTAATGGGAATCCTGCTTTCCCAGGAGTGCAGTTTCCATTGATTTTGGCCTTACAAACCTCATATCCATTTCATAAAGCGATGTCAGATTAAGCCCAAATTTCCTTGAGACATGCAATAGTCTTTCAAGCTTTTTCTGGGATCACTTGAGAGCCTAGCATAGAAGATGTCTTGTTACACTGCATGTAATATTGGAGTAGCTCTGTATTCTAAGTAGTGAAGTAGTCAACTTCCAGTACTCCAAGGGAAACCCTTACCACCTATTATTTTGAATTGGGTAGGACATAATCTGTATTCCTTTAAAATAAAAGAATACAGGGAAGAAGCTTGTTGGAATGAGTGGGGCAGTTTGTTTCCTTACTGGAGAGTGTGATAATAGATCACATGTTCACTTGTCCTCACTGACTGACTGCAAAACTAAATAATGCTTGCTGGTTTTGAGATTTAAGTGCAACACGGCAAGGATTGATGACCTCATCCTTTTTAAAAACTAAAAGGGATGGAGCAAACAAAAAAAGAATTAAAATTGCTTGAGAAATGTAAGATCAAATAAGAACTGAAAATAACAACTTCAGGTATGCTTCTGCCTGAACTATTGCAGTCTGAAGTCCAATAATAAATGTGTGCAGCAAGGTTAAGAACAGTCCTGAGTTGAGGAGACAACTGATGTGCAGCATGATTGTCATTATTTTTCTTTTTGCTTTTGCTGAAGCAAGCACCATTGTTTTCTAACAATATTGCTAATAAGGGTGTTGACATTTTTGTCTTATTTTCATATAATGAGAACAGTTACTGTAGCTGGAAAATACAGTATTTTTAATAGATCGCTTAAGTTACACCTTGAGTCTTGTGGTGACGTGCAAGCACGTGCCACAAAAGGACGTAGCCTTAATTCCGGTGAGTATAGCCTCTGACTCCTGCCTGCTTCACGTCCTGCGCAGGTAGCAATGCAATAAGCATGCTGTTTCTCTGGTTCAGCTTCTGTGTGGTACGTAAGCTTGCCAACCGCATGTAAACATAGCGGAAAGGTATGTTGGACTTCAGCAGTTTGTTGTCCTCAAATACGTGGCTGAATCAGGGCCTCCATGGAAAATGTTCTCGTCATGGAAGTCAGTATGGGAAGTGTGGGAACAGATGCTCCGCAGGTGCAGGGGTGAAGGTCGACACCAGCGTTGTGTTTTGGCAATCACAGCTTACTGTACAGGCCCTTCTCACTCATTGGAATGGGTTTAATAATTGGTTTGACAAATATTGATCAGGGTTCCTGTGCAATCACTGACTGTAACATTGTGTTTGGATTACTTTAATTCTAATTACTTCATTCACATGCACAGCATGTATTTTTCCTACAGAGTCAGAAGCGAGAGCGTTGGCTAAGGAGAGGCAAAAGAAAGACAATCACAACTTGAGTAAGTTTTGGGTTCTTCGCATTTTGCACCAATTCTAGTAATGATTTTAGGCATTAAGTGTTCCAGTGCTGGTTTTTTAAATCTGAATGAGGCACTGCGTTCAGTATATAGTACCAGTTCATTATGTTATGCCCATAGATCAAGTATCTTGAATTCTTGTGAAATTTGTGCTCAAATCTACTATTGAATTTTAAACTATTTTTATTTTGTTTTCAATAAGCCAAGTGGAACAGGTGGTTGTTATCAATGGAATTACTGGGAAGAGCATTTGATCCAGTTGCTTTTGACAAGTCCACCTTGTACAATTTTGCCCTTTTTTTAATCTAAAATCTTAGATATGTGGTTAATTTGTGACTTTAAACATTAGTGTACCTTCTCAGTGTGGCATTTTTCTGAATTCCATTTTCGAAGGGAATGCATATTTCCAAGCTGGAAAAAAAGAACTAAAATAATGAACATTTCATGACTTAAAGGATCCCTAAGTTGTCCTTTTATACTTTATATTGCTAGAAAAAAGGAACTGTTTCATGCCTTGAGCTATTCAGAAGCCTTTTCCATAGCATGAAAAGCTAAAACAGGAAAATCAACATTTAAGTTTGACTTTTGGATCCTCAAAATGTTGCATCTGGAAGAGTACTTTTAAAAAGAGATTATATGTTTGGTCCCTTTTCCTGCTTTGGGATTTCCTTGAGCATCTAAATTTTCGTCTCTGAATTTGTGATGCCTTTCCCTAGGAAAACATTGGCTTCTCAGTTGAATCTGAAGCTAACACAGCCATCCTGGTCCTTAGTCTCAGTTTAACTGTACCACTTCAGCAGTCCCCCATTTTTACAGTATGGAGAGAACTTCTGTCTTAGGGTGTCCATGTGTAGGAGAGCAAAATAAATTTCTCTATCACTGGATTTTGAGCTTCATGCGAACATTTCAAAGATGTTCAAAAGAAATCTTTCATGAAACACTTTATATGTTGTAATTAAGTGTGACTATTACTTGTAACTTTTGTACTGTTTTTCCTAAAGTTGAACGAAGAAGAAGATTTAATATTAATGATCGTATAAAAGAACTAGGCACCCTGATACCCAAGTCAAATGACCCGTAAGTATAATGTGCCCAAGGAGACTGCGGGAGGGAGGTGTTAAAAGAAAAAAAAAATCTTAGGGGAGTAAAAGAATTTACAAAAAAAAAAAAATCCTGAGTTTTCTTGTATGATCGTGGCACTCCATGACTGTAGAAATGCTTGAAGGCTCCATTATATTTTTTGAAGATTGTTTTGGGGTTTATTTTTTCCCTTTTGGAACTTGCGTAAGTTTATATGAATTTGATGAATCCTGTCCCAAAGCAGTCACCGTAGCATTGTGCAGAGCTCAGCATCCGGCAGGACCCTGTGCTTTGGCCGGGCTGGTGTTGATGCTAGGAATGACCACCTTACCAGAGACAGAGTTGTCAAGATGCGAAACCTTGGTCTAGTCTTCCTGTTTAGCTGGCTGCCTGGCTGCTTGTCTTGCTAAATTATTCTTACTAGATGTCATAGCTTGGCAAGACAGAACCAAATCCCTCTTTCTGTGAAATGTGGGGCAGTTTATCTGGGAAGCAATCATATTCCCCTTCCTTCCAAGAAAAAAGAAGGAAAAATAAAGAGTGTAGCTGTGTGTCTGTTCACTGATAATTTGCCAGTGTTTGTGCTAATTTCTTAGTAGTTCTTTTAGGTAACTTGTCTTAACACTTTCCCAATGCTGATTCAACAGCAAGGAACCCCCCTTGGTCTGGAGCTTGAAAGTCTCACTTAAATCTGAATCAATGCCCTGTGATGCTTTTGGGGAGAGTTTCTATTATTTTA
The DNA here is from genome assembly GCA_013398225.1 of Steatornis caripensis. NCBI lineage: Eukaryota > Metazoa > Chordata > Aves > Caprimulgiformes > Steatornithidae > Steatornis > Steatornis caripensis. Next base: position 796,098 of record VZSC01017592.1, on the reverse strand, counting down.
AGGCAGTTGCTCACAGACCTCATGGATCAACTCATAGCCACTCTGATTCAGAGAGGCTCTTTAGCTTCCTTTCAGGCAAGCAAGACGACAGTGCACAGTATCACCCTCTGGGACAGGTGGATCTTTGGTCTGATAGTCTGCAGTAAACTTCTTAAAAATTTAAACAAAGTAAGATGATGTGGGGGAGAAGATGATGAAGGCAGCTGCTCTCTAAAGCGAGTGTGGGAGGAATAATGTGGGAGAAGCAGTATGGGAGCCAGGTACCCCCTGACTGAAGAACCATCACCCCTAGGCTGCAATGTGGCATCTGTATTTTATCTGCGGTTTAAGTTTAAACCTCCTGAATATGCTGCTGTATTGGGCTTTTCTCTTCCTACCGTATCACAGCTGTGATACAGTGCCACCACGAGGACTATTGCTTGCTGCTTCCTGGGAGCTAAAGGGCCTCAGGTCTTTCCCCCACAGAAGCACCAGGTCATATAAGGTCTTTTTAATTCCTCAGCTGAAATCAGGCATCGCCCAGATAGCAAGCTGTGCAATGTTGGAGAACCCCCCCTTGTGGGGTTTTGTTGTTCCTGTCTTGCAGCCTTGCCATAAGGCCATGAAAGGAGCCCCTGGTCTTCAGTCGCTCTGCGCAGTGCTGGTCCTAAACTGTGCAGAAGGCAGTGGGGAGCCCAGGGCTGGCTGCTGCACAATAGCTGCACTCTGACCATCTCTAGTGTATTTCAAATGCCTTCTGTATTCATAAACTTGGAATAAATATTAGCCGGGTGTTATATATATGAGAGATGTAATCATAGCTGCTGATGTGAAGGTAATCACTATAAAATAAAGCTTTTCTGAGAGCCTTAACTCTTCCTTTTTTATTAATTTCAAAGGGATATGCGCTGGAATAAGGGAACTATTCTAAAAGCGTCAGTGGACTACATCCGTAAGCTGCAAAGAGAACAGCAACGCACAAAGGAGCTGGAGAACAGACAGAAGAAGTTAGAACATGCCAACAGGCACCTGCTGCTCAGAATACAGGTTTGCTGATAAATAAGCTGCAAGTGTTCTTGATGTTGCAGTGTGTGACTGCAGATAATGATAGGAATTTGTAGGAAGGTGGGTTAGAAGAAACCACTATTTTAATTAACAGTGACCAATGCTGAGATGTCTGTAGAGATTTTTCCAGAAAAAACCCAGGATACATTAGTTTTTAAAAAAAAAAAAAAAAGTCCCACTGCCCTAGTAAAGCACTTAGGGCTGATCTGGTTTTGTCCTGCTACGGCCAACATAAGTTGCAAACTATACAATAGGAAAGATTTATATGGTAATTTTGGGGGGGAGGTGCCAGATCTAGGGAATTGGGGCTTCGTGTATGATTTATTTGTTGATAGTGTTTTTTGACCTGTGGCTTTAGTGCTTGTTTGCTTCTGAAGCAGTTCTGGATGAATGGCAAAAAAGTCGTCTTGGTTTGCTTTTGGGTTTTCTAAACTGTGTGGGAACCAACCTAAGTCCTGTCTGTCAGAGAAGCTCTACACATTGCAATCTTCTGCATCAGATCTCTTCTTCTCTGGATCAGCCTCTTCCTGATGCTCTGCAGGAATCTCTCGTCTGCTTTCTGGTGGAGGGTGAATGCTGCTCGCGGGACAGAATGGGCAGGGAGGGCAGTATTGGTGACAGACACTGCAGCACCATACCTTGAATTCCCCGTAGGTATCTTGGGGACTGGCAGCTATATTTAATGTTGAGGCTGCCTTGGCTCATCTGAGAGCAGTTGCAGAGAAGCGCACCTAACGCAAGTGCTCCAAGAGTTTTTGCAGCAAGACAGCTGAGGGCTGTGGATGTTGAGCTGCTTTTTTTTTTTCTACAAGGAGCTATGGTTGGTCGTTGTCTTTGTTCCTTGAAGTCTGTAGAACTGTAAAACAGTTCTCCTTTTCAACACTGAAAAGCAGTAGGTGACATGAACGTTTTCTCTGTGGGCTGTTGCCTTGTTAGATTTCCCCAGACTTACAGATTTACACAGATTTAGAGGCGAGAACTCTGTTTCTCTACTTAATTCCTTTGCCTTCACCTCAAGCTGGATAGGAAACCTTAGCCTTGCACCCTACACAGCTTTTGTTGTCGACTCTGTTCTCCAGGTGGACAAAGATAGCTGGATATCCACCCCTCTCCATAAAAGGGTAATTAAAGAAGTATATCTAGAATTGCGCGTAAGAACACATTACACGGACACAGTGATGTCCCGGGTATCCTTGTGTTGCTGTGCAACCTGCAGTGCGAACAGCTGAGCTCTGCCTGCAGGCTGCAGTGTGACAGGCTCCCTGCTGTGTCAGGAGACCCCTGAAACCACAGCATCGCTAATCCACAAAGTAGATAATGAAATACCTGAGAGTCAAGTGTGGCAGTAAACAGCTTTAAAATAGAACCGTCTGGGATGAGCTTCAGTGCAGTTTTTGTACTTTGTTGAGCAATCTGTTTGCTAGAGTGAGATGATAAAGATGCGACCCTTCTGCAGAGCAACATCAAGCAGTGGTATTTCAAAGATAAGTCAGATCACTTTTTAAGCATCTTTCATCTTCCTTTGTGTTAGCCATCTGCTCTGTCTCGTTCTTCAATCAAAATAACAGAAAACCAAGACACTTGAATAATGGGCAATATATCTGGCAGCAAATAAGCTAAAGTCTGTATTTTCCCCTTTTTTTGTTGATTCTGAAAAAAGGCTATTAACCAGCCTCAGTGACAGGAATATCCAGAAACAGTACAATCACAGCAGTGATTGTGATTGCCTAGTATATGCATAAATAGAAGCAAATCATCTCTTTTGCTGCTGCATTTTAAAAGGGCATTTAAGTGAATTCTCTTATTATAGATGGACTTGATGGAAGACAGATATGATTAAATGTGAAGGTGAGATTTAAACTTTTCATGAAGATTCAAAGAATCCTGGCTGTGTGTGAAGTCTAAAGCCTTCCTATGACTTGCTTATAATTTTTCAGTGCAAGAATAGCATTGCTCGCTATTGGCTGACACCTCTTTACTTCCAACTCTACCAGACTTGTAGAATGAGGAATGTCCCCTCCAGTGTCTCAGCAGGAAATGACGAGCATCATATAGACATGCTATGCCTTCACATGTGACTTTTCAAAAGTGCTAAGTGTACGCTTCTGCTATTTCGCTTGGTTCCCACCCCCCCACCCCCAACTTTTAAGTGCTTTCCTCACCTGACCTGATGCCAAACTTGCCTACCATGGCACTGGTTTGAGAAGGAGCCTGAGGGGGAACGTTTCGTTTCTGTGGGATGTTGGGCTTTGGCTCTAGTGTAGGTTCTGAGAAGTGTGAAAGACGTGTGTGTGGTGATGCTCACCCACCTGTTTGAGAAATAGTGTTCAGGTGAAAATCTGAACAGCAGAAGTGTACAAGGTGTGATGAGCTCTTGTTACTATTGGAAGGGGAGGAAGCGGTTTGTGCCCAACAGAAGGAAGCTGTAAGTCACAGTATAAAAGATGACAGATTTTGCTTTTAATTTGTCACTTATGCTTCTTCACAGGAACTTGAGATGCAGGCTCGGGCACACGGACTGTCCCTTGTTCCATCTACAGGCCTTTGCTCCCCTGATATGGTCAACAGAGCCATCAAACAAGAACCTGTGCTGGACAGCTGCAACCAAGACATCATGCCGCATCACACAGACCTGTCTTGCACTACCACCCTCGATCTCACTGATGGTACAATCACCTTCAGTGACAACCTCGGAAATGTGACTGAACCAACTGGCACTTACAGTATTCCTGCAAAAATGGGATCCAAACTGGAAGATATCTTGATGGACGATACCCTCTCCCCTGTGGGAGTAACTGACCCACTACTTTCCTCTGTGTCTCCTGGAGCATCGAAGACGAGTAGCAGGCGGAGCAGCGTAAGCATGGAGGACACCGACCATGCTTGTTAGCATATACTTGGCACACCTTTCATAAACTGCTTTATTTCTTGATCAGTAGATTAAATAATTTACCTTTTGTAGAATTTTTTGATTTTTTTTCCTTGTGCTTCATCAGTAGCCCAGTGTGTGTGCGTGTGTGTATATATTATATATATAGGAATTTTTTTTAGATTTTTTGTGAAGAAACTTGTATATTCTATTTTAAAACTACCAATGCCTCCAAAATATTGTACAGCATATGTACAGTATCTGTGAACTGGATTTGCCAAGAACTTTGAACTGGTCAAACCCACTCAAAGCAATAGAATTACAAATGAAGAGTCTGTTTCTGCTGGGGGGAGGGGGGAATCACAGAATTGTAAATGCCACCTATTTACTTGGAAACAAAATGTAAAGTTAAAGAATGTAAAGAAACAAAAAAAAAGTCCGATTTGTAATTGTGTTAATTGAATAGTGCTGCCTTAAAGATACAGTGTCCCTCAAACGTTGGTCTTTACATGACAAGTGTTTAGGGGAAAGCACCCACCCTATTCCACTCGGAATACAACCAACCACAAAAGTGTTGAGACATCCTGATTGTGTTGATTGTGATATAAAGTGCTGTTGCTGAAAATTGCAGGGAGATGTGAGTCTCTTTCTCAGAGTGCCGTTTAATTTTACTCTGAGTTGGTTTGGGTTTTCCTTTTGATCATGGTTCGAGTTTTTCTCTTAGCTTTTAATTTTGTTTTGTAACACGCGTTGATGGCTTTCCAACAGTGAAACACGCAGGAGCACTGTAAGTTGGTATATGCTCTTTGGACAAAAAAAATTGATACACTTTATCAGCTGGGCACGTTATGTTGTACATATCTAATAGGCTTTATTTTTTTTAAATTGCATTGTACAGTTTATTTTGATTTGCATGGATTCCTTAGTTATCCTCAACTTTTTGTTTTAAATATATTTGTATTTCATTTGTAAGATTTTTGCCTCTTAATATTGCAACAATTTTTTGACATTTTTAAAACTCATTGGAAGTTTTCTGCGTTCTTTGTAAACACTTGAAAGGAAGCTTTTATGCAGGGTTCTGTGTTTTAAGAGAGATTTTGAGAATATTTTGTATATTACAGTCTCACTTTGAAAATGTTTTTAAACACATTTAAGGTAGAGTACAAATTTAGATTAGGTAATAAAACAACTCCGTAGAGAAACTGAACTTACATATTTATTTTTAGTGATACAGAAAAAAGTAGTAATATGCTTGGAAACATAACTATGTAGTTAATATACCCGTTATAGTAATTTGTGTTTCATTTCAGCACTGAGGCTGACATAAGAAAACAAACAAACAAACAAAAAAAGTAAATGACTGTATCTGCAAATAACTGTTACTTGATAACAATGTTATTAATTTTTTAACATACAACAATGTTGTAAAAGTAGCTTGGTGCATTATCTACTCAAGTGTAGTCCTATGCAATAACGGTAGTTATACTTGTATTATGTCGAGCCTAGGTGTTTTACAGAGGTGGCATGTGGTGTTACGAGCTATACGGATTGAATGGATTTCTCGATAGCAGCCTACAGCTGACTTACAAGCAGCGGGCAAGCGTATCTCGTTCAGAATGAAGTGCCTTAAACTCTAGTTGTAGTCTTCCTTGACTAGCACTGACTGAAGTGTGGCATAGGAGAGAGCTTTAGGGTGATGTTTGTAGGATGTTGAAGTGTAGCATGGTGCCTACGTGTAGAAAACAAGAGCTTCCCGTTCTCCTTTGTGCTACACTGGAAATTACATAGGGTAAGTGAAATGGTTAATGACTGGAGTGCCAGTTTGGCAGGCTTTATAAGGAAACCTTGGTCGCAGCAGTTATGTCCAGAAATCAAATGTGAATGGGACAGCTGGGGATAATGCCGGGAGGTCCCAAAGCCTGTGGTGTGGCTCTCTGAGCTTTCACCCAAACATTTCCCCATGGAAGGGTTCTTGAAGTATCCCCTATCGGGCACCGCTCCTCCTGGCGCTGATGGGGTCGACGGGGACGCAGCTTGCTGTTACGGTACTCTGGGGTCTATGTTCGTGTCACTCTTTCATGGCTGTTCCTGGCTGCGTCCGGCCATCTCCGTTTCTGCTTGAGCAGCAAGCTATGTGCTAGCATTGATGCAACCACCAGGTTGTGGCTTTTTATTTTTAATTAATTTTTATTTTTTGAAGGAGGAGCTGGAGTTAGATTATAATGATGCCCCCCACGCCCCCACCCCACCCCAGACAGCTTTTGGGAATGTGTCTTTCCTAGGGTAGTGAAGCTGTGGCCCAGGGCAGGACCCGGGAGCCTGCAGGATGCACTGCAGCAGTCGTGGTCCTCGGGCAGGGAAATTCCCTGCGAGGCAGCTGTGCCGTAGTTAGATCTGAGTCGAGTATGCAGGTACAGGCTTCTGGTACTGCTGTTTGGTAATGGTGACAGGTAAAGAAAATCAGGGCTGTAAAATGCTTGTAGCTGTAATGCAGGGCTGCGTTACCCTTCCCCATTAAAATGGGACAGCTCTGCAGGATTGTACAAAGTCAGGGTGTGAACACTTGAGTGTAGTAACTGAACTGAAAACCACTGAATATATTGAGTAGGGCTTTTGGTTTGTTGCCCATGCTGGGCATTCAGAAATTGGAGTCTCGACTGTGGTGTATAAATATTTTTTCAAGCTTATGTGAAACACTGGTACTCACTGACAGCCATGACTTCTGATTTTTGGCTACATGCTGTGTGGAGATGAGTTAGGATTCAAGGAAAACTGTTATATCAAGAGCTGGACTTCTTGATAAAAGTCACTGTGGCCCTAGCAGCTGCATTGTGTGTTCCCCATATCTTGTGTTGCTGTGGGGTAACGTACATACGACTCGGCTGTGCCCTGCTCACTCTTCACCCCTTGTCTCCTTAGGCTACAGCCCTCCTCTGAGTTTGCCCACCCTTTGAGTGGAAGCATGTTGACGCCGCAGTGGGGACGTCTCTAGGAGACACGGACCTCCAGGCGAGTGCGAACTGGAGATGTCTTTGCCTGTTTGCGCATCGTGGGATGTGTGTCCGTGACGATTTACAGGGAGTCAATGGCAGAGGACAGAGACGGCAGTTAGAGGCCGGGTTTGGCATGAACTAGGTGGAGTGAGGTGGATGGAAGCTGATGCCCAGTCTGATGACGGTGTCTTATGTGACACAGGGCCAGCGGTGGCTTCCATGAGCAGGTGGATGGGATATCTACCAGATCTCACTTTGCCAAAGCCATGCAACAAGCAGGAACATGCAGAGTACCATGAAGTTCTTCCTTACTGCTTTTGGCCTACAAAGCAATATTTAACTCTTACAGCCTGTAAAAGCAAAAGAAGGTACATAAGGAAAGCACAAAGCACAAAATAATGCACTTACGTTTATGTTGTTTGACATGAAATGCACTGGGGGGGAAGCTGATGTTGATAATAGTATAAATACCTATATTTCTTGAAAAAGTGACATTAATTACTGCCTCTTGCTATGATGCTTGGTACTGTAATGTTGATATTCATCTGCTGTTGACTGCAGCAATAATTCGTGTATGGTCCATAGCACTGTAAATTATGGATCAATATTAATGTATCCAATGAAATAATTTGAACTGTTGTTCTTGATAGATGGATTAAAGCATTTGGTTTTTCACATACGTCTGTGTAAGCCACTCGTTTTCCATGTAAGTGAATCTTGTTTTTCTGTGCATTTGAGGTCCCAGCAGTGCTCCTGTGTTTGTGACTCGGTGGATGTGTCCGTGTTCCTGACCTGGTGTCAGTCAGCAATGCTGGTTGCACCAGAGCTGTCCAGTTGTGTTTGTATGGTGGTGGCAGGGCGGGGACAGAACTACGGATCAGACCCTTCTCGAGCTTTGCAAGTGTACAGCGAAGTGGACAGACCCAAAGCTTACAGTCCAGCCTGAGGAACAAAACCGCTGGCTGTGAAAAATGTTGTTGCCTCTCTCCCTCCCCTGGGCTCTTGCCTTTTGCCCGCCTCCCCTCCCAAAGTGGGTGTCTGCCAAAACCGCCCCCGGCTGCATTGCCCTTCGCCTCCTGCTAGCTGCCCTGTGTCAGGCATGGGCTCAGCGAGGCTTTGGGGTACCTACACCTCGTTGCCCTGCTGTCACTCCTGCAAGGGCACCTACACCCAGCCGTCCTACACAGAAACACCTCACTGCCTTCTCCAGCTGACCAGTGCCCAGAGAGATCCCAGTCCTCCCTCTGCTCACCCCTGGGTCACTCCTGAAACCTCCGCTCACCCAACATTCAAACAGCTGCTCCTGGAGCCTGCTGGGAGCTGCAGCTAGTGCTGGTTAAGAACCATCTTGGGTCTTGTTTTGTCCTCCACTTTCATTATTTTTCCCTGTCTCTCTGTTGCTTTCATCCCTTCTGGTCTTGTTCTTTGACAGGCTGTCGCTTACTGTGCTCACAGCGTGGAGTCCTCACCATCTCTGTGGACGTTGCTGCAGCAGCAGTGGTGGTTAATGCGTATGATCTCGTGGGTTTCATGCCCTGAGTACAAACAACAGAAGCTTTGAATTTGGCCTGTCTTGAAAATCTGATGCCTATTAGGAGTAGAAAATACTTAATTCAGTTGCAATTAAAAATGACTAGCTGTTCTGCATCACCCAATTTAAAAACCAACCAAGCAAAAAATGGTGGGTGATGCTACCTGGCTCTGCTAGGAACAGAGTAGAAAAGCCCTGCGCCCTCTTTGTGGAAGATATTGGAGTTGGAGCTTGCGAGTGTTTCCGGCAGGATTTGTAATGCTGTTTCTTTAGAAATTCAGCGCAGTGTTACAATGTGGCACTGTAGTACTGCAATAGGAAATCTATCACCAGCCTAGGATATAATGTCTACTTCAGGTATGAGATTTTAGATGTGTTTTGGCTTTCCTTTTGGTGGTCAGTTGTCCCAGCGTGCTGTGTTTTTGGAGTGGATTTCTTCTTCTTGTGAATTTCTTCTTGTAGGTGGGAGCAGCTCCAAGTTTTGGGTGGCTTGCAGAACCCAGGAGGAGCAGGAAGAAAACATGTTGTGGGGGTAATGGCTGTAAGTGGTTGCTTAGTGTGTGCCAGCAAAGACGCAGTAGCAGGTCTGCTTTAGAAGCCTTTTAGTTCCTTTGGACAAGCCTGGAAAATTCTGTGCAGGGTAAGAAAGTGAATGTTAAAAATAAGGCTGTCAGTGTCCAGTGGGCTCTGGTTTGCTGGAAAGCCCTGTGGCCGGGCTGCAGGAGGACGTGGGGCTCAGTGGCATAGTGCGACGGCACAGCAGGACCCTGCTGCCCTGTCACTGCCTTGTGCTTCCCTTCCGAGGAGACGCACGTGGGAGCTTGGCAGCTCCCAATGCCGGGAAGGAGATGGTGCTTGTGCTACCTCTGCAGATTCAGCAGCTGCTGACCCTTTTGCTATTGCGTCTGGGGGTAGTCCGGGCACCGAATGGTGGTCGTACTCTGGTTCTCCAGCTCCTTTGAAATGCACTTGCTTAAAATTGCAGGGGGGTGGTTTGAAAAAGTGTCCCTGACTTATTAAAATCAATAAGGCTTAACAGGATGCTGGCTCCCAGGTTAAGTACATGTGCACTGACCAACACCATTGTCTTTGCTGTGAGCTGAAGTGCACCTTTACGTTAAACTGCTCCATTTTTAACTAAGTTTTTGAGAGCGACTCTCCTTAACGGGCATGTGTTAAGGCTCATGTCTCCACGGAGGCCTGAAGCTGCAGTTTCTTCCTTTTTACAACTTTGTCACCTAGATTGCGAAGGAGCAAGAAGGCTTCTGTCGAACTCTGGCAATGCTGAACATGGAGGGATGCTCTCATTTGCGATTCCCCAGAGAGAAGGCAGCTTCCAGCCCCTTGTTCTGCCGCTCTTTTACCCCATTCCTGTGCTTCTCGGTGCTGAGGCACCAGTGGGCTCTAAGGTTGCAGAGGGAAGCGATGGCTCCTGCGACAGACCTTTACGTTAAATGCTGTCCAAGAGCTGTGTGAGGCAATGAGAAGACTGCTAGGGTCAGTAGGATGAGCCAGGGCGTGCGAAACATCTGAATACTGATTGCTCTTTTAATGTATTTATAAAAATCACCATGGGGTTGATGTACACTGTTGCGTATCATGGCTACTGTCTCAAAGGAGCTATGGGAGAAATCCTGACTGCCCGATGTGTCTGCTGTGGGCAGGGGAGGCCGGGGGAGCTGCACTGAGTGTCTAGGGGGGCTCAGGGACACCATTAGAGGCTCTGGGAGCTGGGCACAGCCCACCAGCGCTCACCTCGCTATAGCCGGCGGTAGGGCAGGCACAATTATGTGGGAGAGCGGGCAAGCGCCTGGCCTCCAGGGCAAGACCCAGTGCCCAAACGTGGGGCTCGTCCCACAGGAGCAGGGCAGGGCCGGGCACTGGCAGGGGTGCACGGGGCCCTGGGATGTCCTCTGGGCTCCGAGTGGGGTTTGGTAAATGAGGCACAGCTCTGGCGGCTCTGGTCTTGCTCAAATGTTTTTCCTGCTCTCTCGCCGTTCCGCAGTGCCTCTCCAGAGCTCCCTGCTCCCGCTGGCTTTCCTCCCTGCCTTTGATGGCAGCAAGAGATAGACATCAATTAAAAAAGCGAGGAACAGCACACTCTTGTGGGGCTGCGTCCCTTCCAGCCGGCCGCGAAGCTTTAATGATGGCTAAGCTTTAATGATACAGACCCCGTTGCGGTGATGATTTTGGCTGCATCCAGCGCTGGCAGGGCGGAGGTGGCGTCTCCTCGTGGTGCTGCGTTAGCGCCAGCCCGGCGATTCCATCCCGGCGCAGGCCAGCGAACTCGCCTTGCTCTAGGGTGAGCTATGATTTAATACCGCCACTCGCAAGACATTTTGTTGGAATGCAGCGTGTAATTTGTACCCGTGGTAACAGCTCCAGACAGACAAGCACGGCACCATTGAGCACGTGTTGTGTTGTAAGTTGTACGGGGAGTAGGGCTGTTGCTGTTACATTCAGCAGTGTTTGTTTAGCCGTTTTAAACGTGTTTAGTCAAAATCTTTTAGTGCCTTCAAGACCTCTGGCCTGATTCTCATTTTATGTAGGGTACATTGAAGGCTACTGTTGACTGGACATGAGTAATAACTGCTTAGATACTCCTTTATTAAAAAATATCAGAGCTCATAATCTTTTTTTTTTTTGCCTGCTGTAAAGCAGTTTCTAGAGCAGGTCGTTGCAAAAGAAATTACAATTTCTTCTCCTCTGACCACTCAAGTAATTTTGTTCAGACAAATCCATGAAGAACTTGCACTGCAGAGAACCCAGCTGGGTCCCGTACGGCTTTCCGCCTTTCGCTCTGGAGTAATACGCCATTGAAGGTAGTAAGAAAATAAGCAGAGACTGTAGGATAGTTTCATTTGAAAAAGCAGGAACTAAATCAAAGCTGAATAAATGGAAAAGAACTAAATTCATGCTAGACATTAAAAAATATGCACTGCAAACAATTAGGTGTATTTTAAAAAGTCGCTGTTTTATTAATAATACTTCCCAGCTCCTTCCCTTGATCTTTCGGTGACAAGCCTGGCAGAGGCACTCTTTATCAGACACTGAAACAATTTAGCTGCTGTCATATGCCTTTCTTGATGTACACGTATTAGTCACACAACCATTTTATGTTCTTTAGCATATTTTAGTATATAATTAAAAATGTGGCTGTCTGCTACTAAGCAACCAAGCATGTCAGGGGTTGATTGTATTCTGTCACCCACAGCAGAAGGGAGGGTAAAAAATAATAATCATGTGTTCACTTTTCAGTCTTAATTGTGCTCCAACTCCCTTGATATGTTGTTACACACGCACTGGCTCCTGAAGACGGAGGCAAAGCAGATGCGTGGGAAGGGCTGGCAGGTGACCCACAGCCACAGTGGTGTCACCAGTAGCACGCTGGTCTTAGATGCTGGGCTTTTAATGGGTATGTGTGATTTTGTGGCCCTTCTGGTTCAGTTCAGCTGGACCCCGCTAAGCTGCTGCTTGCCTTTCCATGGGACCAGGGTGCTTTGGGCCTTTGGGCCCCTGAAGGTCTCCCTCTGGACATTTGAAATAAGCAACTCATATCTTCCACGTAGGTAGATGGGAGTTGGACTGCTGCACTGAAGGACACTGATTGCTGGGTAGCCAATACTCATGCGATTCATTTATTTCTAGATTACCTGATGTGAAAAATGGCCCGTGCAGCTCCTGGAGAGGAGGTAAACCACTCACCAGGTGGTCACTGTAAACTCTGGGACAGGCGCACTGGAGCTACAGGTCTCCAGACCCAGATCACCTCCGAGACGTGGTCAGCACCACATGGGGCAGAGACAACACGCACCTCCCCTCAGCACATTGCCCCAGAGCACTGCTGTCCTTGGGGCTCTCTCACACTCCTAAGAAGTTCAGATCCTCATCTAGTCTTGTGTTGCAGTGTCCCTTTCTGTTCTAGTGGAAGACTGATGGTGCAGACGGCTTCCCTGTGAGAAGGAGTGATGCTTTCCCTGCTCGGTGACTGCTGCCAGGAACTGGCTGAATGAACCTGTGTTTGACCATTTGGAAAGAGGACAAAATTTCGCTCATATCCTCAGCCACAGGCTTATTTAACTCATGGCATTAAAGGGTTATTTCTATGGGCAGCTGTGGCTCTGAGGTTGTGCTCTGTTTGCTGCGAGGGCCTTACGGGAGGTCTGCTTGGTAAGGTGGTACCATCTGTGTGAAACCCTGTCCTGAAGCTAGAGAAATGCTTGGCTCTGGAGAAGGCCCACGGAAGTATTTTTGTGTGCTTTTAGACACATCTTCTCCAGGCTCAAGAGGAAAAGGGATTTATTGTCAGCTCTATTCCTCACTTCTCCAGCGTCTTTCTGTCTCTCAAGCATGTGCAAATGTACGCAGGCAGTGTGTGCAGCAAAGCAATTGTTAATTTAAAAGTTTTCAGGTTTTAATAGCTTTTATTATTTCAGCAAAACAGAAGCCAGCACATCAGCACAAACTGGTATGATATAAGGAAAAAAAATTATAATGCTGTAAATAATTCAAAGGCTGTTTGTTGACTGTGATTCCTTTGATTCAACCTCCAGGGAGAAGGATGACATTGCCTTTACATTTTTCACAGTCAGCACGTGATATATAACCTGTTCTGTCTCTGCAGGGATCCTGAGACATGACACTGAGGCTGCCTGAACCTGATAAACTCTCTTGGTGTCCCCTGATTTCTCTTGGGTTTCCCCCAGCTGACCTTAGCTACCCAGAAAGCACGGCAATGGGGAAGGAGCCCCGGCCAGCCAGGTACGAGGATGCCCGTGGCAGATGCTCCATGGGGACGCCCAGGAGGTTCTGTGTTGTAGCCTGGAGCTCAACTTTGTTCATGGGCAACACTGATGCAAATTCTAGCCTATTGTCACACCGATGGCTGGCAGGGGTTGCACAGTAAAAACACAGCTATACATCTTGGCGGCAAGATGAATCTTGCTCTACGAGTCCCAAGACATAGGACTGCCATGCTGTCAAGATACAGCCCCTGTTGTGCTTCACAGCAGCGAAGTCTGCTGCTCTGTGGCTACGTGACTGTGCCTGTAACCGCAGTGTGTCGTTCCCTTACACTGGGAGCAAAGGCTGGCCGCTGAATTTCTTTTTTTGCTAGTTTGAATGAGCTGAGAACACAAGAACTCAGAATGCCAAAACCAGTGAAGGAGATAACCCACTTCAAATATTTTATATAGCATGGAGATTTTGCATGGTGCCGTCAAGATGCCCCACTTCCTTCACGTGGTCTATGAGCCAGACAACACCTCCTGATGTCAGGGGTCCAACAGCAAGCAACGGTGGGACAGCGATGTGCAAGGCCATGGAAGCCCCCAGGCTGGATTAACCAAATGGATGAAGAAATGTCACTCGCTTTCTCCCAAAGGAGACAGCTTGCTATGGGCACTTGGTGGTTTCTCTTCTGAGTGATCACTTTGTGACCGCTAGTGAATTCTCTTTCAAACAGCAATTGAAAGAGGTAAATCAGGTCAGATGCCAATATTCTTGTTCCACGCAGCCCTGGGGTGTGTGTAGTTTCACAGGTGCTGCTGTATTGATCTTGTTTAAAATTCAGTCCTGCCCACTACCTTACGATGTTGAAGATCTCCACGAGTGGGGCAGGACCGCCGGCCCGGGCTGGCAACTCTCAGAGCGCAGCTGGCTCTTCTTCCAGTGCCATCTTGCAGTCCCTAACCCACAGCTTGTATGCTCTTTCCAGGGTCTCTTCACTAGTGTCATTGAATATCTCTGTAAAATAAGACTTGTAGTTAATTGAATATCCAGATAAGCTTTTCCTGTTTGCATACACTAACTCGCTAGGGCGGGAGAGTAGCTCCTCCAAACAGTTTACGAGAGTCTGTTTTCCTGTGAGTGTGCAGGGTCTGAGCTTCGTGGAAATAGTCTGGATGGGTGCTGATGCGAAAGATCACAAACTGGTCCCATGCATTGCTTCTGTTAGGGGCTGTTTGGGTTTTTAAAAAAATCTTATGAATGTCTCACCCCGGGTATTGAATAGATGCTATTTAATTTTCAGGTGTTTTTAGGTATTAGGCACAGTAACACATTATATTCTTTTTGTCAAGGATTGTTTAACAAATATTTTCAAGCATAACAACCGATTTTTTTTCCCTTATGACATTGCTGGTTTGACTGCCAGACCAGTTAGACTGTTGGTTTGCAGACACATTTGCAAAGTGAATTGGTCGATCATAATGCAATTAATTAGACCTCAGTCTAATCAGAAGTCTACTGTGTCTTGACAGGTTTATGGAAATGTTAGGAAAAGCACAAGTAAACCAGAAACGTACAACTGCAGAATGGCAGAGCACATTTTCCAGCATGTTACTGTGCCGGGATGCCCGCTGCCCCTCTCCCACAGTACCTGCTGTGCCGAGGCCGGTGGGCAGAGGCATCCGGAGCTGTCCCCCACTGTGTTTCAGGCGTTCCGTCAGGGCTGCCTTGATGAGGGGCCAGCTGCAGCTGCTGTGCCAGACTGGCAGCTCCAGGCCCCTCATGCACTGGATGATCTGCTCCTTCTCCTCAGCAGTGATGAGCCCCCGCACATGCGCGACGTACGTCATGAATGCCATGTCGATGTTCACAGCTTCTCCGTGCATCAGCGATGGCAAAACCCTCTGAAACAGAGCAAAGGTGAGCCGGGGAAAATGTTTGGGTTGACAAATAGTAAATAAAAAGGCTTTTTCAAAAAGTACTTGTTAAAATTGACATTCGACTCATAGCAGTAGAAGTACAGATTCGCTGGATGTTAGCATTTTGTGGTTTCTGGGTTGCAGAGGATAATCTCTTTTATAGGTAATTAATTGCATGTAAATCTCCCGTAGAGATCCAGGATCTAATTCTCCTCCCATTCAAATCACTGAAGAGCACCATGGGACGGAGAGAAGAGCTCTGAATTTTGCATAAGCTTTAGTCCTTCCCCCTTATCCCTCAGCAGCAATATCTCCCCAGTAATACAGGCTATGGTCTCCATACCTTTGCACTGTTGTAGCTCATGTTCGTGATTTCTAATGGCTTCACTGAAATCTGGTCATCTTTGTGCTTTGGTAAATGCCTGGTAAGAAGCAATAACTGGCCTGCGGTCTGAATAGGAAACACGGGTGGAGCTGTGGGGCAAAGGGGTCTCTTTAACCAACAGCACCAGGCTGGATGTGTTGGGTGATCTGAGGTAACGTGAAAATCTGGAGTTTAGCTGAGCTCCTTCTGCACAAAGTTTTTACACTGCTGATTGAATCTTTAAAAAAAAAAACAAACCAAAACAAAAAACCCCAAAAAAACCCCAGAAGTGGAAATATAAAGTCTGTCACTCACCATTTCCAGCTCTGGGCTTATAAGGTGACCAAAGTCAACCAGTCTGTCCAGGTCATCCTCCCAGAGGTTGGGAGCCAGCTCTTCCAACATGGTTTCAATGGCAATCCTGGTAGCCTGCCGTGCAGCGTCCCCGTGGTCAGCAGAGCCGCTGTAGGACTGGAACTTGGTGTCCAGCAGATACTTCCCATGGCACTTGAGCAGGCCAAACAGCCCTTTATGTTTCATGAGTGCCATCTAGGGTAGAACAGAAGAGGTAGTTCAAGGTAATTATGTGATCCTTATATGTACTGTTGAAAACTTGAATATTTCAATAGACTGGACTATAATATCATGTTATACACTGGCAAAGAAATACCTACATACTTGGTACACGGACAAGTTCTACCTCTGCAACATGCAAGAGTATTTCTGTAGACACAGTTCTGGTTAGCAAGTATATGGGACTGTAGGAGTAGAGAGGATACACCAGTTTGGTGTATATTCAGGTCTCTAGGAAATGTGACATGGTGGTGTTACACATGTTCCCAGCTATTGTAAGTGAAGATTTATGTGAAAGGCAGTGTGCAAATGCCCAGTAGGGCTCTGGAAAAATGGCAGAGATGATGGGAGCACTGATGGGCAAATTCCCTTGCTACTGGGCAACCCTGACCATGCTGTGAGCTTGCTACATGTTCCAGTAGCCCAGCAGATGGTTTGTAATGAACTTTGGCTATTCATGTGCCTGGCAGGAAACTCAAGACTGTCTCAGGTGAATGGTGGCCACCCCCAGGACAGGGAATGTATGGTGGACATCCCCAGGATAACTCTCATGTATTCCTTGGAATTGCTCTTTGGGCAAGGGAAGGTGGGAAAGCACTGCGATATGGACAACACGAGGGTTTGGAAACGGTCTCGCTGTTACACGTACATATTTTTTTCCCTCTCTGACTTAGGCATCAGCCCACTCCTGCAGTGGGGAATGGTGACCTGCGGGTTTCCCAGTGCCTGCCAGAAATCTCCAGATATCCTAGGGAGTTCCCACTATGTGAACACTGAAAAATGCTACTGATTAAGTAATCTCTAATACACTTTAATAACTTGAACTCTGCTTTATCAAAAGTTTTCAAAGGTCTTCAGGCGTAAAACCATTTACTGTGCACTTCCTAGGTAATTTTAGAAGTAGGATTTTTCTCACGGGAGATTGATTAACCGCACTCAACATACCCCGCTAGGTAGGTGTAAATTATCTTGCAGGTTATTAATCCCCATTATAATGAACCTCAAATTCTCTGGCAGCAGTTCATTTGAGAGTCCTATGGATCAGCCTCAATGGGAAGGTGCTTTCTTCCCTGGTTGTGCTGTGTCTATGTCTAGCCTTGAGTTCTGGAGTTTACTTGGCAGGGTTAGCAGTAGGCACTGTGGGTAAGGGACATCCCAACAAGTTTAGCAGCTGTAAAATTATACATAGGTTCAATGAGAGTTAAAAATCCTCATGCAGCCTTGATGGCCCACCCTTGTTTCTATAGGGTGGTTTGTATAATGCCATGGATGCTGACAGACATCTTACTAGCATTGCAGCCTTTCAATACTTAAACAGGACTTAAAAGACCCTACTTTTTGGTAGGGTCTGTTGTGGTAGGACAAGGCGTAATGGTTTAAACTAAAAGAGGGTAGATTCAGACTAGATATAGGGAAGAATCACAGGTTACCCATAGAAAGTTGTAGATGCCTTGCCCCTGGAAATATTCAAGGTCAGGTTGGACGAGGCTCTGAGCAACCTAATGTAGTTGAAGATGTCCCTGCTTGTTGCAGGGGAGTTGGACTAGATGACCTTTAAAGGTTCCCTCCAACCCAAACTGTTCTATGATTCTATGATTTCAGTTTTGAAAACTGCAGTTGCGAAAGTTCATACCTTTAAGATTTCACCAAGGCCATTGGAGATGTGTCGCCGAGGAATGCTCTGAATGAAGGATCTGTCTAGGAAACTAGCTACTGGGGGGGTGTAGCCCCCGAGCTTGTTTTTACACTTCAGGAAATTCACCCCGTTCTTTGCCCCCACGCTGGCATCAACATAAGACAGGAGAGTTGTTGGGACCCGAATGTAAGGGGTACGTCTTCTGTAGAGCGATGCGGCTAGACCTACAATGTCCAGGCAGACGCCTCCTCCGATGGCGATGATGGGCTCAGTTCGCCTGTCGATGCTGAAGTTCTGGACTTCTTGTAAGATATTCAAGACCAGGTCCATGGATTTTGTTTCTTCAGTGGTAGGAAGGGCCAGGATTTTGTGCTGAACATTATTCTCTTCAAAGTATTCCCTGACTTTGGAGCCATAAAGTTCGTCAACAACTTCATCTATGACAATAAAGCGCCTCAGCTTCCTTTTGCCGCTAGTGGCTAGCTCTAGTTGCTGGGGGTCAGTAATGTGACCCAAGAGCAGAGTAGTGTTAGAAGGATCCAGAACATTGTATGTTTCTACTACTTTGTAGCAAAAATAGATGGGAGCTTCAATCGTCCAGGAAATCCTGCCTTCAGAGATGCATTCACCTCTGGCAAGGAGCAGAGAACACGGTTGCAGGTCATTATATTGCTCTTTTGTACTTTGTATGTCTGAACTAGCTTAAGGACATAGCTGGGGGATGGGGAATGTGGGGTATCACTGCAGAAGCGTGGGACTGTGAGGGTGGGACCCATCTCCTGGGTATCAATTGCTTTGACACCAGAGAAACCCTCCCACATCTTGGACAACAGTCAAACAGCTGAACTTCTACATGGTAATGATAAAACAGAGAGCAAGAAGGACTGGAGAAGCGAATAATTTTCCTTCCAAATCATTCATTTGCCAACAAAACAGCAGAAAAACACAGACCAATCACCCCAGCTTCCCAAACGGGAGTGGGGAAGAGATCACCAAAATTTTCCAAAGTTTTTATGAAGGAAACATCCTCTGCCCAGTATATCTGGCTGATATGAGTTGATTTATTCCTGTCTGTGCACAGCCACACACATACACACACCTCTATATAAAATAGCGTCTCTACAATTCTCTGGTTGAACAGTGGATCTCTTTACCTCGACACAGGTATAAAAGAAATAGGAAGTGCTCCCAGGTAGTTAAAACAAAAAGGTAATTATTTGAGAGTTAGCAAAGCTTTCCATAGTTTCCATAGTGAATTTTGAAAGGCTAAATAGAAGCCTACAAAACTGGCATGTAGTATCTATCTGAAACAGGGAAGAACGCAGTTCTGCAACCCAGTTACTACTTCTCCTGCTGGGAAGGAGCAGCCAGGTGAAAAGCAAGTGGCCTTTTTAGTTTGTTGGGAATCAGGAAAGGATTTTTTTTGTTTGTTTGTTTTAGACAGGGCAAAACTGCAAAACCTTTTTTATACAAGACCTCTTCTCAAGCTGCTGTTGGGTAAAAATTGAAAGTTTCCATGAACGTTTGTTATGTTTTTTGAATGAGCAGATGGCTCATTGGATAATCAGGTACATGTACATGTATCTGTACATACTCAATTTCTTTCCACGTATCTGAAATTTCACTTATAGGTCTAAATAGATGCTTCTCTGCTTTCTTTACCAAATTGCATCTAAATCTGGCCCTAACCTTTTTAAGTGTTAAAGAAAAACAGTGAGGATTTATACCTTCCAGGAAACTGCTTCTGAGCTTTTAAACAAAAAACATCATCTTGTGCATTTTAACGCACCAAATATATACCTTATAACTGTACTTTACATACATGTGCATCCTTCTATGGTATGTGACCCTTTTAAGGGACAGAATGGTTTTGAGTGTTAGTTGGTGAAATCAGCTTTGGGTACTGGATGGCACAACTAGCACCCATTGCAATCCCTCTGCTGTATGAAATTAGCAGTGAATTTGGGGCTGAACATACCCTTGTTGAAGCGTATGTCAGCTGAGGATTTTTCTGCGTGTGCTCTGGGCTCTAGGTTCATCCTGCTATTGACTGAGGCCCACCAGGCTGCCTTCGGGTCTGCTAAAGTCCTGTTCTATCTCCTGCAGTGCTCTATCTGCCTGAGCTTTGCTCATGCACAGAAGCTGCCCACTGCTAACGCTGGTGAAGTTCTCTCTGACCTGACTGAGCAAAGGTTTAGACTTGTGACATTAAAACTTGAGTATGACAAACGCTAGAAAACTTCTGACATGAAAAACATAGCTGTATTAAGGAAGATCTGCATTGCAAATGGGGCCTTTTTCATCGTTTTTCCATCTGAGATGCATCGCACCAGGGAGACTGTGCAGTTTTACTAGCTAGAGCCACCCAGCACAGTCACCAATGAGCAATGTGGGCTCCTATACTTACATTTTTGCTTCCGAGAGAGTTATCTTGTCCTTGCAGTTGGAAAGGGCTTCTCCTTTCTTGATCCGGCACCACGTGCTGTTGACTCGCACCAGCTGGAAGTCTGTCTGCCGGGGCTTCTGGGGCATGGTGGCCAGGGCTGCCGGCACAAAGGCTTCTTCTGACACTGGCATGCTACCAGATCGTAAAATCTCCCTGTTAAGAGATCTTCTCTAACTGGGTGTCTTTGAGGTGCTTTTTAAAGGCTCCAGGTGACCAGGTGTTAGAAGGGGAGGTCTTGTCTCCACAGGGGAAACCAATTAAAAAACTAAGATTATCTAATCTGGGATGCACGTTAGGGGTGGTAGGAACATTTGAAGACACGTGCAAGTATCAGGATGCGGTTGTATAATCAGCTAGTTTTATAATGCTTAAGAAGTACAATAAGAGTGCATACATTAACTTCCAACATGATGCCCTACAGCAAATTCAAAGTTATGAAAGGCAATTTGTGTGACTCTCCATGACGTTCAGGAATCTCCTGTGTTGTGCGGAGCCTCTGATCTGGCTGTGCTCTAACCTGCTCTTATAGGGTGAGACAGGAGCAGGAGCATGGGGACAGGATCAATACCAGTTGGTTAAACCTCTTTTGAGCTCGCATTCCCAGGATTCTCTTGTGTTGACAAACAGAATGGGTTTTTTTTGCTATTGCTTTTAGCTTTTATGGTGGCTTTAAAAAAAATAATCAGAGAAAGTTTTTCCCCTGACGGGCTTTTTGAGTTGATTTGTTTGTCCAGCTGCCTGTGGGACTCTGAGATGCTGAGATTTCCATGTGGTGGACTCATTTCAGAATCAGCAGTATGGTCCAGGCAATGGTATCTGAGCCTTGATGACCCTGCCTTTTGGGTCCCGTGCTTTCCTGCAATTGTCACTTACTTGTCTTATTGAGACTATGCCTGATCCCCACTGTGTGCTCAGGGAGACCCCACCTCCCTGAGCCAAGGGCACGTTGATCCAATGGGATCGGCTGAGCCAGAGGGATGAATTGCCCTTCTCTAGGAAGGGATGGCATGGTGGAGGCTGGCAAGGGGCCCGTGCTGGTGGCCCCATGTGACCAAATGATGCACAGTTCACCTTTCAATATGATCTTCCAGCTGGGGCTTTCGGACGGTTCTGGGCTCAGCTTGCCACACCAAACACTCCCTTGGCTTACAGCTCTGTGTGCTGAGCACAGGGGAAGATCTTCCTTTGATTTCACCAGCAGTGCTTGAAGGCATAAACCCCTTTGCCTTCTCCTTGACCATGTTTCTGAAAGCTGTCCTTCAGAAACAAAGATCAAGAAAATTGAGAACAGATGTAAAAGCAGAGGCTAGAAGAAAATGGTTCTTCAAGAGCCTATTGGATAAGAGCTAGCTCTCATTGCATTGAAGGCTTATTTGCAGTCGAACTCCCTTAGGTATCTCAAATCTATGCTTGCAACAAAGCTACAAGAATAAACTCTAGAGCACTGCTCCAGGGAGGGTAATAACTCCTAGCATGCAGCTCTCCCTGCTGGCTTCATCTCCAGATGGTAAAGCGCTTTGCAAAGAGGACAGACAGTTATCCCCATTATATAGAAGAGGAAAATAGTTGCCAGAAAAGAAGTAACTTGCCCAAAGTCACCTCCAAAGCTAGTGGAAGGTGGATTAGATGGCATACTAAAGCTTTTAGCCTGTTTACCAAATACTCGTCTGAAATTTTAACTCCCAATCCAAACACAATTTGGATTGCTTTTCACAGGGACAACACGCCTAATGCAGTTTGTTGTTTACTAAATCATAAAATGTGATTGTCTTAGGTATGCAAGGAGGTCTGTCTTCTTTGTCTTATTTGTTTTGATTAATAGCAAACCACTGAGCATTGGGACTTATTTTATTTGCTTTTCTTCTACTCTTTTGTCTTGTGCATTTACTGATTTTCTGTTTCTACTTCCTTGTTCTATTTTGGAGGCGTTTAAATGTCTTCTGTTTCATTTTAGAAGTTGACAAATTGACTTTCCAGTGTCTGTCTGCTTGCCGCAGCCGGTGACTGCCATGTCCTTGTACCACCCATCCCACAGAGGGGCTGCCAAAAGCCCTGCAGCAAAGACCCGCTCCCCACAGCCCCTTCACCTCCTCTGCCCAGCCCCGGGCTCTCTCGGCACACTTTGCAGGTGCACTGAGTTGGTCCTTGACTGAACAAGCCCAGGGTGATACATCCCAGAGGTGAAAGATGCTGTTCTGGTTATCGGGTAGTCCATGTTCCTCATTAGCTTCAGTTTGTGTTTCGTCTGTATGAAGAGGAGATGGCTGGCTGACCTCTGCTCCATCACATGCTCTTTAATTACTTTAATTCCTCACCAGCCTTTTCTGCTTCAGCTCTGCTCTAGGCCAGTTTAGGCTTTTGGATACTTTGGATGTTTCCAGTGGTTTCTCCTGACGCCTTCTCCAGCCAGTGCATTCGTGGGACCCTTCTGGGGGTGCAGGACCACTGGTACCCGTAGGACACAAGTTACTCCAGCAAATGCAGAGACCTGGCCTCTGAGCTGGACCCGAGAGCAGCAGATGCTTCAGTGTTTGGCTGTGTGGGGCAGCAGGTGACCTCGTAGCTATGGACCTCTTGTAGATAACCTGGGATTCAAAGTCCTGGGACTTTTTGGACTCACACCTGATGGTTTAGCTGGGACATGTCTGTGCTATGTAACCAGAAGGTTATGAAATTGCTGAAAGACAGCAGCTTCCCAAGGTCAGGATGTGAATATTGCTCTTATGTAAAGTGAAGGCATTGAAAGCAGGCATTCCCCCAGCCCCTCCCTTTTTTCATGTCAGATGCTGTTGGATCTCACCCGCTGCCTGTGCTCTGGGTGGGGGCAGCCCCAGCCCGGGCCCATCCTGCCTGCGCAGCCTCTCCCCGGGGCTGGGGCTCTGCCCAGGTGATCGCGGGTAGAGGAGCCTGGCCCCTTGACAGACACCTGAGCACCGACCTGCTGCTCTGCAGAGGCAGCAAACCCACAGCAGCATCCTCTGAGGCCAAGGGACAAGAAGCGACATGCATAATCCCGCAGGTAACTCCCTATGTGTGGTGGGAAGCTCCAGGGGAGGCGGTGTGACAAGAGGGGACGCTGTGTGATGTCCCAGTCCTGGGTGCCCCACTGCCCCGCAAAGATATGACTTACAGGGTCTGTGGCTCAGTGGAAAGAAGCAGAGGACGGGTTTATTGGGGAGAGGAGTTTGAGGCTGAGCAGGGGCAGTGAGTCTGCAGGAACCTGAAGCAGAGGGAGGAGGACGCTTCCAGCAGAAAGGGATGGATGGGAAGGTGGACGCTCACAGTGCCAAGAGGGCTTTGGCGGTGACTAATTTCTGATGGATTGGGATGCTTGTGTTTTAATTTTTTTTTCTGCAACCTTAACCTTGCCTTGGTGCTTCCTGTGACAACCACGTGCACGTGGCGTGGCACACACAGCGAGAGGTTTGCTGCATTTTTTTTTTTTTTGCCGTTTTCTGAAATCAACAGCTGATTGTGGGAATGCAAGCTACTCTGAATGGAGAGACTTTGTTCTCTCGGAGCCTGATCTAAAGCCCAGTGAAGCTGCCAATAGACTCCCCTTGACTGCCTTGGGCTTTGGATCAGACTGTCAGTAGGTATCGCTTATTCCTGCCGCACACAGCATCCTTTATTATGTATGAAAATAAACGCATGCTTTGCGTACTCTCTGCCAGTGACTCCAGAGCCTCCCTAATGCAAGCAGAGGAGCACTGGGGAGCATCCAGCTTTTCTACTACTTTTCCAGCAGTAGAGCCCATAGAAAACGCGTCAGCCGGCATATGTTTTCCTCCCCTTCACCTGAAGTCCAGGCAGAGTTTAGCACCTTGGTTCCTGCCATAAGCGGCAGCTTCTCTACCCTGGCTGCTTTCTCCCCCCTTCCTCCTCATGCTCCCGCTCCACTCCTAAGCCACTACCTCTCCCCGTGCTGTTGCGTTGCTGCTGGCTTTGCTGCAGGCTCTGGCACTACCGATTCTGAGGCTAAGCATCGGCTAAGCTCTGCTCAGGACCCCCTGCAATGTTTAATGACCAGGCTTGGCCCATGCTGCCAGCCTGCCCTTGGCCACACCTGGGCTATAACATGCCTGTGCCCCAGTGTATGACCCTGCCTGGGCTCACGGGTGGTGGGTTTGGAGCCACTGAGCAGCCCCAGACGTGCCACAACCATGCTCCTGCTTCCCTCTGCTACAGCTCCATCCATATGGTGGGCATACATCACAGCTGGCTTTAATGTATTTGGGTCAAGCAGTAGCATAGATTCTGCTAAGAGGCTGCAGTTTCATGTGCAGGGTTCTGGTGTGGTAAGGACATAGCTTGAGCATTTCGTTGTGGTTTCCATAAACAGGATCGCCCGGTAAAAGGCAATGGCTGAGGTGTATTTACACGTTAAGATCAAGTGGTGAGTGTTGTGATAAGCTGTTGTCAATGCCTGAGGTGCCTTAGTGAATAGGATGGCTGGAACTGTTTGGGACAATTGTATCAGACTGGGTTTCCAAGTGCTTAGCACTGAGCAGCTCTTGCCAAAGCGCTCAGCACCTGAGCACCGAGCCGTCCGGCTGCATGGTGTTTGGGTGGATCAGGTTCAATGCTCTGCCCTGGCTGGGAAGGGTAGCTCTTCTGGAAGTCATTGCTGGGGCTGCAAAACATATCTAGAGGCTGGAAGGTGCAATGAGGGTAGCCCAAAAACTAGAACCAAAGATATGGTCCTGCATTTTTGGATGTGGCACCTTTGCTTCGTTTTTGCCAAATCCAGACTGCCTTTTTGGGTGTTTGCCTCCAAGCTTTCTCCTGGGCGGCCCCCTGTAAACGGTGCAGTGTCCTCTCCTTTCCTGGCTGAGTTCCCCCCACCCAAAGAGTGCCATATGAGCTCAAGCTGCAGAGTTTAATTTTGCTTCTGGAGCACCATGTCCCTCCACAACACTGCACCACATGCCTGCTCAGGGGACACCATCGTCCCCCACATACAAACTTGCCCCCACCTGTAATCCTGACTCTGGACTTTAGTACGAACGAAAAGTGCCTGGTTTTGGAAAAAGCAGAAGCTGCAGTCTGTTATTCAGCTTAGCTGTAAACAGGCTGACTGTGCTCTCAGCATCTACCAAGGGAGATGCTGGGAACTATCCTGCTGGCAACTGTGGTCCATTTTAAGAACTGTCACCTTATCTTTTTAATGAAGCTGCTGGAGGCTTAAGGCAGCCCTTTCCTGCTCTTTCCTGGTAGGGCTTGAACTCCTTTTTTTTTTTTTTTTGCATCTGGCAGCATTTTTCTCCTCTGAGTGATCCCCTCCCTGCCTCCTTGTATGCATGAAAAAGATAATGCACAACTAGATGGGAAAGGGAAAGAGAGAGATGTCTGTGCATAGACAGAGCTGTGGGGAGGCAACCCGGCAATCTGGTATAGTGCTTAATATAGCCTAGCAGCTTTGCTGGGACTGTGCAAAACTATGTACTAAAATGAAGAAATTTTCCTGGAGTAACATAAAATAAAAAGTAGTTACGCAATTTTTTTTTCTCATCTGAGCGCTCAGAGCCTTGAGCGCAGCCTGGCCGGGCCCTGCAGCCAGCCCTGGGCTCTGCTCTGCCTGGTCGGGTGCTTGCATAAACGAAGGCAATTCTGACCTCTGCTGTTGGCCCAAAGCATCATCAGGCTGCAAGAAACACCGCACCTCCTGAAAAGGTTGTGTAATCTTAGATAAGGAGTTGATCTTGGCATGCGCTGCATGCTCCCTCTCCCTGGTAGCACTCCTAGACGCTTGCGGATGGTGCTATAACACCGGTTACAAAACAGCTGGGGGTAAATCTTGTTTTCCTCCTGCTTGAGTGACAGAGGATCCTTGTCTGTTACTCATCCAGAAGCGTAACATGATTACTAAAATCTGACATGGATTGCGAACATGTTTTTTCCCCTAAATTAACAAAAAACCTCAGAGTGCCTGGCAGGGAGGACGAGCAGCTCCCGACCTCCAGCACCTTGCTGCCGTACGGTGGGAGCCTGGAGACGCTTGCTCAGGCAGCAGTGAAAATGCTGCAAAAAGACAATGTATCTTCATGCAATGTGTAGGTGGGCTGACATCAACAAATTAACGTGGTCTGTCAATGAACTAACATGGTCTGGGAAGGAGGTGGTTATCCCTGCACTTGGGTTTGATTATAAAACTGCTGAAAGACATATAAGCTGCCGTGATGGTGAGAGACAGGCATGAGATGTAAACCAGGGGCTGCTAAATCTGCCTTCCTTGTACGTTAGGTTGGGCTACTGTTGTGAGCATGATGCTGTTTAGACGACCTCTAAGTCTGAGCCAGGCTGGCAATTGCCATGTAAAATGCACGTATATTTTATGTTGCTTGTCTAGTTTCAAGGTAATTTTTTTTGTAATTTGGATAATGAAAATCGGTGGCGTTGTCTCAAAAAACAACCAAGTTGTCATCTTAGTAGCTACAGAAAGCTGACAAATGCTGCTCTGAGAAGTAGACCTTTGGGGAGGTTTAGACCTTTTCCCCGTTCCCAAACCCATGAGTTTATTCACATGGTGCCCCTGGGTACCAGGGGGAGGAGAGGTCCTCAGCATCTGGAAGCCCTGGTGCTCTTTTGGTGGTGGGATCATCTGTTGTATCTCTCTTCGGCTTGGTGTGTGGGGGAGTTGTAGAAAGAGAGACTCAAAGTGGTGTCGCGCCGTATCCATCTCAGATTTTAATTTATGCTTTTAATTTAATTTTATTTTAAATGCTCGGACAGAAAAGTCATTAAAAAACCGAAACACCTTCCTGTCATGTACCACTTGGCTGGAAAGTGACACCAGACCACAGTCAAAGCTGGGTTAGGACACCCATAGGCCCCAGTGTTTGGGGAATATATCCAAGGTGGCATTGTAAGCAGATAGGAAGAAATGGAGAACAGAGAGGTCAGTCACATATGTATCCCCACTTTGCAGTCTGAGACTTTAATGCTCTTCTGATTAAAAGCTATTCCTAAAATGCGCTGTTGCATTTGCCTTCATACAGTGTTTCTCAACAGTGGGCTATATGAGGTGATGCTCTGATGTCCTCTGTGGTTTATACCAAAGCTCTGCTGGCAGGCTGTGCGGCAGCTGGATGTCCGTTCTGGGATGGGGTCGTGGGGCCTGTGGCAACAGCAGTTCCACGTGGACAGGGCTTTGCCCCACAGCTGCTGGACTGGTCCAGGCCAGTCCTCCAGAGGAAACATGTCCTCTTTTCACCTGCTTCACTTAGTTGTCTGCAGCTTTTCTATCATGGGGAATAAAATCCTGCCAGCGGCAATCTGCTCCACCCTGGTTATACTCACATCCTGCCTGACCTGTGTCTCTGAAATCTGGTCTGGCTGGTCCTTTCATAACCCAGCACATGCTCTTACACTTGAGGAGTGGGGGAGTTTTTCTGAACCATGCCTCACTTTGCAGGGCCATAGCTTACCAGGGTCCATTGTTGCATTGCTGCCACGTGATGGTATGGGTTTTCTGGGGCCTCAGGGCCGGTACAGTGGTATGGGCAAATGCCCCCAGGACAGGCTATCTTGATCCTAGTGATGTTTTCACAGCCTTAGAAATGCTGACATGTTGTTGTGTTGTGTATAACTGTTTCTCTCTCCACCTGAGTAACCAGCTTTTGGCAGGGTCTGGCTTGATGATGCTAGGAGATTTGCCATGCGGTGCTGATGGGTTCAAGCGCAGTTAGTTTTTGTGACCTGAGAAACAGAGGGTTCAGGATGGTATGTCACTGCCATGAGCTGTTGTGGCAGGTTGAAGGCAGAAGAAGAGTTAGGAGATTGCATTCCTGTCAGCTTGATTGCTACATCACCTGGTTAAAAATCATTAGTTGAACAGTATCTTTGATTTTATGCCATCACAGATTTGGCACAATAAATTTTTATTTGAGCATTTGTCAGTTCGGCTGTATTAGGACAGGTGTAATCGTATTTTAGACACAAGCATAATGGGTTGCTCTGCAGACTCTGCACAGCAGCCTCCACAGCCTGGACATGTGTCGGGGGGACTCGTGCACCCCGTTAGCATGCAGGTTATGGAGATCCTGCTTTTTACAAAACTAGCAGTCCCTATGTGTCTTGGCCTGAGAGGATCTTCCTGGTTTTGCAAGAGCAGTTTGGCAAGTGCTCTGTTTCCTCCAAGGAAAAAAATCACCTAGAGGAGTGGGTTTCATATGCAGTGGTTTGGTGTTCAGTGTTCATGTGAGGCCTTAAAAAGTGAAAATTCATGTTTTTGAAGTATTCTTATCCTTTTCCTCTCAGAAAAAGTTCAGCAGTGGGATAAAAAAGGGACAATGCAGGAGGCAAAAATGAATTAGATGTGTGATATTTTTTCAACTTGAAGAAGTTTCCGTGATTGTTTTCATATTCCTCCCAAAACCTGTATTGTATAAGGAAAAAAAATGCACTTTGGTTTTTTTGGTCTAAATTACTCTTCTGCTGATCTGGGCAGTTACGAAATCATTGCTTTTCCTTTTACCTTCCATTTCAGAAACCCCAGCTGGACTCATTGCTGAGAACCTTCTCAAAGCCAAGGAAATAGCCCTCAGTGACTCTCGTGTTCCTGAACAGCTCAAGAATTACTTAAAAAAAGCTCTTGATGTTGCTCTTGGACTAGACCCTTACCTGGATGCAATGGCAACTTCAGAGAGGTACGGATGCTCCTTTGTAACCTGGTGCTTTTTTCCTGTGACTGTATGAATATGTTCTTAGATTTTTCTGTTCAGAATATGCCATAAACACAGAGGACAGTGGAAGGAAGAACAATGAGAGTTAACCGCACCAAATATATAGCAAAATGTACGTGACCTTGAGGAGAGGAGGTGAGAACACAAAGTCGTAACTCAAAATTTTGAAAGGTATTCTGCCGGTTGACTATTGGCTATGGCAATGTCTGTGTTGGACCATATCCCGTGAAAAATCAGCAAGCCAGCCTCCACACAGTGCCTCCTGGAAGGCTCAAACAATGAGCTGCTGGATCAAATTGGTGCTGGGATAAATAAGGAATGAAGACAACCCACACCTCTGAATCTACCCTATAATAACGGCCTTTATCTGCAGCTTTTATCTCCAAGCGCTTAACAAATACTAACTAATCTGCTAACTAAATTACTCTAGTAGCTAAACTAATTAATTAAACTAATTTAAGGTATCATTAATTCAGAAGTCCAACTGATACCCTCATTATTCTTTTTTGAGCTACAGTATATTACCCAGCCATGTGGGGCCTGCTAAACAATTCTCATTTATCGGTGTACATTTTGATATGTGGAAAAAGCTAGTTCTGTCTAAAATTGACAATGTGTAAACTGTTCCAGGCTGTGGATTACGGGAACGCTGAGTGCTCGTTCTGTTGCTGAAATAATAGCTGATAGTTGTTTGACTTACGCTTGCTGTACGATAATAGCTATACATTATCTTATTAAAGTCGTTAAAGCATTCGTGAGGGGCAGAAAAGAGGTTATATGAAATGTTCTACTCTTTAAGTCTTGGATTATCTGAGTGTGGCTGACATGGGTTATGAATTCTTTCTCATTTTACTGAGGAGTGGTGGGGGAAGCTCTGGGGAAAAAAAAAAGAAAAAGCTGAAATGGCTCTAAATTCTGGCCCACAGAAGTGTCACCAGCCATTTCTGGCCGTTACTTTCTCAGATAGGGAAATCTAATCTGTCCAGAGACTATAGACTTCTTCCAGTCATCTATTCCCTTCTCGTTGTAATAGGTAGCATCTCACTCCATCCAGAGTCGTTGTCACAGGCCTGGCTTCTGTGAAAAAGCATCTGGAGATACCCTGCTTTTCTCAGCAGTTTGGGAGGAAGATAATTTTTTTCCTACCTTGCAAAAAATTTTGGATTTTACATCTTTTTGCCCATTCAAACAATGAAACCTTTTTTGGCTGAAAAAATAAAAATCCTCAAAACCTGGCCAGGGTAGCTGGAACCTTTTACTCCCAACTAGCAGACAGATAGACACCTGCCTGGGGCCAACTGGAAATGGGAAAGATTTGGGGCTGAACAGTCGGGAACACTTTCCCTCAACCCCACAACCCCTTCTTCCCAAGCCCCAATGGCCGGAGCAACTGCCAGCACTGAGACTATCGCCAAGCCAGATCCTCTTAGGGATGTAATTTAGGGATATTTGTAATACTTCTGGGCTAATTTTTCATGCTTATGCACAAATGGGCCTTTTCCAGGAGTTCCCTCCTGCTGTTGCTGTCCTTTATGCAGGATACTCAGATTTTGGTTGTTACCATAATGTTGAAATTTCTTTCTTTTTCCAGAAAACCTTCACCTGACCATGGCCCAGGGGATGCTGGAGGAACCGAAACAAGAGTTAGGCTGCAGGCAGAACGTGCCTCTGGCTGTTTGAATGGCAAGTTGGTCAACCAAGAGGGTAAAATTGCACCAGACTGGTGTAAAAGTTATCACTGAAATTCATCATCCTCTCCTCCTCTACTTGAGTGGGGATAGGATGAATGCCATGGAAATGCTCAGAAAATGTGGAGAATTACTTAAAAAGGGTGGTAGGAACTTTCTGTAGGCTTTGATCTTCCTTTTGTGTGAATTTTCCCCGTCCTCCACCTCCCATGACCTTGTGCCCATGCATACGTGCCTGCACACATGCTCGTGAGTGCTTTAATTCAGAGTTCCAGCCCCATCGTTTAGTGAGCAGCGAAGAGAACATCATTCTCACTGGAAGGCGAATGAAGGAAAAAATAATTTTGCTTTTGGTTTGGTGGTGTCCGATATGGGTTTTTGTGCTTTTTGTGGTGGAGATGGCCTGTAGCCGAGCACTGTACTTTTTCAAGTAACAATACCTAGGCTTGTATCCCTATGTAAAGCCTATTACACTAAATCTATTCCCAGATTCATTCTTCCCAGATGTTCCCATCTTTTGAGTAATATATCATCACAGTGAAGTACTCTTATAATGTATTACACTAATACATTGTTCGAAGGACACCACTGATGATAAATTTCTTAAATGATGGTGCTGTCTAGGGATAATGACTCTAAGAGCAAATGCAAGGTAATGTAGTGATTTTTTTTAACCGGGTTCCAGAAAGAATATGGAGACATCTTAAAGCCATTTTCATATGGGGGGAATGTTAAAATATGCAATATTTCAAGCACTATTTAACAAGCACTTGAACAATAGCAGCATTGATGATAAAGGTTCTACATTTAAAACCAGTCCCTTTATTCTGTTGTCTTTTAGCTGCATTTTAGATGAAATTTTGTCAGATTCTGTTGTTAAATCCTTATTTGAAACTGTTTCAATATTAGATTTTTTTTTTTAAATGATCACTTAAAAGGTACATCTAATTTTCATTGTGAACAGGGTACAGCCTTTCCTGTGGTTTTATTTTAAAGTTTTCAATTTTGTCTTTCAACAGGCAAAATTTTTAAGATGTTTGTTCATATGATCAAAGCCAGGAAGATTTTATTAATTGGCAAGCTTAAAGGTTACAGCATCCTTGCTATTGCAGAAGAATTGCCAGATGATGGCAAAATCTTCGTGTGTGCAGAAGCGCCATATCTCGGAGTGAACAGCCAAGAGGCATTTGATTATTCTTCAGATGGTAAAAAGATAAGCATGCAAGTGGGACCAACAGCAGACACGTTGGAGGTAAACTTGGTTGAAAGGGGAGTTCGGGAGCTCGTGTGCAGAGCAGGTCAAAGAGTTTCAGGCAGGTCCTAGTTTCTGCCCAGAAGATGCTGGATGGTGACCCTAGTTTGCTTGCAGATATGTGAACACATCCTTGCACTAGAGTTATTTCTTATTTGTGATGAATGATGGGACAGCTGTCACACGAGATAGTGTTTTTCCCTTCTTAACTAAAATACTGCACCTTTTAATCAGAGGGATCACAATCTCTAAATATAGGTCAATAGGCTTCAGTAGCAGAGTTGTGCTTGATGCGTGTGGGCTTTGTTTCAGGGTCTCTAGTTACAGACATAACAGGCTGAAAGAGTGTATCTGTGCCAGCTGGGCATGCCCTGAGGACGGCTTGCTCCTGAGGACACCTCGCTCCCAATGTCATAGGAATTGAAAAAGCCCTGCAGAAGTTTGTAATTAATCCACAACCTCTCACTATTTTCCCCAGCTGGCAACTGGGGCCATTGGACCCCCAAGTTTCTCACTTCCAGAGCAATGTGATAAGCTTCAGCTGTGCAAATGCATTAGCCGTATTTGTTTCATTCTGACTAGTGACCTTGTCCCAAGAAAGAGAAAAGCCAGCAGCTAGAGGAGTTTCACCTTTAATTCCAGTTCATACATCTCCAGGGCATGGAGGTCCTGCATGCTAACAGGTGATGTCCATGCCAGGTTCATTAAACACACAGCCTTTTTATTATTAATGCGAACCAATTTGATCTGATTCCATTTTCGAACTGGACGTGTCAGTGTGAGCTTGATTGTATCTGCATTTACAGGTACCGTATTTATTTCTGAAATGAAATGGCCAGGAGCTTTCTGACCGCTGGCCTTCATGACCTCCAAGTTTGATAAGAAAGAAACAAAGGGCTTTGCCAAGTATATGAATAAACGAAACGTTACAGATCACCTGCAACGTGCAGCATTTAAAATCCCAGCTCCCTGCAGTGAGTGTGAAATTAATTGAATTGCTGTTGCTCTCTAGTGCCCGTTCTGTGCAACTGACTTACTGTGACTGAATTAAAATATCTAGAGGCAGGCAGAGTACATGCTGTGTAGAGATTAAAGAAGGGAGCAAAGACATGAAAATTAAATCCTTAAAACAGAACCTTGCGATTGATTTTATATCCTTCGATCGCAATGTGAAGGCACATCCTGATTCCAGTTCTGCAGGTACTCAGGACTTCAAATAGCTCTTGGGAGTGTTTGGCAGCAGAGATCCCAGCACTGGGGGCAGCTCTCGGTGAAGGATTGCTGCACTGGGCTCTGAACTTTTGTTGCTCAACCTGGCAGATACTTTGTCGTTGGTATCAGGACAATCGGGGTTGTCCTACAGGTCTTAATCCACAGTGACCGTAGATGACGAAGCAAGGCATTTAGTGGCTTCTCTGCTGCTTTTGCCTTTTGGGCTCAAGATTTGCCTGGTTGGAGTGGAGTAGCCTTGTGGGAACACACCGGCGTGCATGGGAGAGTCTCAGGCTGTGAACAGCACACTGCCTTTTCCCTCCTAGAGATCAGTTTAGGTTGGAGACCAAGCAGCCTTCCTCCACTGCCACGTGGGCATGCTGAAAGACAGGGGGACAAGGCAGTCACGGGTGAGAGGTGGGCTGGGGATGGCACAGCCGAGCTCTCACAGCTCAGCTTCGTGGAGAAGGTGGAGACCAGCAGTGTCTATCCCCCATCACCTGCAGGGAGGCTGGTCTACGGCAAAGCTGACTAACAGTTGTTGAAAAGTGTGATGAGATTCAAGAGAGCTGGAGCAAGCTCCGATGAGGATTGTCTGTGTTGTCTATGGTGTCTGCAGCCCCATGTTTCGTTCTCATTCCTCTAGAGAAATTAGAGGGCAGAGATGGTCACGCACCACTTGCTCTTTGGAGGTGTCTGCTGCAGCTTCCTTGCCGCGGTGACTATGGCTGAATTTTGCATGCAAGCTGAGTGCAACAGGGCAGGATTTCTGCCTCTCTGCTGCTCCTCAAATTTTCACAGCAGTGCAGGCTCCTGGGAGCAGAGGATTTGCCTCACTGCACTGGCTCTATCAAAGCACAAAAATGTCATGTGATATATAAATAACACTACCTGGCAGGGAGGTCCTTTTCTGCTGCATGAAGCTCCAAACTGCCAGAAGGTATATGATGTACTCTCACTTCTGGTTTAAAACTAGTCCACCCAAGAGTTACAGCCTAGCCTCAGGTAGAGGGTACCATCAATTGCTGCAGGATGTGTCCAGTGCTGCATCCGCATCTGCTGTTGATGCCCTTTACAAGGAAAGCTGCCAGATGTTGAAGCAGTTGCCGCAAGGATGTGACACATCTGTGCCCACGCACCACAGAAAGCAGGGCCTTTGCGACACTCGTGGCTCTAGCTCTTCCACCTACAACCGCAGCTCATCAGGGCTCTGAGCGAGTGGAGGGCAGTAAAAAGGCAGTGCATCAGTCCATAGCGGCACCTTGACCGGGCTTTCTGAAGCCTCTTGCTGCTCCCTTTCATTATCGCACAGTGTTGGCGGGGTTGACCAGTTGCCCTGTCTCTTGTCCCAGATCAGAGCCAGCTGCAAAACAACTGGGATTTTGAGCTGTCAGAGGATGCTAAATACCACACAGGAGCCACAGAGCTCAGGTATGCAGTGGGTACCTGAGGTACATATGTGTACCTGAGGACATATGTGTCCCCAACACGTGAGGGACAGGCACTGCCAAGCTAGGTTGAGTCCTTACCAAAGCGTGTAGGTCTCAAACACCATGGCACAAGCCTCTGTGCCCAGTGACCTCAGTAATTTTTACATAACATTTTGGAATGTGGACTGAGGGGAAGCGTTTCCTTGGGTTCAGTCTCTGATACAGGTGCTTTCAGTGGGAATTAGCTACCTCTTCAACCTGTGCTTGGCCAGCGTTTAAAAACCTTTCCCAACAAGCTCCTCAATTCTAAAGTCTGTCATGCTGTGCCTGAATAATGTCCCTTGCCATGCATCAGCTGTGAGCAAGAGGCCTGATCCTGCACAACGAGCTTCCTTTAATTCCCAGGGGACTTTTAGTTCAACAATGGATGCAGGATTGAGTCCAGAGGGAATGCAAGCTACCAGGAAATTATTCCCATCCATGATTTTGATCCTTCTATTTTAAAATCGAAAACGCAACGCAAAAAATAACACTGTGTTTGCAGTAGATTCTGCTGATTGCAGGGCATTGTGTAAGCATGTCGGGGTTTGCTTTTTTCTTTTTTCCCTCCTTTTACCAGACAGAATAGGTGAAGAGGTTGAGCTGCAGATCTCATTTCTCCTGTTTTGCTGCTTGTGAAGTCTGCCAACAGAATCCACCTTGACAAAGTCAAGGACTCTGCGTTTAATGTTGAACTGAGTGAA
Organism: Steatornis caripensis; assembly: GCA_013398225.1. NCBI lineage: Eukaryota > Metazoa > Chordata > Aves > Caprimulgiformes > Steatornithidae > Steatornis > Steatornis caripensis. The sequence goes on along the minus strand of VZSC01017592.1, from coordinate 760,986 downwards.
TAAATTATGCATGAAATTGTGTCGGAGTCTCTAGTGTGCGGAATTGCTCCTTTTGATATGAAAGGTTAATTCAGAAAGGAGTCCAAAATAGCTGGAAATTGTGGGGATAAGTGGATAGTATTCACTGTTGTGAGCTGTTATTACTAGAAATTGCATTCCCTCTCTAGCTTCCCTAGAGATTTAGCTTTGCTGGTGAATATAAACTGTACTCAATAGAATAGCGTTTAGGAGTAACAAGAGTGTATGTCCACATACAGTAAAATATTCTAATGGTGTTTTAAAAGGAAGCTGTACTTTTTCATGTATTCTGTGTACCCTAAGGATGAATTGCTATTACATTTAGGTCAAGAACAAGGCATAGGGAAGGTAATAAGTTTTGAGAACATCTTTATTACAAATACGCTGACTGTATGATCCATATCAAAGGAACTGGACAGTCATTTTTTTCTGATTGAGTTTGTATGTGCCTTATGAGAGAGTGCTGTCTCTGATCAGGACTCCAATCAGGTTTTCTCTGCGCTTTGGCAGAAGATTCATTCATGTTTTTATTCAGGATGTCCTCTCCCTGATCTTTTCCCGTATCCGTCAGCGGTGCTGCTGTGCCCTTTCTTGTGCTCTTGTGCATCTCCTCTATGCGATGCAATGCTACAAGGTTTTTTTTTTTCTTTTTTAATCCAAAAGGAAGTTAATGACTCACTGCAAGCAAAAGCATTAATTTTAGCCGAGTTTGCTCTGAATTAAGACACTTCTTGTTGCCATCTGTTACCGTCTATGATGCCTCTGTAGCAAGGAGCAGGGATTGCACTGTAAACACTCAGGAAATTAGTTTCAGCAGGATATTTTGCAGGCAGATTATTTCCTTCTGGATCTCCGCTTTCCTCGCAGTTGGAGATGTTTGGGCTCTGCCTCTAGCAAAGGACAAAGGCACCTCCAGTGTGTGCTGAGGTCCCAGGCAGGGCCTGTCCCTGTCTGCTCTGGGAGGACAAGGGTGGTCAATCCCTCCTCTTAAACCTCCTCATCCATTTTGAGAGGGACAGCAGGGAGTTCTCCTCCCCATCACTGCACAGATATTTCCAGTGCTCAGCCCTGCAGTCAGAGCTACCGGTAGAGCAGTCTTTTTTTTTTCTTTCTGGCTCTATTGGTTCAGCAGCAGGTGGTGGCAGTGAGGAAACCCTCTCCACCATGGTGCCCTGGCCACAGTGTCAGCCTGTCTGGGTGACCCATGCTCTGCTAGCCAAGGAGCTCCAGGAAACGGAGCACTTTCCCGTTCCTGTGGCTGTTATCCTCTTGTGTAGAGGCTGCCCCAGAGGCAAAGGAATTTCATGGATTCCCCTTATAGGTCTGGAGCTGTTTCCATCTCAATATGGAAAACCCAACAGTGATCTTGAAGCTGTGGAAACAAGAAGCTCAAACGACGGCAGGGTCCCGATACAAGCTCCAAGGCAGGGATTCAGGCATTTCCATATAGATGTCTAGTACTATGTATCTAGAAGAAATGAAGGGTGCCCAAGTGGCCTTCGTGGCTGGCCGTTCAGGACTTGATGAAGTGGCAGAAGAGAAATGCCTTCCAAACGGTGGCTTTGCACACCCAGGCAGTGCAAGGACAAGACAGGCATGTGCTGGATACACGTTCAACACAGGCACCCTCCTGGGATGAAAGCTGTGAAGTTAAAAGGTGGTTTATCTGTATCAGAAGGCAGATAAGAAGGTGATAAGCTATCAGCAGGTAGGCAGTACAGAAAGAGGGCTGAAATGAGAAGTCCAGGTAATATCCAAAGAGCTACATAACTCCATATGGACCTAATGAAGTCAATGCATAAAAGTGAGATTCTTTTTCATTAGGGAGCCATACCACGGAGCAGTGGTAACATATGTTCAGAGATGGCCACATCTGCTTCTGAATGTCTGCCCCCCACCTCCTCCACCCAGGAAGGTTACAAGTCAGAAAGTAGTGATAAGTCATGATAATTACTTGAATTTGGCTTTGGCTTTTCTCTCTGGGGAGTGAGACCTCTAATCGCTCTTCTTGATGGACTCCTCCTCCCAGCTTTCATCTTCTGACCCTTCCTGAAGTATCTACATTGGGCAGACTGGCTGAGTTGTAATCGGATATAAGACGCTCTTCCGCAGTAGCAAAAATGTTCCCGCTGATTTCCCGCAATACAGCTCAAGAGGGAACCAGGGCAAAGTTTTCTTACTGGTCACGGAATGAAAAGATGAATCCCAGGAAACAAACTGTCCCAGTTCCTGCTACTTTTGTTATAAACCAGTGTATATTTGGCCTTAAAGTCGTCTTTCATTACAGTGTAGTATCAAAAGGTGTCATAAATGTGGACTAATGAATGCTTTTGGCAGAGCTTCTGTGCTATCAAGCATCTGCAGTTAAGTGTGACTATCCAGGCTCTCAAGCAGGCTTAATTTCTTAAACACTAACAAGCTTACGATGACACCAGTTTGCACAATAGAGTAATTCTGAGCTTGAATGATCCACTTCCCACTATTTCCTCGCCTGAATGACGCACTCCCTCCTTCAGAAAGGCTCCTGAAATCTCTGTTTGGGAGCCATCAACCTCACTCCCGAAAACAAATCAGTTTTTCACATTCTGTTGCCATTTGTTATTGATGCTTTCTCTCCGACATCTCAGGGGATCACTCATCACTCATTGTGCACAATGTCTCCAAACACAAAAGGGAAATCTGGACGCAAGAAGTACTGTTAAAAGTTGTGGTAGAAACAGTGAGTTCTGGAAAACATAATTGTTTCTCTTTTCACTCAAAATGCCAAGACTTGAAAGCATTTCTGCTTGCCGAGATAGGTGGATGAGCTGTTGTTTCATTGCAACGCACACAGATGCAGTTAAATAGTCCCAGATGGAATCTAAAATATTCCATAGCAGCCTCTTGGGCAGCGAGTGCATTAACTGCCACAGGAGAAGGCTGTAAAGGCTCCCATCTGGTCATCCATCAACACTTTTATACATTATCATCAGCAGCCTGCTTGGAGGGAAGGTGTGCCACATTTCTGAAAATCCAATTAGATTATAGCAGCCAGTTCTCTTTTATCCTCTCTGTTGCTGAGCCATCTAAAGCATTTTTTTAGATTAGAAAAACACCATTTTCCTTCACAGGAGCTGTGCTGCTTTATCTCTATCATGACCTGTTCTTTTATGTGCTTTATAATTCTATTATTAATTGGGATTTCAACCATTTCCCTGCTACTGAAATGAGACTTGGTAGTTTGCAGTTCCCAGGATCAGCCTTATGTCTCTTTTTCCCAGACTGATATAATTGCCACTCTTCAGTTTGTTGATAGTTACTCTTTTGAGAAGAGATAACTCATTGCAGCGCCTCAGCCGCAGGGTCTGATGCCAGTCCTCTCCCTTACCCTGACGGATCTGTTTGCTTTGACTCTAGATACGCAGATGTTTCTGCTGTGACTCTCAACACCACAAGCTGAGATGAGCCATCCTCTTTTATATTTGGATTCGCTTTGAGAGGTTCAGTTTTGGGCACAGCATAGCTGAAGCGTTATTTGCAAAGCATGGAAAACTCCCAAGCAACTGCATTGCTAATTCTAGCAATGCTACCTTAAAAGAACAGGATTCCCTCCGATCTGGGTTTTATACAAAGGACATTTCCATGGCAAGACTTTACATTTTCAGGTAAATAATTAGTGTTTTCTCCGACATAACTTTTTTCCAGGCATTACACGCTGAGGACGAGCACTTTGATATAGTCTTTATTGATGCTGATCAAAGGAACGCTGTTAACTACTACAGCTTTGTCATGGATAACCACTTGCTGAGAACGGATGGAGTGATCTGTGTAGAGAATACACTCATGAAAGGAGAAGTCTACCTGGAGAATATATCTGATGAAAATGTACTAGCTGTCAGAAAATTAAATACAGTTATTAATTCAGATCCTCGTGTTGAGCAGGTTAGTGCAATGCAATTGGTTACGGTGCCCATGGTACTGTATCTATGGATTTTGCAAACTACTCTTTAAAATCTTTCTTTTGTTGGTACTATTATCCAGAGGACCTAAAATGAACTCAAATTTTATTATAATTCACCTCACTTGAGCTCTATGTATGAGTTTCTATATTCAGAAATGGTCCCTACACTCTGTCTACATCATATAGAGTGTTAAAGGCAAGATAAAAGTAGAGCACTTAAGAGTGAATAATCAGCTCTACAGTACAACCAAGGAACCATGCTTCAAAGGCTCTGGAGGCTGTAGGGCACCACCAGCTCAACAGGAGTTAACAAAGTCCTACTCCAGCAGGATAAAAACAAAGAAGTAATAGGATGCATAAACAACATGCTGTGGTTTTAGAGGCAAAATTAGACACAAATCTTCCAGGGCTTTAAAAGCAGGCATGAACGATGCTATGCCAGGGCAGCAGCCACCAGCCTGCAAAGCTTGCTCCCAGCCTGCAAAGCTTGCTCTCATGCCATGGCCGCACCAGGGTGACAGAGGGGCTGCTGTGACTGGGAGGAGCCACCGAGGATGGCCGGATCCTTGCCTGCCCTTCTGCACTGTCAGGCTGGTCCCATGGTGGGACAGGTGAGGTCTGACACCTCCTTCCCAGGCACCTCCTCCCACACTCCCCCCGCCATAGCTCTCCATGGCACAGGGGTGTGGGGCTTGTGCCCAGAGAGTTTTGGTGTGCGCCTCATAGGCTTAAGGTCTTTGTCTATCTGCAGGTCAGACAGCCTCTGAAGGTGCCTTCTGTGATGCCGTATGTATTCTGCCATCAACACAACTATCAGCTAACGTACCAGGAGCAACAGCTTTCCTTTGTAGAAGAGGGAAAGATTAATGACAATTTTCCATGCCCCGAATCTTACTGTTAGCCATTCAATGCATGTAAACAGCATGTTGTTTCTGTATCTAATGTTCTAATAGTTTGATATTGGTGTTAAATCTCCAACACTGAGTGCAGCTTTCACTAAAGTGCGATAATGGTATTGGAGAAGGTAGGTGTCAAAATCCACTGATGTTGATCTATGCGTGCAGGACAGATATTCGAGCAAATGCTGAAGAACACCAAAGTGTTGCTGTTATGGTTTGCTGAGCTCCAAGAGTAAGACTGGGATACCCTCATGACTGCATTAGCCAGGCAGTGAAACCCGGAAACCTCAGCAGCTGGCACTGATTTAGAAAATGGAGAGACAAAATTGCATTTTTTTCCTTGGCATTTGTGGAATCCTGAATTTGGAAGAGGAATGTGAGAAAATACAAATGCCTGACATATTTGTGTTGGAAGGAACAGATCAGCTAAAGAATAGGAGTAGGAGAAAAGCTACTGTGGCCTAAGGAAGGAAGGACTATCCTTTGTATCAGCGGAATTTGGGTGACGGAAAACCAGGTACAAAGCAGTTGAGAACTGTGTGTGTATGCGTTACATTTGCAGGTAATTTTACCTGTGCAGAGTGGACTGAGCATCATTCGAAGGAGCCCTGCACCTCCAGATGCAATGATTGAATCCAAGGTGTGTATTTCCTCTCTGTGAGCACTTCTGGGAAGATTTTGACTCTGCTGAGGACAATGACAAAATGATTTCCTGGAGTTTGGTGGCAAAAGCCCAAGCTCACGTTTGTTGTGTGGTGGTGCTGTGCATTGTGGACTTACCAGCTTAGGGCTTGGCACGTATTAGCCTCACTAGTCCAGGGTTACACTAAGCTATTAAATGCTGATTCCTTGCAAAATCTTTTGGATCAGCCACGCTGGTGCTGTGATAAACCCCCGGAGCGGCTGGCATGCTGCTCACCGGGTGTCCGTGCCTGGTGCTCTCCGGTACTTCCCATTCGGGAGAGTGGGGGCAGATNATCTTTTGGATCAGCCACGCTGGTGCTGTGATAAACCCCCGGAGCGGCTGGCATGCTGCTCACCGGGTGTCCGTGCCTGGTGCTCTCCGGTACTTCCCATGCGGGAGAGTGGGGGCAGATGGAGCTGGGCCCAGCCGTAATGAACCAATGCAATGTTTCTGAAGTAGCTCTTTTTTTTGTCCAAAGGCAGCGCATGATGCCCTCCTATGGTCTCTGAGCTGAATGTTTTCATGGCCTTAGATTTTGCTTGTCCTGTGGAAAAAATGATGCTTTTATATTTTTCGACTTTATGTAGTGGGCATCATCCAGCTGTAATGAAATTCCTGTCTGGAACCATAATGGCCTAACTTGGTAAATCCAGACCCAAACATCCCGATTGTTTTGCAGTTTCTGTGTGCTCCCAAAGCTACACCCACTGGTAATTCCTGGCATTTCAAACTCAGTATTTTAAACATCTTGTATTTTCCATTTTGATTCCAGTCAGGGGGAAATGATGTATGGCAGCTGATCAGATGACAGCTTGGTTTAAGTTATTGGCTGATATCTATATTTGCGCACGAGCCTTGTGAAGATGTTTTGATTGCATTCCACTTGAGCCAAATCCTGCCTTTAGAAACTTGTTCTTAGTTTCCGTGCCTTCCTGGAGCCAGCTGAGCCTGAGGGCAGGATTGGGCACTGGGGGGTGAAATATCCAGAAGACTCAATCAGTCATCTTCTAAGACATTGTACCTGACTCATCTCCCATGGGAAGCTGGGTCAGGAAATACCATACCTGACTCTCGTGTAAGTGGAGTGGCCGATGCATCTCCCCAAACCACAGCCCTTCTGCTCCAGTGTCTTGCACCTTAGTGCTCCTAGTGAGATTTATATTTGTAGGGATAAGGGTGTTTTTTGGCTTGAATTATTTAATACACACGGTATGAATGAGTCAAGCCAACACCCACCCTTATCCCTATGAATGTTAATCTCAGTAGACCAAGAAGACATGGATCCCTGTTTGTGCTCCTCCCTCATTCTCACAGGCAGAGTCCTTCATGGCTATCACTCACTGAGCCTTGCGCCTTACTGTGCAATGTATGTATGTTTTTGTTTTAGAAAGCAGTGGTGAGGGACGATGTCTTCTGGGGTTATAACAGGCGCCGCATCCTTGACCGTCTGCGTTTGGATGGCAAGGTGGCCTACGTCACAGGTGGAGGGCAGGGGATTGGAAGATCCTTTGCTCACGCGTTGGGGGAAGCCGGTGCTAAAGTAGCCGTTGTGGATCTGGTCCTTGCAAAGGCGGAAGCAGTGGTGTGTGAGCTCGGCCTCAAAGGTAAGCATGGGACTGACCTGCAGAGCCTGCTGTACACGAACCGGTGGTGACTGCTGTAACGGGCTGCTTTCTTTGCTCAAATCTGACCCTTTCTCTGTGGTGCAACTGTTTCATCCAGCCCTGTTACGGAATAGGTTAGAGCAGAGGATTTTCAAAGAGCAAATACATGGCATGGTCACAAAGCTTCTCCTGCCCAGACTGGATGTCAGCATTGTCTCAGCAGCCATCGATATCACATCGTCTGCGAGAGTTATTTATCAATATAAACTCAACCAGAGAGGCAAAGTGATCTAAACAAGATTCCTCACCACGAGGTGCCCAAAGGAGACGCAGCAGTGAGCCGTGACTGATAGGGACAGAGGAGGGCCGCTTCTTGCAAATGAGATCTGTATAACCTGCATTGATTAAATGGAGATGGTGTTCCTCAGAGTTAATCATGCAGCAGCCAAGCCACCTCAGGTTTCACTAAGGTTGGATGACAGACACGGCCTGTGAACTCTTTAGCACATACCCCCTCCCTGGCACCTCTTCCATACCTAGTGTCTGGACCATGTGCCAAAACACCAAAACAAGGTAGAGATACTGTCAGCCTAAATCTCTCATTGTGGTCTCAAACTGAAGCAAAGTAATTTTTGAAACCCTCAGCTATAGTTCTTGCATGCAAGATCAGATATAGAACAAAATACTGATAGACATAATAACTAAAATCCCAAATAAGAGGTAAAATCCCCTACAAGCCACTTCTGTTTTAGCAGTAAAACCAGAAAATGTAACATAAAATTGAATTTCCCCCTGGAGTCGTGCTAAACTGCGATTGCAAAGGGGAAAAAGAAAACTGGAAATATAATGTTAATGAGAAAAGAAAGGTAGTGTTACTCATTTTATAATTCCTTTTGTGAGATTACAACCAAGGCTTCTTCGAAGTTCAATGCTTCATTGTGTCTAAAGATGGGACCTTTACCCAGGAAATGTTCACCTTCCCGCTGGGATACAGTCACCAGTATTTGTTTCCACCCTGGCTTCAGAAAGCGATTGGACCATTGGAAACCATATTCTCCATCAAAACCAGCCCCTGCAGATGCGTTTCTATCACCCAGTCTCAATTGGCTTCCTGAGGAAGGAGCAAGGAATGGTTCAGTTCTGGTTTTCATGCCATCCTGAGCCGCTGCAGAGAATGTATTTAAAAGTCTCAGTCTGTATGATCCCAGCTCTAGTAAGCAGGAGACACTTTGCACTGAGTATCAGCAGACTGGTTAAAGCTTTGATTGCTGGTCTGATCCCAAATGATAACCTAGAATAGAAAGTGTCCAGCTCCTATTAGAGATTCTTGAGTCATCCCTTCCCTCCATCCCTGAAGCTTTTCATTTTCGTATGCACTAAAGCCATATGGTGTTGGCACAAAATGGCTGTGCCCTACAAGTTAACTTGCCTTTTGGACTTTTTTTCACAGTGAGATCCTGCATATCAAGTAGAGCTATTCAAATAGAAATGGGCTACTTGATAGAGCCGTGAGACTTTGGATGCCAACAGCGTATTTGAAAACTAACTTAACTTTTCTCCAGGGCATTTTCAGTAGGAGATTGATCATCCATTCTTCAATAGCTGCCCTGTATCTCTGCCCCTTCACCGGCGGGCTGCAAGCCCACAGGAGGTGAGGGGGCTGTTACAAAATGCAGTCGGAAAGGTCATGAGGCATAGCAAATATATTGCAGTCTAAGGTAAAGAAAACCTCGCTTTGCAGTCTTTACTCATCTTTATCCTTTGAGGTCAAATATTCTCTATCAACTTGACCAGTGCAGCTGGTCAGGGCACATCTATTCCACCTCATGATGGTTTTTGAGGTTTCAAATTTATTGTCATTCCTTGTTGGAACAAAACCCAAACTTTGTAATGCTTTTGTGAAAGGGAATTAGATCCAAATGCCCATTTTTGGAAAGGATCTGAAAAGGTCAGGTTTTCAATCTCTTTCTCTCCTGTGGTAACTAGAGAGTCTAGCCTGGACCTCAGAAGATTTCCCTTGAAAATTTTTGTTGAAATCAATATGTTTCCATGAAACATTTTGGCTTCAAAGAAGTAATATACTCTGTTGGAAATAAATTTTGACAAAAAGGTTCAGCTAACTTTACTCTCAAAATATTCACATGAGCAAATTGAAGCAATTGTAGTACTCATATATATTTTTCCTGCTATAATAAGCACAAAGGATCTGATTTTTTTTTCCCCCTGTTTTGGATGTGGATCTCTAAGTCAAAGTTGGAAATGCAGTGCCCAAAATTATGCCTATACAGATACTTTTCCAAAACCTTTTACTTATCTTTCTTAAACCCGCTTTACTTCTTATACCAAGGAGCCCTTTACCGTCTTTTGGGATGGCACCAACATTTTCTGATGAGTTTTAAACATCAGAACCTCTGTGATCTCAGTTTTAGCTTTGTTAGACAGCTTGGGTACGGCTCCCTTTGCTACAGAGGTCTTTGTTTTTAGATCCTGCGTGAATACCTTTTTCAACAGTTGCTAATGGATCCTGACAGAAGAACGAAAACCGATGAAACATAACCAAAAAATCCTAAGGGTTACCTTGCACTACATACCCCTCTGTCTTCAGGGGGAATTACTGCCTGTACCTTAAGGCAAGAATTAGTCTGATGGGATTTTTAAAATGTGGATTTTCACTGTAAACTATGCAAATGCCTTCTCTACAATGTCACTTCTGATCTTCTTGTCTTTATGCAATGTATTACTTCCATTTATATGGAGACACCGGAGACGAAGCTGTGTGGCGGGGCTGCCATGCACGCGTACCCTGCAGAAGGACACCTCGGGCGTATTCGGCACATCAATACTTCTCCAGCAGGAGACATTGGGTTCCTCTCCATCACAAAACTGCCTCCGCGAGCATTACAAAACTAAACTGAGGACTGTAGAGATGCATTGGTACTGTTATGTATGTAGCAGCGCCGTCATGTCTTGGGTGTCTTACCTTTGGTTAGGACTACAGATCTGAAGCTGTTTTTTCATTTTTTATTTTATCTTTTTTATTTTAACAGATGGTTTGGGAGGACAGTGCAGAGACAGAAAGTGGTTTTTTCCCCTCTTAGAGTGCAGTGGTATGAGCTGAATTGATTAAGGTCAAGTGTGGGACTCTGGTTTGAAGTGAGCATGCCTTCACTGCTTCTTTGCTAGACACTCAAGTGTGGCACCTTTTGTCTTGTTTTTATGAACTATTGCATAAGATGAAGCCATAAATGGGGTGAGAGTTGGAGGGCAGCTGAAGAGCCTCATTCTGTTACCATTAGTAACACACTTGCACCCATTTTGTCTGTAGATTGAATAAGAAAGATTGCAGCAGCTCCCTGTATGTTACATGTCTTGATAACAATTAGGAGGAGCAACAGGGGCTGGCTGGCTATGCTGCTTCTTCTTTCAGCATATTTAGCGTAAAACCTGTGATAAAATAAGAGGTCTTGTTTTGTGGCAGAATGTGCATTCATTTTTGTAGATGGCTGTGTTATGGGTCTGCCCTTTTCTTGGCCGTGGAAAGCCAGGGGACTATGGCATAGTTGAAGGTCAGAGGGGACATTAGCTCCCATGGCCCAGCATGGGGAGCACCCCAGACCAGCATCACGTTGGGGCATGCGCTCCAGCAGGCTCCTAGAGGCACTGGAAATCAAGAGCACCTTTTCCGTCCAAAAGCTTTTTCCCTGTCATTTTCTTCAAACATTATTGGGCAATTATTGTTCTGCCTTGCTTTCACAGAAGCCTTTGTCTCAAAGCGTCATTTCGTGAGAGTCTCCTCCTCTCTTAAGATTGCTCTTAAATTTTTTTATTAGGATGACCTAAAAGAGGGACAAATATTTCCGTTTCAACAGGAGTAAAAAAATCTTGTGTTAGCAGCTGTAACTTCCTCCCTGTGCACTGGTAGTGTGCGGAGTGCTGATCTACGGTCCAACCCCGGTGGCTGCCCCGCTCCTTGTGAGATAAGACCCACTTCACCACAGCCCTTACTGGGCAGCCTTGTTTGACTTTCAGGGTAGATATAATCCCATTGGCATGAGGTGCCTCAGTAGGCTACTTATTTTGATTAATAACAAGGGTATTTAAAGCTGATTTTGGTAGTAAATGAAGTGAAGCTATTTATGGATCAGCACTGGTGCAAAAGTCAATGTTTGGATTTTTCCAGGAAAAGAAGTACAACTTTCGCATGTTTCGAATCTAGTAAACCTCTTAACTTCTGAATGTTTGTGTTATTCTGTGAGTATGATTTGCAATAAATAAGGCCAGGCACCATGACTACCGTACCTGGGAACCTGCAGGTCTTCCCAGTTAGCTCCCGCCTAAAACTGGTTTGGTTTCGCCTGAGGCTCCCAGACGTCTGGGTGCCGTAGTTCATCCAGAGAGCGCTTTTGGAGAAAGTGGTTTGATTTCTGCAGCATCTTGGGGGGAACTGGCCTAAAAACCATCCACATTTAAGCAAATGAGAGTCCTTTGCTTTATCTTGTTCCTGAGCTGCTACCACCCAGCCCCGAGCGATGCTGCCCGTGGAGCTGCAGACGGAGGGGGAAGCTGCAGTTGAGGGTTTGGACAGAAGATGGTGCAGTGTTCAAAGCTTCGTCCTGGTAGAGTGGCAGCCTCCACTCTTAAGATTGCTCTTAAATTTTTTTATTAGGATGACCTAAAAGAGGGACAAATATTTCCGTTTCAACAGGAGTAAAAAAATCTTGTGTTAGCAGCTGTAACTTCCTCCCTGTGCACTGCTAGCATGCGGAGTGCTGATCTACGGTCCAACCCCAGTGGCTGCCCCGCTCCTTGTGAGATAAGACCCACTTCACCACAGCCCTTACTGGGCAGCCTTGTTTGACTTTCAGGGTAGATATAATCCCATTGGCATGAGGTGCCTCAGTAGGCTACTTATTTTGATTAATAACAAGGGTATTTAAAGCTGATTTTGGTAGTAAATGAAGTGAAGCTATTTATGGATCAGCACTGGTGCAAAAGTCAATGTTTGGATTTTTCCAGGAAAAGAAGTACAACTTTCGCATGTTTCGAATCTAGTAAACCTCTTAACTTCTGAATGTTTGTGTTATTCTGTGAGTATGATTTGCAATAAATAAGGCCAGGCACCATGACTACCGTACCTGGGAACCTGCAGGTCTTCCCAGTTAGCTCCCGCCTAAAACTGGTTTGGTTTCGCCTGAGGCTCCCAGACGTCTGGGTGCCGTAGTTCATCCAGAGAGCGCTTTTGGAGAAAGTGGTTTGATTTCTGCAGCATCTTGGGGGGAACTGGCCTAAAAACCATCCACATTTAAGCAAATGAGAGTCCTTTGCTTTATCTTGTTCCTGAGCTGCTACCACCCAGCCCCGAGCGATGCTGCCCGTGGAGCTGCAGACGGAGGGGGAAGCTGCAGTTGAGGGTTTGGACAGAAGATGGTGCAGTGTTCAAAGCTTCGTCCTGGTAGAGTGGCAGCCTCCACTCTCGTACCTCGGTTTATGTTTGCCTCCAACAAGTAAACCTCGCACCGGTTAGCAACTGTCATAGCTGTATTACAGTAACAAACACACATTTTGCTAAATTTTTGTTACAGCGAATTATGGTGGCACATACATATATAATACGTGTATATATATGAAATAATGAATAATCATAAAGTATCTTTTTTCCCCCCACATGAATTCCTGTACCGACTTCGTCACTCATATTTTGATGCAGGGATTAAAAGCATTGCCCTCGCAGCAGATGTAAGCAAACCCGAGGATGTGCAAAGGATCGTGGATAGCATTGTATCTCGCTGGGGCACGGTTCACATCGCGTGCAACAACGCGGGAATCAATATGAACTCTGCAAGCGAAGACACTTCCCTAGAAGAATGGGACAAAACTTTTAATGTTAATCTACGCGGATTATTTTTGTGCTGCCAGGTAAGTGCAAATTGCTGTGCAGGTTCGTTTTGCAAATAGGTAATAAATTTCTAAGCATTTACTTTACCAAGATTTAATAACACTTTATTACTAATTATGACAATAAAATTGATCCTAGTTTTGGTGGAGTTAGGGAGACATTTTCTTTACAGCAATTACAGATTTTGGTCAATATTTTCAAAAGTGGCTGGTACTTACTGGCTGCCCAAGCCCAGGCATTTAGGAATGACCACATTCTTTGGAGGGTGATTGTTTGAAACATCCTGAAAACAAGAAAGCTATGAGGGGCCATTCCCAACATTGGCGATTATTTTGAAAAAATATTGCCGGCAGTGAAGAGGGTCTGAAATGGCAATGGGATTTTTCCTGCATCAGCCATTTTTATACCAAGTTTTTATATCGAGTGCTTAAAAAAAATGTGTTAGCACATAAACTCTTCTGAAAAGTGAAGACTAATTTATTATCATGTCATTATTAGCACAATCACAAAAAGGGTCACTGGTCTTTCCTTTAATTTCTGTCACAGGCTGCAGGCCGCATTATGCTGAATCAAGGATATGGGAAGATAATTAACACAGCATCTATGGCAAGTTTAATAGGTGAGTGATGAGAGCTAACAGTTGTGCTTCAGAATCCATATTTTAATTACTACCGATGCTATTTGAATCAATTAAACCTGTATTGGGAAGGAGTAAATCACTGACATTTTGTATTAGAGGAAATGTACTACAAAATTTTTATTGATATAATTTTTCAACATTTATCTATTCTCTATGTTTTAGAGCATTTATTACTTTTTATAGTAGAGGTGGAGTCACCTTCTTGATTCTGATGCGCTGATGGCACCGGAGAGGTGCTCGTTCACTCCCCTTTCATTTCAGTAAAACGTGTTGGAGTGCGGGAAGCTGTGCCCCCATGATGTTTACAAGCCACCCAAAAGCTTTTGTGCCGGTTTTCACCCCAATACCCGCGGTTTTATTTCATTATCCTTGCCAACAGGTGTCTCCACCAACGCTGCTGAATCAGCAGTGTCGTCAAAAGCGCCAATAAACCATTGTAACATATGGAATGAAATCCCTACTGCTGAGCTAATCTGGAAGGCAGTTACATGCTGGTGAACTGAGGCCCATGTAACAAAAATTGATCAATTACACAAATTAAGCATAGCCCTTTAGGAATTTATTTTATTGGTCTGGACATCTGTTGCAGTATTGTCCAAATCCAAAAATCAAATGGTGCCTTGGGTTGCCAAGTTAGGCAAGAAAATCTAGGAGCTATAAAAGTACAAGTGAAAACCCCTGTATTAATATCATGTCCATCTGCTGAATGTTACATAAATATGCAGTCTTTTTATTTTCCTTGGGAATAACATTTATTTTTACTGTGCCCAGTTTGACATTCTGTGACATTCTGCTCAGTTTATTGCAGAGTAACTTTAAATGTTTCTTCAAAAATGCATTTATAATGTTGTTGTTAATCTTTTTTTGAAGTGTCTTTACCAGCTGTTTTACTTATGCTTAAACACAGGCACCATCCCTCCGCACCAGCTTTGTAGAGTTAGAAAATCTCCCAAAGAAAAATAGTTTTGAAAATAATGTAGAGCTTTAAATCCCAAATGCCGCAGACTTGCATGCTCTGTGGGGCTCTGGTCTGGGCTTGGGCTCTCACCGTCCACATCGTTGTTGCAAAGCAAGATTTACTGGGAGGTATTCCACCCTAGAGAAAGTTATGAAGCTCTGGAAATTTGCCCCAGCTGGAGTCTGCTGGTTTGGCACACTGCTCTCGGCCTCACTCTTGCAGCCCAGAAGTGCTCTCCGCTGCTTAAGGAGAGGCATTTCCTGGCTTCTCCATCGGGCCCTGGCACAGCTCTGCTGAGCTGGGAGGCGATGCCATTCCACCACAGCATCCATCCCAGCCCCAGCTCGGGGCTGCACCTCCTTGGCTGGCACGCCAAGCCCGCTGAGACCCACGTGGGGATCACGTTTGAGGGCAGTATTGGTCCTTCAGCAGGAACAAACGTTGGAAAGCAATCCTGAGAGGAACCTGGAAGGGTCATTGCAAGATGTGTTTAAATGTCACTGAAAGTTAATGCATGCTAGGCCAGAAGTTAAGAGACGAAGAGATGCATTTACCTTCTGAACCTGTTTGAATCTTGGCATTGAAAAAATCTAGTAGTTATAAAACTACGACTGAAAACCACGATGTTCATATCATGTCCATCTGCTGAATGTTAAATAAATATGTTGGTTGGTTGGTTATTTAAGTATGTTGGCCAACTGGCATAGTATGAAATGTTTCTAGAAATAGTTAGGGGATTTTTTTTTTTTTTGGTAGGTTGAGTCCTTCCTCAGAGATACAGGAAAACGAGGAGACTCTTAGCAGGATAGGGAGGTTTTTGTTTGTGATTTTTCCAGATACACTGCTCAGAATCAGTTTTAATTAATTGAAGATAAGCTGCATACATTTTGCATATGTGCGTTTTGATTCTGGTATTTCACTGGAATTATTCCAGACGTATGCTTCAGCAGCGGAGCCGAGGCTGGTGTGGCTCTGCTATTTGCACAGGTGTAACTCAGATGTGTAATTTTTACAGTGAATATCTTTTGTGATAAGTGCTCTGGTCTTCTCTGTCTGTGTGCACCTCTCATTAGCATTACATGACTGCTTCAAGGTCAGGCTAGAAGCCTTATGCACAGAACAAGGTTGCAAAAACGTAGTGTCAGGTGTTTAAAACGTAACGCAGCTACATTGGCAGCATTTTTGTCTGCATTCCTCCCATCTTCTCCATCTGAAATGGGAGTGAGTGTCCTCACTTCCCAGAAGCCTTATAAATTCAGATTTTTTCGGTGATGCTGCTGGAGACCTAGCTTTATTCACAAGCTCAAGCCCCATTTTGTATGAGTTTCGAGGGTTGCAGATTTTGCTCTTCTGTGTGTGAGACCACCTTAGGTAAGGCAAGAGGAGGCGGTGTGGGGTGCTCAGCTGCAGAAAGCCCACCCAGCGCCAGGGCTTCACAACATTCGTTGGCTTCTTCTTGAGCTCTTCCCATTGAGAGGGGCCAAGTGTCTCAGGACACGGAAGCTTCATCTTTTGAATTGCCTTTCTTAGATATTCTTATGAAGACAAAAGCATTTACACAAGAAGGACTCTTGAAAACCCTGACTGAGCACCCCCCTAAATCAGAAAGCTGATTCTGATAGCTTGCAGCAACTTGCCGTTCTCACCCACATGTGCTAGGGCTGCAGAGCTGGTGCCAAAACCCTTCTCCTCTTAGCAAATGCCAAATGATTTATCACAAACAGACATGTTTGGAAAGTTTAGCATAGAACTGCTTTTGGGAGGTGACTAGGTTAACTACCGAAGTTGTATGTAATTTGGAGCTGATGCATGGCAATTAATCAAGAAATTACGTTCCACATCCTTTCAAGAGACCACACGGCACACTGCGTCTGGTGGGTGACAGGCACACGCAGAGGGCAAAGCGATCCTGCGGGTCGAAGTGCGAATTATTTCATATTGAGCAAAAAACAAGCACAGAAGATTTGCTGGCAGAGAGGGGTGCAGGCCACAGTCTGAAATGCTTTTTGTAGCAAGTAAAAGGTCTCCGAATTCTGAGCAAACCTTCAGCACATGCAGAAAAAAAGAAACACTAATTGTTGCTCCCATCATGCGTATGCTTTAAATCTATTCACAAACATCTATGTTCAAAGCAAAAGTCCTTAGTCACGTGCTCAGTAATTTGTAGCAGGGCTTTTTGCTCTTTCAGAGTTTGGGTAACTCAGTTCAGTACCGTCTTCTTTTCACCTTTTAAATTGACATACTCAAAACCAACAGTTTTCAATGAAAGCAATTGTGGATATGTTGGCATAGCATGGACGGTGGTGGTCTAGAACTGATGCACCAGATGATTAACTTCATAAACTAAGACCAATTTGATGCCATCTACCAGTTCTGTTTATGTGCTTTTATCAAAATGTGGTGGCATTTGCCTGCTGTACCTTACCCTTCGCCTCAATTCACCTGCTTCCAGGGTTCAGCATTACCTAACCCCACAGGCTACAATCACTTCCCTTTGTGATTATTGATATTTCACACTGATTTTCCCCACGTTCTCTCCATGAGAGTCGGTGACGCTCAGTACTAAATATGTGCTAATTGTGGATCGGTGCTTTGCGCTGGATTTGTTTAATGAAGTCATGACGGCAGCCAGAAAAGTCCAACGAGAGACACTCTGTGGGTGTAAATCCCAACAGCTGGACCGATGTGGTTTGACTCCTATGGGTTTAAAGCACTTTATGCCCACTGGGGATTTGTCCTTAAGTAGCTTTCCTGGGAATATTCCAAGAGTGAGAGCTGGTGGAGGGGCAGAGCCACTCGAGCACACAGCACTAACAAGCTTGAACATTGTAATTAGCAAGCTGATCATTTTCCCTCTCTGACTGACATGTGACATCTCTGAAACATTTTCAAAAGCTTCAGGTTTTGAACGTGGTGGGTGTTCTGAATTTTAGGGATGCACCTGTGCTCACGTCCACACAAACACTGATTAGATAATATGATGTGTTTGCTTCAGACTATGGATAATTTAAAAATTAAGGACAACAGTTTGTTCTAAGAAGCTATATATAAAATAATATCCCATATAAAATCTATTAAGCACTTATATTATATTACATCACATTATATTACATCACATTATATTACATCACATTATATTACATCACATTATATTACATCACATTATAACATATCATACAATATTGTATCATATATTATATTGTATCATATCATACAATATCATAATATAATTATGTTACACTATATTTTATTAGTATTACAGTGTACAATTATTTTGTATATAAACATACACATGTGTATAATACATGAATGTACATGTGTGTATATGATGATCTACCTTGGGAGTAGTCAAATATTGCATACGTATGTTTAACACATTGGTTTTGGCTTTGCCCAAATACAGAACACTTCGAATTTCTTTATCACTTTATTTTTTTCTCCATTTTTTTTTCTAGTAGCCCAGCTGCTGAGGCAAAAATATTAGACGGCAAAATACAGATCCAGTGTTCTGTGTTTCGGGTGGCTAAATTCTTGTTGCTCCCAGCCTTGTGACAGGGAAAATGGCAAATAGTTCATCTCAATAGAGAATTGTCCATGTAGTACCTAAGCTGTCTTAATTTGTGGAGAATAAATAATTTTCTATTTCTAAATCCCTTCTAGTCCCGCACCCGCAGAAGCAGTTGGCATACAACGCCTCAAAAGCCGGGGTCGTAAAGTTAACACAGACATTAGGAACCGAGTGGATTGACAGAGGAGTAAAAGTCAACTGCATTTCCCCGTAAGTAAAATGTAGTCTCATTTCGAAAGTACAAAGAGAATGAAATGTTCTAAAAAGCTCAAATGAACAGTATCTCGGCAAATAAAGTTTCTAATTAGCAGGTGGATTGCATCCCTTTTTATGTTGTCTTTTCCTTAACAAAGGTTTAAATACTTAGAACCAAGCCTGCTCTGTTGCTGTGTATACTCAAGGATTTAAGAAGAGGTTTTAGCATTTGATAATAGGTTTTCCAGTAACGTGAAGGGTAGTTTTTAGCATTTCTCTTCCAGATGAAATATTTCCTTAGTCTGTCCAAGCCTTCTGCGGTTAAAGAAAAGGCTTTTGACACTTAATAGACAATACTTCTTTCCCCTTTTTACTTGCGACAAATATATAGGCACTTTAAAAGCCACATTGTACTGCTGTAATTGAGATACTGTTCAGCTCTGACAATCACAGGAGGCCAGGTGTAATTTTGTAAATATATATCTATATTTATTACAAACTACATTTTCCTTATTTTTAGAGGCTTAAAGCCATATGTTTTATTTTATGGTATTTATTCACAAAAGAAAGTTCTCTTGCCACATACACTTTTTCTCTCTGCGTCTGCTCACACACGCCCAATGAAGTCATTTTATTAAACAATTAACAGTGCATGATAGTGCTAAGCAGAAACCCATGTGGACAGTGTTAATTGGAAGTGGTCAAATTCCATAGACCATTGAAGTTAATCAGAGTTAAGTAAGAAGGGCAGGATTTTAACCCAGGAGTTAAATCGTAATAATGAAGATACAATACATGTCAAATTAGGAAAAACAAATTACATATTTGAATCCCTGAAGTGGAGTGAAAAAAAATAAAATCACAGAGCCAATGACAAGTGCCTCTGTTTTTACTGTTGGTCTGATCTCCACTTCCTTGTGCTAGCTGTCTTCCTTATGACTATTTATCACTAATTATACCGGTGACTCCAGCCGTCGCTCTATGTGATCCACAGATTCTTTAAACAGCATCTTACTTTGTAATGGGATTTTCCCCATGCCAATGCTATCAGCTCTGCAATAGTCTTCCCACAACTAGAACTGGTGAATTCACACTGGCTTTTGGGAGCCAGGAGAGATGAAGGGAATTAGGGAAACTCAGCGGGATCTGGCAGGAGCTGCGTCTGAAAACACACAGGTAATCTCTACCAACAGAGGTGGGATAGAAGTGCCACATTCACAACGGCCAGGGATGAGGAGGCCCTTAGATGAGGATTTGCCCATTAGGGAGGTAATTCCTAGGGGGTTTACATAAATTTAAAAAATATCCACCGAATAATCAAAACTTGTGTATAAGTTGGAATCATATATTTGAAGAAGTTACGTTCCTGGAGGCAGTTGTCGGAGCATGAAGAAAAAATAGTCACGCTTCTCTTTTTCTACTTTTCAAGCCACAATGGGGTTGTGTTTTTATCATTCCTACTTGTCTTAAAGTCTAAGTCTGAGCTCAAAATCCTACAACAGGAAGGGGTCGGGGGGAGTTTCTTTGCGGAGGAATAGCCAGAAAGGGTCACAGAGGAGAAATGTTTTGCTGTCTTGAAGGTCCCCTGTCCTGGACGGAGCAGTTCCCCCTAACGCAGCTGGGGATCCAGACTGATCTGCTACGTCAGCCGGGCAGAGCTTTTCTCCTGGCAGTTCAAAGCTTTGGCTGAGCCCCTAGTGCTGGGGAGAGCTCTGGATAGTGGTTCTAAGGAAGGACCCTACGTGGTTCGTATACCTCAGATCCCTCCTCACAAGAATCAAAAGCCACATACGGTTGAGAGTGAATAAACATTCATGTTTACTCTTCTGCCTATATGAGATGTGAACCTGCAGTTCGGTGCAGATTTGGACTCATCCTTAGAACTGTGGACTGTGCCAGTCTTGTCTGTTTGTCTCTTGATGTGATTCACCAAGGCACAGGGGCATCTTCAGCCCACTTGAGCTTAGCACCCAACACCTGGCACTACCCTCGATGCAACAGCGCATCTGTCGATGCCGCAAGAGTACTTGGCAGGGCTGAAAAATGTCCTACATGCACAAGTCTTAGACATGGATGTCCAACCTAGCATGGAGCCGTCTTGTAACAGGAGGGGATTTTGAGGAGCGTGAGGTGCACAGAGGTAGATATAGGGCATGACGGTACCCCGGATAATCTCTGGATAAGTAAAATATTTAAGTGTGTCCTGAAGTCCTTTGCTCTTCTCGCTCATGGTTGCATTAATGCTTTGAGGCACTCTCAGTGTACCTCTGACTGAAATTCCAAACACCCCAGTACGGCCTTAAACATCATTTTACCATGCAAACCTTTTGGCCTTTTTTCCTTCTTCCTATCTTGTCACTTTTTATCAACTTAATTTCTTAATGAACGCATAAAACTTATGCAGAGCAATGCATAAAAGTTATCAATGCATAAAATGCTACGGCAGACTCCTTAGGATAATTTGTTGCATTTATAAAATTGAAGATTCAGGCTTCTCTTGCTGGCCAGGCAAGCCTCATGCCCGTGGGGAGAAGGTGGCCGAGACTCGCTGGATGCTTTGGCTGACTTTGCTTGTTGCTCCATGCAGCAGCAAGCGTCTCCACGTATTGCGGAAAACTGTGCTCAGCCCTTAAACCACCATCTAGTGCAATTGCTTCGCAGTCTGCTGCACAGCTGATGCCAAGCAAAACTAAGAAGTTTCTGGAGTCTTCCCAAAAGGAACGTGGGGGTCAGGCTGCAGAGGGGACAGGGGTGTGAATAGAGACCTTTACAGAGCACTGGTGGCCGATGCCTAGCCGCCCACGGTGTGTTTTAGTCCCTTTCCTGGTCCCCGCACATGTGAAGTGTGTTGCATGTGATGGAGCTGGGGATTTTTTGAGGGTCTCTGTTTTTTGGCACATGCAGCACTGGAGCAGTTCATTTCTGCAGCCATTGCACTGAATCAGGGTCCGTTTTGGGGGCTGAGTCTCCCTGCTCGATTTGCAAGGCATAAAATGCCACAATGTGATGACTTTGGGGATGGACAGCTGGAAAGTTGATCTTCAGCTCAGCCCACAGCCGCAGCCAGGCCAGATTGTCAGGGCCCCTGTGAAACTTAGCAGTCCCAGGGGATGAACCATGTTCCTCACTGCTGGGCCGCAGGCATTTGGGTTTGGGCTGCGATGGGCAAAGAGGCTTCATCGCCCGCGTGCCTGCCTTGCTCACCTGTACAAAGGCAACCGTACAGTGCTGTACCAGGCTTTTAGCCTGGTGGGTACAAGGAGCCAGAAAGCAGGTAGGGCAGGATCACTGCAGGTTTTGGGTGTACCTCATCACGGGGAAAGGAGAGGCAGAGCTGGCAGGAGAAGCAGCACCCCAGCATCACCTGAAGGCGTCCCAATTAAGCAGCATTACTATCCCTATTAAGCAGCAGTGGTTGCTGGTAAGTATCTTTGGACTTAAATCTAATTCCTTGGGAGATGTCCCAATTAAGTGGATCTCTTGATTAAACACTTCCTGATTAAGTGGAGTGTACTTAACTCATTCAAATTAATAACTCATCTGAAAGAAATCAAGTTAACACAGATGGAATCTTTTTTTGCTCTCATATGGGGATTGAGCGCACGTAACAATTCCGGTTAAGTATCTGGTAAGTGAAATTTTTCCTAATGTGTCTCTCGAAGTGGAAATGTTTTAGGCAATTGTTTTTGGTTTGTTTTTTTCTTAATGTCTTAAATTGTCCTGTGTATCAATAATGAAATATTGATGCTCATGTCTAACATTAAGGAACCAGCAGTTTGATATTACATTGACATGCAACAGAAAGTACTGATAGGCTCAGCACTGCATACGAGATGAGGTAGGGAATTAATGCATTGGCAGTTGTCTTTGCTGGAACTGGTTAGAAGCCAACTAAAATCTGCCTAAAAGGGTTCGACAACATTAAATTGCCCAACTTGGCACCAAAGCTTTCCCAGAAGATGTGTAGTATCAATGACATGCCTAATATTTATAGTGCCATCAGTATGTGTGTTTGCAACTTTTAAGTTTCGCGCTATATTTTTTTCTCATTTCTATAACAAAATTTTGTAGTGAAGGTTTGTCACACATCTAAAGTTTTGCTACCTGAAGCGAAGCTAAAGAAAGGTCCAGCAAGAGGCTCAGTGGTGTGATTTACAGGTTGCAGTGATCAGACCAAAGACAATCTTTCTGAACAGATTGAAAAATGTCCTCTTTTTAGCAAAATCTGTTGTGCTGGAGGACTATGTGTCATCTTCCCTAATCTGCATTCCCTTGGGGTTAAAATGTATCTATAAATTAAAAAAATAAAAAAAAATCATATGGATCTTACTCGGTCTCTGATAGCGTAAAGCCGGAATGATTATGTTAATGGTTTTGTAAGCACAGCGAGAGGCATGTAAGGGAAAGGAGTCCAACACACTTCACGTCTGCTGCTCAAAGCACATTTCCCTCTGAAGAAAACCGGTCCTCAAGGAGTCTGGGAGAGCGAGGGGGGAGAGAGAGAGGCTGTGCTCGGGGGAAGTAAGTAAACCGTCTGCAATCCTATACTGGAATGCGTTTGGTTTTATTACATTGCCAGAGCTTCAGTGAGCTGCATCCCTTGGTGTTTCTGAACTGCTCTGATGTTTATTGACAATTACAATAAAAAATAAAGTCGATATTTAAATACTGCCCAATTAGTGAAAACAGAAATGCTTAGGGGGAAGTCTGAACTAGTTCCACTTTGTAAAAGAAGAAATAGCAGATTTCAGCCTTCATTTAAAACAAAAGGTAAATCTCATACCCAGAATCCAATGTGTCTCAAAAAATTGTTTCGTTGGAAGTATAAATTGGGATGCCGATGAAGTTTCAGAACAAAACGGGTATTTTTATACTTTGTTCATTTCATATTTATCACTAGCTTGTTTGCTAATTTTCATTTGCAAGAGGCAATTCTTCCAGCTAACTGGCTGCCTCAATGGGCCACTGATTTCTTTGAAGTGACAGTCTGTAAATATGCATAAAAAAGAGATGCAATTAGCGTGTGTGTGGTTCAGTGCAGCCTGATTTCATTGGCAAGTTTACCCACAGTGTTGATAAGCTACATTATCTAGAAAATTGGCCGCTGAAAAACAGCACCTCTGATTGCCAGCAAAGGTTCCAGATAACAGGGTGCTGAAGAGAAATATAATTGAGGTTGAATATGTTAACCAAGGTGTCACATGCTCCTTAGAAGCGCTAATTTATCAGCATGTTGGAATTTTTATTAACATTTGGAATGCATTTCTACCACACTAATGAAGTGGAATTGGCAGTTCAGGTTTTACTTATTGTCATTTCTGAGAAGTTAAATGTAATTTCTCGTTAGACACAGTTATGTAAATATATTTGTTCAGGGGCTGAAAAAATTATACATTTCACAAAATACAAATATGTTGTTAAGGAGGAGTATGACAAATGAGTCGCAGTTAAAGTCATAAAAGCCAGCCAAATGTTCGCCCCGCGTTGTGCTTTCCGGAGCATCACTCATTTTTAGGGCACCTGAAGAAAATGAACTTAGCAGAGTTTCAAAAAATGGTGTAGTCACTCATTAATGTAAAAGAGGCGAGACAGGTAAATGTGGTGTGATTTGTCAGGGTATTCATTTAAAGAGAATTGCAGTGCGAGTGCTGTGCTTACCTTCGCCTCCCCTTTTTTGTGTGCAAAGGGTCTGGTGTCCGGAAGGGCGCTGGCTTTTGTTTCCCTTGTTTTTTGACATATGGGAAGTCGAGCTGTTTTCAGTTTCTGGGCTATGTGACATTACGCTGTGAAGCCATGACAAGAGAAATCAGTAGAAGGACAACAGTTCCCAAGAGCCGTGACAGACCTGGTTCAAAGTGCTTTTCGTTCCAATGCTGTGCTTGTTTTATATAAAAAAACTTAAACTGGTGATTACAATGTGTAACCTAAAAGTAAGGGGGTGTTGCTGTTAGCTAGGACGATAGTATGTGTGTACTCGCTTTAAAGAAAACCTCTTAGCCTGACCAGCAGCGATGAAAGACAATAGGAAAGAAGTGCTACTGAAGTTTGTATCGTGACTTTCAGCGGAGGCAGAGTGGGTCTGGCTTGTGCCGCTCCCTTGTGCTATTCCACAGTTTTCCTTCCGAATTAACATCTCAAACACCTGCAAGAGCTGCCTTTCCTCCTAGTCCTAAACTCTCCATGCGTGTGCTCGTTGCAGGGGCATCATCGACACGCCGCTCATCCGCTCCAAGGACCTGCGGCCGCTGGTGCGGCGCTGGCTGGCAGACATCCCTGCCGGGAGGCTGGCTCAGGCCACCGACCTACAGGCTGCCGTCGTCTATTTGGCCTCCGAAGCCTCAGATTACATGACGGGCCATAATCTGGTCATCGAGGGAGGCCAGAGCCTGTGGTGAGAGGCATCCTCCAGCATCCCCTCTCAGGAGCATCGTTCACTTTGGAAAGTGCGCATTAGAGTTTAGCTTAGTCCCAGTTTTGGCCTACGTAACTAAGTGGCCAGCTGATGTGAAATGATTGTTTTCTTCTTTAGGGTGTTGCTTTGGAGACTTGTGTAATGCAAAAAAAAAAAAGATTAAAAAAGCGCAATCTTTCATTTTCAACATTTTCATGTTTTTCACTATGCATTCAGATTTCTGTTAAATTAGTATTTAATGATACAAAGGCACATTTACTGCAGTGAGATCTGGCTATTATTTAGTTTAACAGGGGGTATTTTTAAAGCAATCAATATTAGCTGGTCTGTGTAGCATATTGTTCTTAGGTGATTTTTTGCATTCAAGTTGTCCCAGTGACATCTGTGAGTGGTGAAAAACAGTTGGATGTAGTGTTAAAAAAAATAAATTAGTTCATTGCATTTGAACCTGAATGTTGCCGTTTTACATTTACTGGTGTTCTTAGTTTTTGACAGTGTTTTTATACAAACACCCACATAAATGCCCCTGAAAGAAAAGTACTGCGCTTAATAAAGAATCATGGTCGGTAATTACAATGGCTCTAATCCAAAGCCCATTGAGGTAAGTGGGAACCGCTCATATACCTTAAGTTAAACACATGTATATGTGTTGATACAACTGGGTCTTTGTTTTGTTTGATAGGCAAATGTAAGCAAAGGTCTTCTTCCAAAGTTTTTTTCCTCCTTTAAAATTCCGAAGACAACTCTCAGGCATAAATCAGGGCCAGCTCAAATGATATCAGTATGGTTCTGTGGGCTGAAGAGCTCATTTCGGCCATAGCGCTGGATTCATGGCTTATAGGCAGTAAAACATGGCACGATAACATCACCGTTTTGGTAACGCTCTGAATTTATACAGACTTCCATCCTGAGGGCCTTTAAGCATAACCTAAGCAGAATTTACAGGAAGGAATTCACTTGCAGATCCTCATGTCATTTGTTTTGCATTTGGCAGCTCTTTGTTACCATAACATAAATAATTGTGGATGAATGTCATTACTTTGATTAAGTGCTACAAGTCCATGCATTGGCTAGCCATTATTGTGGGGAATTGCTATAATGGCTTCAGACTTGACATTCACCGCCACATTGTAAGGTATGCGTCTCGCTGACGTACTATCATCGTTATTGTGGATAAAGTGCAAGAAGATACTTGTCTTCATTAAATTTTCTATTAGACCATTGATAATTAATACATATCTCATGTTTCATCTCGAGCCGTTTTTCTGGGGAGTGTTGCTGTTAAGCGACTCAGGGCTAGAGATTTTTGGCTTGAAATCCCTGCCTTGTGTGCATGATCTAATTTATTGACAATGCTCTGCAAACTCGCAGGCTTAAGGAGAGCTCAATTTTGGATAAATCTTCAAGGAAAACAATTAAGGATTTAAACATTTTAATATTTTTCTGGGCTTACGAAACCTCTTCTCTCCTAGCTTCCACACTTGCATCATTTTGTGTCATGCTCTGGAGGGCTCAGTGGAGTTCTCACGTCCCTCTGGCTGGCTTTTCACTGAGGTTAACATGCAAACATTGGTGAACTCATCAGGAGCTCTTCCAAGGGATCCTAGAGGGGCTTGTATACTATCGCTTGGACTGCCGGTGAACAGTTTGTTGCAGCACCTACCTAAAGAGTAAAATAACAAACTTCAGCTAATTTGAAACATGACCTGCAGTTGGCACTGGAAAAATAACCAGTGTTCTCACTTTCTCGGTAGAAAAACAAAGGGCTGAAAACTGCTGAGGCTGAACTCCCTTCCCCTGTCTGGAGATGGTTGCAGGTTAGCACCAAGAGGCGCTGGCAGGGCGTTGCAGGAAGCTGAAGTTCATTGCCCTGGCGCTGGGTGTTTTTGGGGAAAAAAGTTTTCAGTCAGCAAGCGGCACGCTGTGACTTTCACAAGCTTCAAATTAACTTTAAAAACAAAACCCAGACAGAACTAAAACCCCAGACTTAAAAAAAAAAAAGAAAAATCAAAATGATCTTCTGGCTAAGCAGCCTCCAGTGCTTGGACTAGGGCTTGTCTCACTCAGATCTGCTTGCTCCAGGCTCTGCCTTTGAAGGGCTGAGCAGGCAAAGGAAAGAGGAGCGAGTTTACCTGCACAGTCTGATGTGAGGCTTGGACCCAGTTTGGAGATGCTGCCATGAACCCACGTGAACCCTGGCTCTGCCTTGTGTTGGCCCAGAGGAGCTGGAGGAAGAAAACGTCTCTCACTCTGTGCTACAGGAGGGGCTCAAGACTAAGCAGCTCAAGAGAGCACGGCGCTTCGTGCCAAGCCCCCTGGGTGCTGGGCAAACACCCTCACGGCACTTTTGGTTTGCATGCCATCCTCACTTTGGCCAAAGAAACAAATCCCGGAGGAGAGCAGGTGTCAGGAGGGAAATGCCTCTCCCCACGCATGTGTGAGCTGACCTGCCTCCTCCTAAGGACAGACTTTCACCTCTCTGCTCCACATGCCTGCGCCCAGGGCTTCATCCATTCAGGGGCTCTGGTAACAGCCTTGTGGCTGTTTGCGCTCTCCCCTGTAATTTCCTGAGGCAAAAGGCTGATTTCCACTGAAAGGCAAGGCTGTGACCGTGCAGTGATGCTTCTCTCTGATGGGACCAAACTTCACGATTGGGGTTGAGATCTGTGTCTTGCAGCGTGGTGGTGCAGGACGGCACCCTGCCTTGTGCAGAGGGCGAGGTTCATTGCCGAGGTCGTGGGGTCTCTTCTGGCAACACAGCCCTAAAGCAAGTGGAAGCAGCAATTTCCACTTATACGGGAAAAGCAGACGCTCACGAGGGATGCAAGAAAAGCGTTTTTAAGTCCCAACACAGGGGCAAAAAAATAAAAAAAGAAAAGGTTTTGAGAAAAGGCGCCTTTCTGGGGAATGTGGGTGAAGGTGCGAGATGGCAGCAGCTGCATTTGGTGAGGTTGGTGAGGGCAGCTCAGCCCCGGCAGCGGCGGCGAGGTGCGGTGCGGTGCGGAGCGGCGCGGTGCGGAGCGGCGGCAGGCGAGGAGCCGTTCCCGGCGGTACCTCTAGGAGGAAACCTCAACCTGTGTTGTGTCTGCGGGAGCCGGGCTCCTCCGCTCGGCTGTTCAACTTTCCCATTGTAGCTAAGTTAGTACTTTTGATATTTCTAAGTTTTTTTTTAAAAAACATTTATGTAGAACACCACATAATTGCAGAAAAGATAATAGTCACATACCCTAGGGCTTGGTGTACACTTACGTTAAAAGTACAGCTTTTATTGGCAACTAAAGTAATAACCTTTCCATGTCAAATTGCTTTAAATTAAACTTAAAAAAAAAAAATACTGGCTGATACCCACACTTAGTAATTGTCAAACATTAGCATAATGTGGAATACTAAAGCTGCCTAAATCTTAGGTTTAAAAATAATTATTTACTTCGGTAAATTCTCTATTCAAAAGCATAATATTAGATTTTTTTAAACACAGTCTCCTCCATGTATATGTTAAAATGCAGACGTAAGCTTGACATGCAAGTGGGACTGAATGTTGTTGTGGCNTAAATTCTCTATTCAAAAGCATAATATTAGATTTTTTTAAACACAGTCTCCTCCATGTATATGTTAAAATGCAGACGTAAGCTTGACATGTAAGTGGGACTGAATGTTGCTGTGGCCTCTGAGAGGAAAAAAGGGGATTTTATACCTTTAGCTCATCCATCCATCGTTGGTCACCCTGAAAGAGAAGTGTTAAGGTGACACCTCCGAAGACGTGGGTGCTGCAGATGACATCTGGTGACTCAAGACCAGTGACCTGGAATACCTGCTGATTGCACCCTGCGCCGCAGCCCTGAAGCACGCACAGAACATTTCTCGTGCTGGAGGACACCTGGGAGATGGGTGTCTCAGGTGTGTGGGTATGCAAAGCTAAGGGCAGCAGGTCAGTCAGTGTTTCATACAGGTGCACTTTACTTATCTGTTTCAGCACATAATGAGGAAATGTGGTACAGACCTTTCAAATTTCCAGTGCAGAGCAGGAGAGGAAACTGTGAGATGTGGCTCTCAGGACTTTCTGTTGCACGTGGAGGAAACTGGACATACGAGGTGCCACAACGGCACAAGTCCCTGTGATTTTCTGCTTTTTGGCAGGCCCAGGCTCTTATGTGCCCTGCTTAGGACTTCCATTCCTCTGCTAGGGGTTCCCTGGGAAGTCCACCATGGCACTGTGAGTCCACCAGCTCTTCCTCAGAAACATGCCAGTGTTTTGCGGGAAGTTCAGCAAAACAAATTTTCGAACATTTTCTTAAAGAAATCAGCAATTCCGTTAGGGCAAAAGGTTTTGTGGCAAACTCGCATTTACCTTTGGCTGACAGGGTAGAGACGGATTGCCTCTCCTGCTCCTTTAGTGAGCAAAAAGCTCTGGGAGGCTCTTGTCGCCTTTCTGGCCAGCTGATTGAGAAGCAGAAGGGAATGGTAGCACCTGGGAACAAGAGGTTTATGATCTTCAAGAGTGAGAGAGTTAAACAGTTGTTGCGAGGGGAAACACAAGGAGCTGAGGACTGACAATTGGATACCTTTCCCAGCCTTGCCTAATACCATATG
Source organism: Steatornis caripensis (assembly GCA_013398225.1). Lineage (NCBI taxonomy): Eukaryota > Metazoa > Chordata > Aves > Caprimulgiformes > Steatornithidae > Steatornis > Steatornis caripensis. Next base: position 731,581 of record VZSC01017592.1, on the reverse strand, counting down.
TCCTTTACACTGTGATTATAAATCTGATTATACATTAATTTCCACATTGTTTTAATTCTTTAAAGAGGAGCAGGAAAATACATGCTCTTCTTTGGAGAACCCCAATGCAGTCTTACAGCATATGCCTTCTCACCAGAGTAGGTTGAAATTCTTCAAAACTCTCAAATTACAGTGAGAGTTTGCTGCTAGATTTTCACCCGCCTGGTGTCTTTTCTCCATTCAGTACCTCTTTCCTCTTTCTCTAGAGCTCTTGCTTCCTCACTGGTCCTATCTGACCCCTTTCCCCTGCTCGCTGCCAGTGTGGCTGACGTCGTCCCATCGCACCAATGCAAACGGAGAAGAGTAGAGAGGCACCAAAGTATGTTGACAGCACACACGGGTTACCCAGAAATACCGCTTAAATACCAGGGCCTGGATTTGGCTTTCATTTACTTGCACCGCAAATGACTCCATCGCAATCCGTGAAGCTTCTGGTACCAGGACTTTATTGGCGGTAGCAAACATAGGAAGACACTTGTTCATGGGTGAGTACAAGTAATGCCAACCTCAATCCTTTCCCCTTTGAATATGTGAATATGTTCTTGAATCTGGGGCTGACCTAAAAATGTGTCCAGGCATAAGCGAAGGCTATAGATCCCAATCCCACTTTTGTTAAAGTCCTTTCCTAAACTGGGCCTCGATGAGGACTAATTCAACCCTTGCTGGCTTGGGTGCGGGGACAGTATGTCCTCCCCCGGAAGCTGTCCTTTGGGACACAACCTCACACTGCAGCTGTAAGTGCTTGCTGCCGTGCTCTATTTGCTCCCCTTTCACCAGCATAGCATGCTGTGTACAGACACGGTTTGTGTCTTTAGGAAGCCTCATTAATTCACAAGATACATATTTTTTTGCTTGACAGTTTGTAACAGCTTCTTAAATGTGTAGACTAGCATTTTCAGACAGATTTGTATTAAAATACCGACACATAGATTTATGTTTCCATAGGCTATTTCCTGTGTCCAGACAGACTACTGACACTACTTTTACATGTACAGTTGTTGCATAAATGATATGTTAATGCATGAGAGAAGCCATTCATTTGAAACTCTTCAGAATGATTAAGGGCTTTAATTACAGCCCTGATTAAAACAAGGCTTTTGGTAAATAGCAAAATGGCAAATACTATGCTATTCCATTACAAACCTGTCTTGATGACAGCATGGTTCGTCTCTGTTGCTTCTCTTATTGTCCTATCACTTGTCCAACTCTGATGTTCAAATCCTACCTAAGAAGTGGTAGCAGGCTTTACCTCAGTGCTTACCTGTGAATAAGGTGTTGGAAGTGTTGCTTTACTTTTGATACACTGCACAATGCCTATGCTGTAATAGATTAATTAGTTGTGGGACCAAGTTCACTACTATATATTACTTTTTCCAAATATCGGGTAGATGTACTCACCATCTTGCATGAGACCATGTGAATGCTCTTCAGCAGGGTTTCTCAGGGCAGTGAGATTGATCCTCTGGCAGGGCAGTGATTTCCCCTTTTGCGGGGACTGTTGCCTCTGGTGGCAGAAATGTTGGTTGTATTTAGAGGCTCCAAGCAGCACCATGTAGAACACAAGCTTCAGTGAACTTCAGCATCTTCCCGTCCAAGCATTTCACATGCTCTTTGATCTTCTACCTAAGGTTTTTCTTTATTTTTAATTTTAAACAGATCTTTCACTGCAGAAGTCTTGGGAAGTCTCTTCTGAGGGATAGAAATGGCTTGAGTGGGTGGCAAATGCTAGGAAGTTGTCCTCCCTCCTTCTCTCCTCCGCTACTTTCTGGAGTTAGTCTAGTGGTCCTGAATGAAGAAGGAAATCTTCTCTCTTCCGAAGCTACTCATAAATGTGCTTGCAGTTAATATGAGTCCTTTTATATTCTCTCCCTTCAAATTCTTTGGATTAAAACAAATACCGTCTGGTTCTTTTAGCTCTTTTGATTATATATTCAGAACTATTGTGTATCCTGGAAAATGAGTTCTTTTCAGTTTTCACTTTTCTTGACAACAAGCTGAAAAATTTCCCCAAATGAAAATTTTCTGCAAAAGTCTTGGTTTGTTCCAAGACCCATTTTTCAAATAAGTAACGTTTTGATGAAAAAATGCCAACCTGTTCTACTTAACAACTGTTCGTAGAAGTGACGAGAGAAAAACAAGGAATTGGAGAAAAAAATTACCGAGTCTTTTATGTAGAGTTAATCTTTGAATATATTCCTGTTGTTTCAGTAACAGGCAAGATGTTGGTACAAGTAGATGAATATTTAAACATTAGCATTGACACTGACTTATCTTCTTGATAACGTATTGATCACATTCTTTCTATAGAGATTATTATGGACTTCCCATAGAGTCAGTGAGCATCTTAATGAAGTCACAGGCTGGATGTTTATGTGGGTATTTCCTTAGAGGTTGGTTATACAGACAATCTGTGCACTGAATAAGCCCCCACAAATGCACCTCAGGTGTAAAACTGGTCCGTGTTTCTGCCTTTTTATCGCTGCTAGCGTGTGTGATTAGGTAAAAGGGGGGTGGTGTGATGCAGTCTTAGCTTAGTAGCTGTTATTCATTGCATTTAAAATGGCCAACAGCTTTTTGCTTTCCTGAAGCATCTGGAAGCTGATTTAGACTGTCCTTCCTATGGAAATAGATGCTTTTCAGGTGTTACAATTACGCCTGAGACATGACAAACTCCACAACCCTTCCCATGGACACCTGTAAACCTGAATCCATGCTTTTGGGAAGTCTCGGAAGGGTGCTGTGCTCTCAAGGCTGTACCAGTGTGCCCAAGGGACCGCTGCTGGCTGCTGCCCCTGACACCAGCTGAGAGGATGACTGCCAGGTGGCTGTCACTGCTACAAAATCTAACGGCGATAGAAGTATGCCTCTTGGATTAATACAGGATCTGTGTTATGTTAGTGGCACCAAATGAATTTCGCAGTGGATGGAGATATATGGAAAGAGAGGGTTTAAAATGAAAAACATACTTAGTGCGGTAGAATATATGCTAGTGTCTTTCAAGAGAACTTTTTTTTTTAAAAAAATGAACAGTACTAGGAAGGAAAAACGTAAGTACATAATAAATTATGACTCACAGCAAAACTCTCATTGAGTTTAAGAGGAAGACAGGATTTAATTTTTACTGTCGTTATTAAGAAATGCCTTCACTAACATGGAGAGGCAGAGAACACTGATCTGTGGGAGAGAGAACAGTTGTTAATTCCATTAATATTTAAACTGGACAGTAGGTTTGGAGTTATTCTTATAAATAGCTGCTTTTTGCAAGTCTTGCAAAGTCATGCAAGTGCTCCAAGATACTAAAAATCTTCAAAGAATAATTCGTCAGCCTTGCAATTCTCAGCCTCCGACTCTCTCTGCACACCTGAATGACTACAAATGTCATACAGGCAAGAGGTCTTCTTCCTAAAGGTGTTCAGGATAGCAGCAGTTTGGGGTTGTTGAAACTATTTTTGCACAGAAGGTGCCCCATGCTAGGTTGGAGGTGCCGTTTCTTGGTGNACTCTCTCTGCACACCTGAATGACTACAAATGTCATACAGGCAAGAGGTCTTCTTCCTAAAGGTGTTCAGGATAGCAGCAGTTTGGGGTTGTTGAAACTATTTTTGCACAGAAGGTGCCCCATGCTAGGTTGGAGGTGCCATTTCTTGGTGGAGCAGGCATCTCTTCTCCCCATCAGTACACGGGGTAACAAGTGGGCAGGTTTTCCAAAGCTAGGTAGTGTGGGCTTCCTTGGCATGGAGAAACTTCTCCTTGCTGATATCCCATGCTGAACACCATCACAAAGCGATATTGGAAACCTTCTATTCCCCAGGGCATTTGTTTGCTTCTCTGAGCGTCAGCTTCGAGCAATAGGAGAGACTTCATGTCACAGGATTGCTCTAAATATAGATAGCCAAATTGTCTTGCTTGGCTGGTTTCCATACAGACGCTTTTAGGTTTCAATCCATGTAGGTTTACCCCTAATTTGAGTTCCAGCCTTGAATGCACCCTAGATTTGGAGTCAAACTGGAGATGTATGATACAATTTTTGATAATACAAGGACCTGAAATTTGGACAGTGCCAGAATAAATGCATATATTGATCCAGGGTTGTTTTAAATTAAACTGGATTCACTTAAAATATTCATGAACTGGAAAGGGTCAGTTAAAAGCTTCAAGCTGTGGGATTTATAACAGGCTTATCAAAGCAGATGCGTTTTGCATCATTTCTAACTTTTGACTGGTGAGAAGTTTAGATTTTTTTATAAATACATATACATTTTCTCTAGCAAATGTGTGTGTATATTTATATATATATAATTTTTTTTCAAATACATCCCCATATGCACCCTCACTCTCAGAACATTTTGCTTTTACTCTCCCTGCGTTTCAGTAACTTGCCTCAGCTGTGCACCGCGTTGCCTTCCAAATGCAATGCATCATAAATTCATGATGGTTTGCCAAGCAAAAGAGGGCATTGAGCTTCTTTATGAAGAGGATATTTTTGCAAACTGGACCTCGTCTATATCCCAGTGGAATTTTCTGATGCTCCCATATTACTCCTGTACAAAACTTTTAGGGAGTTATAGATCAGACATCAAAAACAGTAATTAAAGTCCAACTTACTCTTCTTCAATATCTGTCTATCCTTTTCATTAGGGAGCAGAGACATACCTTTCCTCTCCTATAACAGTCAGATCCAAACAGTCAGCTTAATGACCAGCCATCAGGGCTTCTGCTTCTCAGATTTCCAAACCTTCTTGGTTGGAGGATATTGCTTATACTGTTGTGTGTGCCATTAGGTGTATGTCATGTAAGTCCCGAATTTGTAGCTGAGTATTCAAAAATGTTTGCACACCTACGATTAAGCACAAAAAGCAGTTACCAGGTGAACAGTTTGGTTTTGTTCTTGGAGCCTGGATGCCAGCAGTGAACATGGCTGTCAAAGCTGAGCTGGTACCTGCTCACTGAGAGCAGTCACAAGGGACTGGGAAACTCTGAAGTGTCTGATGTAAGCCTGATGCCTTTTAGGGATGTATTTTTTATTCAAGCATATTTTGAAAGCTCACAGAGTGAAAAAAACCTAAAGAGGCCTGTATGCAGTACAGAGAATCAAGCCCATTTTGATACTGGAGGTCATGGTGTTGCTGCGGTTTGCATCACTATTTGCATCAGCTTTGCTCTACCATTGTATATGCTTCACACACATGTCCTTCTCCTATGTAGTGGGCTCTCCTCTGCTCATACCATCCTAGGTCGCCACCTGAAAACCTAAAGAAAACAATAAGTGTGAGAACGAAGCACAATTCTCCTGGTAAACAAATCTTGGTTTTCTGTTTGGGAATTTTTTTTTTTTGAGTGCTGGCAGAACCTCACTTTAATGACTGTAACCAGGCACCAAGATGCTTCGTCTGGTTTTGAGTCTGAAGAAGTTTCTGAGATGCCCAGAGAGAGGATAAACCTGCCCACAGCCAGGTGGTGGACCTTGTTCCTAGTACTGCTTCAGTGCCTTACGGAAGAAAAGCCACCCTGGGAAAATGATGCAGGTTTGGTAGAACTGACCTCATGCATAGGAAGAGTTTGGCTGCGTGAAGATCTCACAGGCCTCTAAAAAACCACTTCTAACTTTGGGAATGGGGCTGGGAAAACCCTGTGCAAAGCATTACTACAGTGCTATCTGCACTGGTCTCCGAAGGAGGCACGTGATGCTCTATGGAGACGTTGGGTCTCCTTGCTTCAGGAGCCAAGTGAGCCTTTATCACTGGCAGACAAGAGCTTGTGCAGAGTACAGCCGAGGAGTTTTCATCAGTCTGTGGCCTCTGCTTTAATGGCCTCTGCTTTAATGTCCTCAGGAGCACAGAAGCTGCTGGAGCTCTTGCTGGGATGATGGGCCTTTGCAAAGATCTGGCTCTTCGCTGCTCTTCAAGCCTTGGAGGGGTAATTATGTTACAACTGACTCACCAGCAAGAGAAAGCTTGTAGGCTTTCAGCTGTCTTTAATTTTACATTAGACAAAAAGCGATAAAGAACTTGTTTTCTGTAATCTATGGATTTAAGTTTGAATAGCAGGTGGTAAACGTTCCAACAAATATGTATATATATATCAAATCTGTGAGTGCCCAAATATTTACATCTTCAGCCAAACAAAGGCTGGAGACTCACGTTGCCTGAGGGGAAGATTGTTTTAGAGAAAACAGGTTGAAAAGAAATCAAGAACGGGAATTACAAATTTCCTTTCAGAGATGAGTGGTTGTAGTAGGGAGGAATCGTGCTCCTGATAGATCGCTGGCTTAGAGAGATAAGCCGGCTTGTGAAAAGGAGTGTCCTGTTGTCTTGTGAGCTATGGTCTTTTTTCTTCGAGTACTGTGCACATTTGATTTGAAGTCTGTACAAGGAGCACGCCAACAGTAGTCAAAGTTTGCATCAGCTTTCCCAGCATGGGCTGTCAATCTGGTGATATGGCAAGGTTATATGATCTGTAGCTGATGTACAGAACTGTGTTAGATGGCAACACTAGTAAGCCTATCGATTCTGCATTTCTAAGGTGGGAATTAGTAGGAACATGGGTGGACTTGTGGTGGTCCGTGAGCACCAAAAGTCTGGGAACTCTAACATTTGTAATGTAAAATCCAACAGTAGGGAGATACAAGCTTTTTACTTTCCACACTGATCTGCCATTTCAAAATCTAAGAATGGCTAAAATCATGCTGTGTTGGTTTTGCTAGATGGCTGCTAAGCACAGCTAGAGCTTCTCTGGGTTGTGAAATTTGTGCAACTGTCCAGTCCTTTCTTGAATCTTGCAAGGTTGTAGGTTTCAAGGACTTTCAAGCAGGTTTCGAGCACTTGAGCAAATTGGGAAAATATGAGTAACTCTCAGTTTTTAATTTCCCATCTTTTTATGTTCCCCTTACGTTTTGAATCAGGGAGACCAGAAGGTCCTAATCAACCTCTATTACCCACTTCTCTTGTATGCCCATTTCTTTAAGGTAAACAATCCCGAGTCATTTCCAGATCTTCACATAAGGGTTTTTCCACAGCTTTGATTATTCTGTTACTCGCTTATGAACTACTTCTGAGTAATACTGGTGTGCTAGTCCATACGCAATAGTTCTGGTCCATACACTGGAACTATAATTCACCAAGTTTTGTGGTTTCTTCTCTGAAAAACTGGGCATCAATTGCAGATGTGGAACTTCAGGTGAACTTACAGACCTCAGCGGTGTAACGCAGCAGTGTATTTTCCCACTGGAAAGCTCCCCGTTTTTTTTCAGATACTGTTGACTCTCACTGCTGCTGAATTATTGCTAGCAGAGGACAAAAATTTGCATGTGTCTGCGCTAGTGGGAAGTCTTCATCTTCAGGAAGGTTTTCTAGAGCGTCAAGAAAAGTACTGTTAGTATATAAGACACAAGGGATAAAGAGTGCCTTTGACCTTTGCTTGTAGGATGTTTACAACAAGCTGGAATCAGACTCGCACTGCACTACCCAAGCAGTGCCGAAAACAAGGCAAGTGTAGGATAAATGCCAGGACAAACAGATATACTTTGCTATGCTTTTGATGTGTTCAGTGACAGATGCTGAAGCTTCGGGTTTTGCATGGGTATGTGTCACCTGTCATGAGCCGCACATAGATCCAGGCCTTTTTTTTAAGAGTTCGGGAAATGCAGGCAGGTGCAGTACTCTAAGGCAGAAGGAGGAAAACAGCGAAGAGTGTCGTCTCTCCTTCCATCACGGCTGATGCAGCCTTTCCTGTACATCAACGAGCGCTAAATCTCTCTCATCCAGACTTCCATCATCTCCTTTGCTGTTACATCTTTTAATCTTGGACACCAGCTGCACATTTTCCTATTTAAGGCTCTGCCTGACCTATACCATCTTTACCAGGAAAATTTCACAACCCTCTCCCCAGTAGGCAGAGATGGGGCTTTTTTTACTGACGTGGTATAACAGTATAGAGGCTTCCTTGTGTGTTGGTTGAACACTCTGTAACAATGTGCAAGCCTCCTTTTCTTCCTCCAAATCCTTCCCTTGCTTCCTCGCTTGCAAAAATTGTTATGGCTGGAGTTAGGTGTTACCCACCCATTTCCAAGCAGGAATAATTGACACAACAGTTACAGTACTGATACTTGGTTCTTCTCGATGAGTAGAAAAGGTAATAAGGAATGTATTAGTGATCCAGACATAAAAGTAGGCACTTGCATCATATACAAATAAACCCAGGACATCATTTACTGGCCAAGACACATGGGCAGGATTCTGAATAACTTGGTAGAAGAGAAAGAGTAGATCAAAAAATGAAATTATTAGTTGTTATACATAGCTGAAGCACAAAAAGTAGAAAATAACTGTGAAGTTAAAGGGACATTTAAACTTTTTTTCGGAGTTAAATTCCAATGTATCTGTAATTTCATGAAAAGAAAGATAAAAACATTCTGGAATTCAGCTTTTCAGTTTGCTATATTTCACCATATGATTCAGTTTAAATGTATTGGTGTGTTGGATATGTTTTTCCATTTAAAAAGCTCTTGTAAATGAACTATTTATTTACATGAAAGAAAAGGATTCCCAGTGCAGCCCACGATACTTCTCCCTCCAAGCCTGACTTGAAAGAAGGTTGCCGTTTTGTATTTGGCTCTGGCTTTCAATGTTCTCAAAATTAAAAAAAAAGTATTCTTAAAACTAAATAAAACTAAAATATATATCAGTATTTCTGGCTGAATGAATGAGCACTTCCCCTGAATAGACCTATTTGAATGGCTACTCAATGTTTTGTTAGAAAAGTATATTAAAAAGTTTAAACAGCCTGCTGAATGAAGGTGAGGGACAGAAACAAAATGTAAAATGTGTCATGTGAGAAAAGAGCCCCTTATCCAAGAAGATCTTGGTAAAACTTTAAATGGAAAAGTGACACTCATCAAATGATTTCTATATCATCTGCACTGAATAATTTACTTTTGGGTGAGATTCACTAACATCATTGCAGAGGAAGTGTAATTGAAAATTATGAAAGCTATATCTTCATTGTGTATTACAGCACATGCCTTTGATATGGCGTTATGTCTGCCACAGCGGGAAGTGTTTTTCAGAAAAAGTAAAATCTCTAGGACAGATTCTCAGTAGTGTAAATCAGTGTTACTCCGCTGAGAGCATCCTAAGTGAGCAAGCATCTGCGTGCACACCCAGAGTCCTGTATCTTTGTAACCACCCAGATAGATTACTGATTATTTTCAGGGAAAATTTGCATGGATAGAGCTAAGGAAGAGCTCTGTTATTTTGTTTGTAATGGACAGCTCCAGTGTGATTTTAAAATTTTAGGGTCTTCTGCTCAAAGTTTATGTAAATATATATTTTCTCCAAGTACAATGCAAGTAAGCCTTGTTTATGATCACTATACAATGACACAGGTCCCCGCGGCCCTGCGTACATCCTCGATCTAAGCAGCCTGTTATTTGAGGTCTAGACCATGCACTGGCTTTGATAGCACAGACCCTTCAGCTTCAGAAGGTGCTTCAGAAGCAGGAGCCTGATTAGGAGCTGGTCTGAATACAGAACTGGTGTCTAAATCGATGAAGATATGCTGGCTAAGGACTTGCTAAATGTCTTTTACAGTGAGCATGGCAAGTCCAATGTACTTTTTAAATTCCTCCAAGAGCACTGAATGGCTAAGGCCCCATCCTCAGGTGATTTATAGAAATCCACCCCATGCCAAGGGCTGGCACAAAAGGGTAGTGCTTTTTTAGCACACTTAAATAATGTTTGAGAAAAGGGTTTTAGCCTGGCCATGTGTGCTGGGGCAAACTTCGGCTGGGCAGAGCCCCAGTGCCCCAGAACGGCCACCAGCTCCTCCAAGCTCAGCCGTTTCCCAGATGACTTGTGCTGGTGGAGAAAGTCTGCCCAAAGTAGAACACCATGAGTGACATTAGCATTCGGAGAGCATCTGTTCAGCCATCCCCAGCTAGCGTATGACTGTCAAACTGAGACACACGTCTATTCCCAATCCAACTCTTTAACCCCTGCTTTGCCTAACCCACTGCCACATCTCCCAGGGCCATTTCTCATGGGAGAGGCGGGCCAGTGTTGTTCTCATCGGTAGGCACATGAATTAATTATGAATTATGAAGGCCTGTCTTGTTTGCCAGTGCAAAGAGAGTGTTCATGAAGCCCCTATGGACAGTTCTTTGATGTACCATATAGATGCCTCTCTTGGCCATATGCCCTATCCTGTTCAAGGATGCAGTTTTATGCTACTGGAAGGAGAGGTGGAAATGTTGGCAGTGTCAGTATCTAGGAGGTATTAAGCATCATGAGTGAAAATATATGAGTGTGGTGTAAGGAGCCGGACCTGGTGTGGTGCAGGTTTCTTCCTGATTACTTCAGGTGAGCCTTGGATAAACAAAGGCCAACAACCACTCTTGTAGCCCATGTGAAACAGTCTCTGAAATGGCCCAGAATGCAGAACAGCACACCAGCATTTCCAGTCTTTACTGGTACTTTTCCACAAAGGGCAATTGCACAAAATCTTTTTTTTACATAGGCTTCCACGTCTCCTTAGTGCAACTTCCATTTCCATCACTGACAGAAAGACTAATCTGTCCTCCTCTCCAAAGTATGTATGTGTGTGTGTAGACGAGTAGAGTTTGAATGTTAATCAACACTTGCACAGTGCTTCAGAGCTCTTTGTGCAGCAATTGCCTCTTTGGAAGAAAGGACAGCACTTTTGTTACTTTTAAGAGAGGTTGATGGAGAAGAACTTGTCTTGCTAGTGCTGTGTTGGAGATATCTCCAGAGTCTTCATCACTAAACTGTCAGCATTCGCCGAGAGATACCACACAGTAACCACAGACTTTGCTGTGCTACCCACCAGGGACTGCTGGTTGCCCGAGGACCTCAGTGCAGGACCAGGACCTGTGATATTAATCCAGAGAGGCTTTTGGCTTTTAACGTCCTTTCAATGGCAGTCATTGCCAGTTCTGTGAGGTACGTATCACGCTAGTTCACATCATCACATCACATACTTCATCCGTAGGCCAGCAAGGATGTTCGATTAGCATCTGGCCTTGTGGATTAGAAACCCTCAGGGCTGCGGATTTGACTATCCAAAGGCCTCCTTGTGTGTCCTTAGGCAAATGCCTTAATCCCTCGGCTCACGTGGCCATCTGCAACCTACCCAGATGTTTGGGGAGGTTCTGACACACTTGTGCCCTGATCTTGTTTTGAGCTCACATGGTGCAACTGTAGCATGAAAGTCAGTACTTAAAAGGATGCATTGTATGCTTTCCTTCTCTTTTAAAGGGAAGAGATTTTGGACTTTCTATGAGTTCTTTTATTTATTAGCACAGAATAATCAAGTTTTCTACTTAAAACTTTGCAAGCAATTAAGTAGGTTTGCTCAACAACGACAAATTATTATTTTCCAAGACTTGTGAAAAACTCAAGTGTGCCCGTATTCCAGTCCCTGAACTGTTAAAACCCCACATTCTCATAGGTGCTTTAAAAGTAATGCGTTTTCAGATACCATTTATATATGTCCAGTGGATAGAATTTTATTATTTTTTTAAATTTCCTTCATCTGATCTAGGTCTTTGATAAATACTACAGACAAACTGAGTGCTGTAGGATCAATCTTGACAGTTCTTCAATAAAAGGCTGTGTGGTTCTTCGTCAGTGTCTTCCTTTCAGTGACAGCTGCTTTGTTCTTTTTCAGTCAGATTTTCTAGTTAACACATCAAAAGTGTATCTGTGTACACGCAGTACTGAGAAAACAGTTCAAAGAGGCAGGAGATTCACTTTTAACTCTTCACTGCATCTCTCTGCACTTGTCACAGAAGATAGCTTATACAGAAAGCTTCAGAACAAGGTGAGGGGTTCACCAAGGAGCACTGTGAAGTACAGCACATGTGGATTAGTCTTAAAACACAAACTGGTCAGTCAATCCACTTGCCATCCCAAATTAGCTTTCTTTCGAGCCAAGCCGTTAAGTGATAAGAAGTTTTCAGGTTTAGGCAGCAAAAGCCTCACATCGGACACAGATAAAGCCATATGTTTGATCAAGCACTGAAGTTTTGTCTGATGGTTCTTGCTGTGGTGTCAATACCTTAAAACTAATTAAACTGAGTTCAGTGTTCAGTTTAAACTCATTTCTTTGGAGGGTTGCCATCAGCTTCTAAACCAAGGTAAATAGTAAGGACAAGCAACTGCTTTGCATATCACTTATCTATTGTGGCTGAAAACTGATTTCTGACTACATTTTTAATTGCCCATGCTTCACTCACCAGCTCAGCAATGTAGCACACGACTCGGAATGCTTTCTGCTGCTTTACGGCTATTAAGCATTGCTCAGGTAAGGAGCCAGATCAGCAAAGTGCTAACTCAGGAGAGCATATTCCAATCATCGCATCCTAGTCAGAGCAAGGTTTCAAACCTGTGCTAAAATGCAGTAATGTTAAGTCTTATGGGAAGGTCTATTTTGGAGTGCCTGTCTTCATGAGCTGTCTCCTGAATAAGACCACGGAAAATAGTTGCAATCAGCAGCGATGAAAGCGTTCTCCAGGATTTCTATCAGTCTTACAGGATGACAACAGTCACAGTTGCAAACTGTTGTGTGTGCCCTCAGGTAGTCTCGCCTGACCAGAGAGCCTGTTTGGATGTGTGGCTGTGCCCTGCAGGCATCAGTGAAGGCAGCACGATATTTCTAGTAAGCACTTGTGCCTGCCGGGGGGAATCATTCACCCATCACGATACCCCACTTCAAGCCCCACTGGTGGGTTCACTGTGTCGTTAGGTCTCTGCCTCTCCAGTTTGGAGGCAGAGTCCTCTCTGGCAGGTAAGGATGGCAGTGACACCCCGTAACGTGGGCACAACAAATGGACCCACTTCACAGCTTCGGTGTCAATAGCCGGACAACAAGCACATCCCCTGCCAGCTCGAGCTTCTCCTTTCTCTCTTTTGTTGTTTCCTTCATTGCTCCTATTTCTCTGTTTCGTTCTTGTTTTAATTGCACTGCGGTTTGGAGCGTGCACACGCCTCCGTAACCAAAAGCTGCACTTTGTATCTTCAGCAAGAGGATGTGTCACATGTTGGCAGGAAGCAAGAGGAGCTCTCATTGTCGCAGCAGTGCCAGGACACGGGAGGTGAGCGGTGACCCCATCCTTCCCTCCCTCCGTTCTTCACTCCGTGCTGCTCCATTCCCGTGTGTGGTCTATGTCTGCAGGTAGGAGCTACGACATCTGGCAGTGAAATTTCCGGTGTTATCCAGACCTTGCCTGTGAAGTCTAAGCTGTTAAAGGCACACAGGAGCTGTATTTGTTCAGATGCAGCTGTGTTCTCCTTAGCTCAGCACTACCCATCAGCTCGCACTGACACGTCCTCCGTTTGACTCCTGCAGATAATGGAGACCAGAAACAAGCGTCTTCCTGGAACGAGCCCCACCAGACAAGCTCTCCTCAGGCTGCCCTTGTTGTACCCTCCTGTGGTACGTACAGCCTCAGACATGAGGAGACAGAGTGCGTGGGAAGACAACATCAAAGCCAGTGCTTGTTACAGGCCCTTCCTCAGGCCCTGTCATCTCAGGAGTGGGCTGGATACCCTGGTGACAAAATTACCACGCTTCCACAGAATGGGATTTATACAGTCTGGAGATTTTGTGTAGCAACCCTGGTAGAAACCATCAAAGGAAGGACAACTGGTTACAGAAACAGATAACGAGGTATGTACCACAGGATAAGGATTCTTCCAGGAAAACGAGGGGGAGCTGGTAATTTATGTGCAGCGGAAATTAATCATCATTAAAACAGATGGGTTGGAGGAATGAGGAGGAGAGCTCTGTCCTAGGGTGGGCTCCTGAGGGGTGGAGAGTGAGTCCAGCAGACACTTTCTCCAGGAGAAACACAAAACCGTGCTAGGCTCCTCTTGGGCACAAAGGAAGCCTGAACAATGTGCAGGACAGGGCCTCTGGACCTTAGCACCTGGGAATATTGAATTGCTCTGCAAATACCAATGAAGAAGCAGGATTGCTTGGCAAGAGTCTTGATCCCAGTTTCTGGTGGGACATAGAGCTGTACATGAGGAGGCATCACTGGAGTCACTGGAAAATAGAGATGGCCATGTCTGAAATTTTGTGTGGATATGTTTTGGTTTGAGAGGAAGGGTGAAAATTAGTACAATTAAAGACAAGAGGTACAGAAAGGACTAATAAATGGTGCTGGTACAGAGGATAAGTTTTCTGTTAAAGGGATAACTTCTAACTTAATGTTTCTGGAATACATTCTAGTAGGGTATCAACCATTATTTCTGATAAAATAGGCTTTGCCCTTTATCACCAAATGTTACATGAAATTTGCCTAAACCCAATGAAATAAAAAGTACTGCAAGTGTGACTTAGGGTGGAAAATTGGGCACTGAACAGATGTTCTAAATTATTTTAATATTTAAAAATGCCCAATAGAATGCTCCCTTTGGGATAGATGGATTTACATTTATGTATATTTATTTTGCAGAAGGATGACTTTGCAGCTAGCTGGTGAAGCAGTTAAAGTACAGGGCAGCTCCCTTCTAGAGAAGGTGTGTGGGTACAAGAAAGAGGTGTTGGAGCAACCAGTTCTATCACTTTGTGCTCCCCTAATCAATTCTGTGTGCTCAAAAAGTTTCCAAAAAGCTGCGCATTGTCCAGCAAGTTTGCATTTCCTTGGTTGGTTTCTTACACCTCCACCTCATCTCCCTCACACCACACTGGCTGAGATATAAAATCTTCAGCGCTGGCCCCATTTTAGCCAAATTTCTGAATTCTTTTGCCACACTGGAAACCATCAGCGGGAATAGTCCCATTAATTTCAGTGGTCCTCTGCCATCAACTGGCATTAGCAATAGAGAGTGAAGGATCTGGAAAAATGTTTTTTATATACTGTCAGCCAGGTAGCAAGGTGGCAAAAGGAGTGCATTAAAAAATCTGCATTTATTTGTCAATATTACAGTGTGCACTGTCAGTAACCTCTGGCTTACATTGTTTTATCATGTCAATATTTCATAGCATCATAATGCTATTATACGGCTGACTAATGGCAATGGCTATTAGCAGTGTTGATGTAGTTTGAAAATAGCAATCCATATTTTATGGACCAGAAAGAGACCAAGCCTTTACCTTAGACCTTAGCAAGCGTAAAAAGGGAGATAATGTAAATGAAATTTACCTTCTCATTTCCATCTTCCCCCAATTAGTTCATAATTCACATATTGTCCGTCTACTTTCATGCTTTGAATGCACTTACACAAATTAAAATATCCTGAGGAGGTCTGTTGAAAACTCATCCTTTCCTAGCTTGAGGTAACACAGACAGCTCTACTCTGCCCAGCCTGAGAACCTTACTAAATCACAGCTGTCCTTTAAATTATGGGCTAGGCAGTATTTTGAATGATTTACTAAAGTTAGCAACTAAGTGCATGGACCGTTGCTGCTAGATCTCTTCGCAGGAAAGAACAGGGTACTGTGACTCCCCAAGGTCTCAGCTGCTGACCACGATATCTGTGACCACAGTTAGGCTTGGTGCAGACAGAAGAGTTTAAGTGTGAGTGCACATAACCCAGACCTTACTGAGAGGGAGTACATGCTGGTGGACTGATCCACAACGTGCATGGCTTGAACCCTTGTCCCAGCACCCACCTGGCCTGAATCCTAGGGCTGCACGCGCAGACTCTTCCCCTCGGTGCTCACTGCAGCGGTGGACCTGCTCACGCTGCTCTGTCCCTGCTGCTCGGTGCACAGGGAAAATACCTGGTGGCAGATGAACTATGCTGGTCCCCAAGCACGAGTGGGAGGTTGCATGCAGCTGGCTTCTTGATCAGGAGGAAGCACAGTGTTTTGACATAGTGGGATGCAGAACTGGAGTTGAACACATTGTGGACAAATACGCCCTTGGCCACGAACCCCAACAGAAGCTGAGGTAGGAACACAAGCGGGGTGTGATACATTGTGCAATGTACTGGGTGTGAAGTCCTCCCATGGTGGATGGGACTCTGGTATTCCCATGGGCACTAGGTTTAAGGCATTGGCCATGTTTACCTGCCTGAGTATCCAAATATATTAAACAATTTGATGCCTAGCAGAGAAACACATAGTTCTGAATTCCCAGTTCCTCTTACCCAAAATGCTACTCCCCCTTATCTTGGAGGCCAGGAGGACATAGACACATTGCTGCTGTGAATCTGTACAGGCTTCTAATACACACTGCGGAGGGGCCAAGAAAAAAAATGTTATTAGGCCGTAATCATCAATCTTCTGCACTAACCTGCTCTAGACCTTCATGAAGTTAAGTCTATGACATTAAAGAGAGAAGAGAAATGAAAATTGCAAATGGCCTGTGAATAGCCTGACTCTGAAAAGCTGCCATAATGCGGTTTTACACAGGCCAACTAAATATACTGTAATAGTAACCTAATGGTGGAGCTGGAAATTAAATAGATGGTGTGTTAATTAGGTATTGGTTAATGCTATTATTTCACTTCATTATTCCATATTCCATCCCTGAAAACTGGATTCTACCCTTGTGCTGAGAGGCTGAAGTTCTCCCAGACAGAGCAGACCTGGAGAAGACCCTGTACATGTATCACACCCTAGTGAAGCTTTCGATGTGGGGCATAAGCACAGTTACTCAGTGAGAACAGCTGAAATAACACATCTGAACTTTGCTTCTTCAACAATTAGCAGCATATTATTAGTACATTATGGACTTGTTTCTAAGAAAAAAAAATCTCCTCAAGCTAGAAGATCATTAGTAAAGTATTTAGAGAAGGTGATGGGAAGGTTTCATCAAGACATCCCATGAAAGTGTTTTACATTTTTACCTTGGCCTTTACTGTCCTCATCACACAGTATGCATTATTTATTAAAAATGCTGTCCACACAGTAGTGGGCAGCAAATTGCCCTGTAAGCTAAGTAGTAATTCACAAGTGCAAAAACTTCCTGAGAAGGGGAGGATTTGGAAACCCAGTGGTCAGCCTGCTGCGTCCCACAGAGCCAGATGTGTTGTCAAAGTTCATTTTACAGTACGGACATGATGTCAACGCTTCATGTGAATGCAGTGCGTTATTGCTGAGGTAAGCTTGCTGGAAAGAGGGGTAAAGTAGCTTAGATTAGTGACAACTGAATTTATCCTAAGACTTCTTAAAACTTCTTTGTCATTTATGTTTCTCTTTAGATCAAGATGCTAACCATATGTGGTATTTTCTTTTGAGATGTCATTGATAGTCCAGTAACAGGTGAGAGTTATAGTACGTTGTTGCAACAGACACTTGAGGAATGAAAAGGAGAGGAATGTAAAAGATAACTAGGTTTTCCCAGTGGGAAGAAAAAAAAAAAGAAAAATCTGATATATTTGTCTCAACTTTAGAGATGGTCAAAAATGAGATAATTTTCTAGGGAGATTTTGCAAAAAAATCCATTTTTTCTTTTTCTCCCTGAAATCTGGTGAGTTTTATTGTGCTCATTATGAACTAGACTTGTTTCTTTTTTTTATTGTTATTTTTTCTTTTGGTTGTTCTTTCCTACCTTTTTTTTTTTTCTTTTTGTAGTCATGTCATGTTTAATAGCCTACAATTTCAAAAACAATTGGTGTGCCTTCACCTGTCCCTTGGGACGTTTTATTAGCTCCTGATTCACAGTGAGCCCAAGCCTTTTCTCTCCGGCAATCAATTCTCTTGGGCAGCCACCCAAAACCAGCAACTAAACCCAGCAATAGTTCTCTGAGATTCGTTGGTGTGCAGTTCACGCCATCAGCTGTGCTGGGGTGGATTTTAGCGTTCTAATGCCTGTGTGGGGGTGCTGGCTCCCCACAAGATTAACGTGGGGGTCCAGCACGAGAGGACAGGACTATGCAAGTTCAGTGACATGATTTTTCACCCCTCTGGTATCTTGGCCAGTGTGAACAATTGCGGATGTAGGTTTGCAGGATAGGAAGAGCATATTATTTTCTTCCTTGACTTACTATTAGCCCCACATAAGGTTCATGCTGTTTATGTGACTGGAGTCTATATTCTTCCTAAACTTTATAAGAACATCCCTTGTATACTTTAAACTTCTGGTGCCATGGCAATTGCCAAATTAATTTTCAGTCTTTTCTTTGTTACTCCTGCCTTATCATTTGCTGACTCCTGCCCTGACACAGCTACAAATCCTCTGATTCAAAGTCTGTGCCATCAGAGACCAACAACAGCTTACCTGAGCAAGAAGGGAAGAACCTGGTCTTCGGAAATTAATGTAGAAGCCATCAGATCACATTAGACTCCAGGCTACGGAGGCATAATTTTGTAGGTAAAAATGACCCATAAGAGCTGCCCTGGAGCAAAATGCAGTAATCTTTACAGTAGGTCAAAACCAAAGAGCAGGACAAACAAAATGCCTCCTCTTTACTCATGTTCTTTACAGGCTGGCGCATGTCTTAAAATATAAGGCATTTCAAGCTCTTTGTGCTCTAATTATGTACAATGGTGTCTTCCTCCCACTCTTTTTTGTTAAAAAACTAAGGTCTGTCTTTTGGCAATGGTCTTTGTCAGCTGCCTACTGCACGGCGTTTCTGTTTTATCTGTTCCAAACTAGCATTGCTCTATTAGCACAACTCGATTGCTTTTCATTCCCTTTAACTAGCTGGGTTGGAGTGCTGCAGGAAAAGTGTCTTGGTCATTGAGTGAGGTTTAAAAGCATATGATTTAATCTAGGAAATTTGAATGGAAATATTTTAAGGCAATATTTTCACTTTTCTGGTAGTTAAAAGGAAATGGAAATGTTAGCTTAGAGAACAGAGTGCAAAGTGAGCATTTTACTGCCACCCCAGTTCAGTGAAACAGAAATCGTAAGTTTGGTTTTTGAAAAGGAAATTGTAAATATGAATTTATAATCCAATATTTATTGGCCTTGGTTTCATCAAAATATATAGTTTCCAAATCTAAATTTAAATATTTATGCAGTAGCGCATATTCCTTTTATAGCTAATATAAGTAATATATTTATCTTTCAAGGCAGCAATATTTTTTCACTCAACCTTGACTTTTAAGTTTAAATATGTGGATAGGAAGTGGTGCTATCTAGAAGTTGTTGTCACTTATTTCTATGTACAAATCAAGATAATTCAGACTGCTCTTTTAAGAGGTAGCATTTTTTATTTCTGTGCTTCAGCTGATCAAGCAGAATATGATGGTTTATTGTCAGTTTTCATTTTTCTTCCTTGAGTTAGGCAGATTTCTGTACATACCTTCCGAAATGAGGAAATGAATTTCCACAGCCAGTGGAACTACTGGGGAAAAGTTTAATGACAAATTATGGTTTTCCCTGTAAAAAATCCAGGATAAAATTTTCATAGACGTGAAGCCTGTCTTGCATCATTCTCACACTTTAAAGGGCATATGATAGGTATATATTTAGAAGAGCATGAGAGGGATTTAGGGAACTGAGACTGTTGTCCATATCTCTAAGTAGGTGGAAACATCTGTTTCTCTAGGACATTTTTGATAGATCTCTGACATATTCTTGTCTGCTATTAAATCCAGTGCAGTTACAGCCATTTACTATGTTATAGGCCTCTCTTCGATCAGTTTTAATTTGTATTCTTTGTCTTTCACTCAGCTGTATAGCAAAAGCAGGTAGCAATGGAATATTATTTTCCCCTCTGGAACAGGCCACTTTTACCTTCTTTGGTATCTTAGTCAATGAACCCCTGCCGGGGGCCATGAGCTCACTGCGTGGGGAAGGGATGGGTCTGTGCTGTGGCAGATGACTCACTGAGTATGTGGGGAGGAAACACGCCAAATGGCACCTTTGTCCTGGGAAGCAGTTTTGTCTTCTTTTGGGACATGGCAATGTTGTTTTTTCTCCTGCCCTGCTGGCGGGAGTGTTGAGCCAGCTCTGGGAAACACCACAGTCAACAGTTAAGAAGTGTTAAGAATTGATCCTTGGCCTTATCCTCCCAATAGCAGAATATACATAAAGTCAGAGGCACTGATTTGTAGACTGAGTTCCCACTGGCTTTCATCGAATTTTTTTGAGTGCACAACCCACCAGTTAATCCAAAGATAATTTCATGGGCTAAAGACTCTCTGGCCACATCTGGATGTCTGAACATATTTCTCTTAAAACGCTGCACCTCATTCACTTGAGCTCTTCATCCAGGAGGACAGCAGTGGAAGAGTCCTCCCTTCCCCCTTCCTGGAAAGGAAGGTCTCTCATACACCAACATTGCAACAGAAGTATTATTCTGTCAATACCATGGCCCTTGGGATGTCAATGGAAAAAGTTAAAAAAATCTGAAGTCAAGAGAAGAGCCTAATACAGTTGCACTGACTTTGCATACGCTTTGAATGAGCCATCACTGTGCCAATCAAGTGTCTAAGACTGAGCAATCTCACAATGTCAATGCAAGCTCTGTGCTAAAATCAATGGCAAATTTCCTATTAATATTTGGAATTCCTATTTTCTTAGACTCTTAAAGCTATTTCCATATCTTTTGAATATTCAGTAATGCATGTGAGAAATATTGCCGCTCTTCAGCAGTCTTCTTATTTTCTGCGTTAGAAGTTGTGTGACAGTAAAGGTTTTTTATGAACCTACTTACTGTCTCCTTTTTGTACAGGGATGCCTTGAAAAGATCTCTGATCAGCTCTGTGCACATACAGTAAAAGAACAAAATCTTTCCTATGTGGTGAAAGTCCCTGTGTTTTCTAAAGCTGTTGTCACTGCCCCTTGCTTGCTCAGGCCTAGCAGAAGAGTCCAAACAACCTTAGAGGAGGCTTAATTGGCAGACTTCTTGCTTCTGTACAGAAGATGGTCCTGCGTAAGAAGAGGGTTTACTGCGTAAACCCAACTACCTGGAATTATCTGACTTCTCCATAATTTTGTAAACCACAGGGGGAATTACCAATGGCTTTAAAATCATTATCCAATACCCCATTAAGTCTCCCTGAAACTGAGTTATAAGTTGGGAAACAAGAGACAGCAAGCAGAGACTATCGTTCCTCGGCATGGTATAGCCGCCTACCATACCAAGAGAGCAGAAAGCGAAGCAACACCGGGTTTTTGGAGATAATGCCAGCACATCAGCATTAGGCAATAATGGAGAATGTATTCCTCATCCTTCTTCTCCCCCAGACAGCTAGAGGTGATATATCTTTTGGCACTGTCAGCCTAATCTAGGTCAGTCCTATTGTCAGGCTCCTCAAATAGTACCTGTCCACAGTTAAAATTTATGTTGGAAAAGCATTAATGCAAGCTTTTAATAAGATGAAGAATTTAACAGTATGCTGTTATCTGGAGATGATATATTTTACATACAGGAGATATATTTAATTAGCTTTGCAATAGTCAAAGTGGCTCACGCAGAGGCCGGCATAGCTGTACCTCCATTCCTTCCCTCCTGTAATTAGAGACAGCAAATGCAAAGCACATATTAACTTTTCTGGTGGCTGAGCTGCCTTGCATAGACCTTCGTACACACTGCTGCTCAAATATAAATTAGCCCTTGCAAAGCACACTTGGTGGATGAATAAAAAGGAGGAAAAGGACTCCTTGAAGTTTCATTGCTAGGTACCCATAGCAAGGGAGAAGACCGGGAGCTGCACGACCTGCGAATGACTCAGGTCCTGCAGGGAGGAAGATGCCCCAAAGGGGTGGGTGTGATGCGCAGGGTCTGAGGCCCTCCTTGCACTCAGATCTACATCTACAGCCAAATCTTTCTCAGACATCATTGATGTTGTCGGCCCAGCAGAAACGCAGGGAGCTGGGTTTTCCCTGTCCTTGGGTAACCCTCTGTTTCCTCCTCCTCAGCCTGTTTCAGGGTAATGATGTTCAGTCACCTGTCAGAAAAGAGTGGGTCACCTCCTTCCTGCCTTGGAAATGCTCTGGAGTCAACAACGTGGCTGAAGTAAATGACATCGTTGACTGGAGCTACCATTGGTTATCCTGTGGCAGTCATTACAAACACCACTTCAGCTGATCCCATTTCTCTCTCAGCCCTCATCTCTTCCTCTCTGTGCATGCCAGAGCCTGTCAGGAAAATACACCTTTTGCTGCCATGTGCCTCTGGAGGCCCCATGCAGAGCAGTGGCCAAGGACATCCTTGAAACCCTGACAACATTTCTGCTTGTCAAGTACAGCACGTGCAAAAGTTTTCCTCTGGATTATGGCCCAGCTGTGCACAAAAACGCAAGTCCACAGGAGTAAGAAAATTGCAGTGGTGAGTGTGATGCTGACACTACACCTGGTTTCTCCTCCCTTATCTTGCCCTGCCTAGGAGGTGGTAGGTACTCTTCGCTAACAAGATGATGTTTCTTTGTGCCTCATTCAGCCTGCTCACCAATGGGCGTAGCCCAGGCACTGTGGATGGGGTTACATCTGGCAGCTCATGGCTGAGAGACTGTGGCATTGGGACCCCATAGCCGTGTGACAGTTAAGGTAAGCACAGACCTGCCATGACCTTTGTCTTTGAGACAGCTTCCTGAAATACTCTGTGGGGGAGAACTTACTTGTTTTTTCATGCCAAAACAGTTTTTAAGAATTGGTGATAAACAGCGAGTCTGTTGCAGAGGAACCACATTTATTAACGCATAGCAATCAAGTATCTGTGAGAAGAAAAGTCAGGAAAAATACTTTAGTTGTCTCATAATGATGATACATCTGAGGTTAAATAGACAAACACGTTTTATAAATACAGCCTTCTAGGCTATTAAGGCTTTTCTGCTGGCTCAAAAGATACAAGAACTCACCATAAACTAACTAAATTTAAATGGCTTCTGTTTGAAAAAAGCAGTTCACTATTAATAAGTTGTTGAATAACAGGCATTTAAAGACAGACATAACTATGATATTAAATAGATAAATGTAAAATACTCTATGTGCATTTAAATGTGAAGATCACATTAGGAGTAGAAAATTACAAAAATTTAAATACTGTAGGAGGTTGTTATGTAGGTAGTCTATAAAAAACAGGCAATTTGGAATTCCTCTAAAGAACATAAATCCTAGATAGAGCTGCTAGTTCCTTTGATAAAGACAGGTCTCAAGCTGAAGGTTTGATGTTTAAAACCCCCAAAAGGTGTCTGAGCTATCTTTTTCTAAGGGATTATATAAGATAAAAGCTTGCACTGTAAGTCCCTATTTTAAGAAACAGAGTTGCTAGGAAGTTGCTAATACGAAAGGCTAATTGTGCATGCAATAAAAGTACCACTCCATTCACAAAATAAAGTGCTAGCATTTTCGTAAGGGTTGAAAATTGTCTGCTCAGGAGCTGCTGCTGGGTGTATGTTGCTCAGGGGCTTCTGCCTTGTCCTCTCGGGTGCCGAGGGGTTACTCTTAGTCCAGTTTCAGTACCAGGATGTCCCATGGACATCGTGAAAGCACGGTTGTCACCTACAGCAATGTTGAGGGACTGGGATGGTGACATATCTAGGTTTTGTACAGTTCAGCCTTCCAAAACTGTTCACATTTCAATTACACTCTTATTTTATTCAATTCAGCATGTTTTCTTCCCCTTCCAACCTCCAGTGTCTCCCCGAGAAGTTACCATTTGCCTGCATCAGTTAGCTTGTTCGTCCTGGCATATTTTCTCTTTCAGATGTCGGGACCCAGGTGTCTAAGATACAATACAGTGCTCAGCATTCCCTTTGCTGTCAGTGAAGTGAGGTTTGCACCCCTTGTCTAAGACATGTTTCGTATCTTAAAAGGACTGCATCTCCTTCTGATTATGCCTACCTCTTTCTGTGGACTAGGAGTGCAGACCTGGATTGCTAATTTAAGCATTCCCACTGGCTGAATTTCTACAGTTTGGTGAACTTAATCTAGGCTTCAGGGGCTGAACCCAAAGCTAGTGTGAAATGTCGTTCCTCCATTGGATTTGCTGATTTATGTGAGCTGGATTCAGGAGGAGACACGTATTTGTGTGCGGGATGAAGGAAAAAAGAGCTGAGCATGACTGGGGCGGCAGGGACCCTACACCCAGCACCACTACATGGCCTCGTGGCACAGGGTAGACTCCTCTCCTTTCTTCTGCTCTTCCTGGGCTGATGAACTCATCTGGTTCAGACCGTGCAGTCAAGCCTTCCCACCCATGGCATTTCGAGGGCTCATTTTAGTCATCAAGGTCCTGTATTCCCAGCAATGCAGCAAGTTATCTCTGTGCACAAGAACTTGTATCAGAATTAGGAACCGGATCCTCAGCTGATGCAGATCGGTTTCACTTCATTAAATGCAGCTACCCTGGTGCTATCAGTGTAACTGTGTTGATTTACAGCAGATGAAAATCAGGCCCCAGAGCTTCCTTTTATTAAAACGTTCTTGATCTGTAAAATAAAGTTGTGAATAAGATGATGGTGACAGAAGGGGATAGCCTGCTTCGTAGTACCTTGTTCACTAACGTTATAAATGATATGGAAATTCAGTTGATGTTTTGCCTTTAAAATATTAGTTAAATCATTTTGTCAACACGTATTTTTTAATACATATCCCCCCTGTCAGATTTTACACTTAATCTTGGAGTCTGTAGACAGCTCAAGAGCATCGCTTTCTCCAGCAACTCCTGCATCAAGGTCTCCTTTTCTGTTATATTCGGCTTGCATCTGTGTAAACACAAGATACGAGATAAATGATAGTGCCAAGCTTAAACATACATCATTAGGACTCTGATGTGAGGCTCTGGA
Source organism: Steatornis caripensis (assembly GCA_013398225.1). Classification (NCBI taxonomy): domain Eukaryota; kingdom Metazoa; phylum Chordata; class Aves; order Caprimulgiformes; family Steatornithidae; genus Steatornis; species Steatornis caripensis. Next base: position 706,895 of record VZSC01017592.1, on the reverse strand, counting down.
AATGGCAGGCCAGATGGTGTAACGCAAAACTCAGACATCACAGTTTGTCATGCCGTGCTCCAGTCCACTGTACTAAAAATGGGCTTCCCTGCACACTTAGTCAATCATCTCTCTGGTGACCAGAAAGCAGGGGTCAAAGCAAGAGATGTCATGAAACAAAGGTTGTGGTCCTGCTCGGCAGCTGTTCAGCCCTCCAAATCTGGACATCGTCCTTGCTAGCTAAGGAGATGAAATCAGTAGTGGAAAGAGATTATCCCAGATGATATTACTGGGCCTGAACAATCACCCTAACTTTTGCTTTTAATTAACATAAAAGAAAATGCGCTTACTAAATTCATAGAACAGAGTCAAGAATATAAGGAGCCTTCTGGAATAACATAGTATTAGAGAACTGTTTTTTCAGAGGACACCAGAGAGATCAATACATGAATAAGTTCCTGTGCTGTTTGCTGTAGGGAAGCTACGTAAATGCCATGTGGAGAAAAAAATTAGCAACTACCTCACTATATTTATCAGAGAAGAATTAATCAGAGTGAAAAGTAGCAGAACCAAAAGACACTCATTTGAACGAAAGTTTTTGGCATTAATTTTGATTTATGATATACAACTGCATTTGAAATGTGGCCGCACTTTACATTTTTTGTATGCTGACATCAAGACTATATTTAGAAACTAGTCTGGCTGCTGAACAGGACTCAAGATTGTAGACAAGAAACTGCTAGGAGTAATTGTATTTCATATTAATTAATAATCAAAATACTTGGAGGATAATTCATCACCACATTGCTTCGGTTTTCTGTGTGTGCAATCTCAGTGAAACCTGACAGTTCAATTCTTTTGAGATAATTTGAAAGCAGTCAGCGGTGTAAGGATCCTTTGCTCCGGTTGTGTAGCGGTGTAGATCCTGGAATAACATGGTAGTGAACTGAGCTTTCTGGGGCTAAAGGTGAACAAGGAAAGGAGAGAAACTGAAGCTTACACCAGCAGATCAAACACCTCGCAAACCCACTGAATTTGAAATGTTGCTCCTAGCTACCACGAGAGTGTTTGTTATACCGTACAGAGCAAATTTGTTTGCTAAACTCTGCCAGCTGGTGAAAAACAATGTATGCTGAATTTGTTTTGATTTAGCAAGGTAAGTTACTCCTTGCACTGTTACGCTTAACTTTGGGGTAGAGGAGAATGTTTCTTAGCTCATAAAATGCTCATCTCTGTGAGATTTTGTTTTATCAAGCAGCAGCTTCAGCATGTGTGTGAAGAGTGGAAAAGATTAAAATAAAACACATGGGCATTTTAAAAATTTGCTTCGATTTACTATTCTTTCTATATTTTCAAACTGCCCTGAGCATAGACAAGGCTGCGTAAGAGGCCAATGTACCTTAAAGCTTGTTTACCAATATTGTTCTAAGCACTAGGAAATCCAGTTTAACCTGAAATAGGACCACAAGAAGCTTAAATGCTTTACCCAGACTCTGGCTATCTCCATGCAAAAGTTATGCTTGCTCAGCTGGGCAAGTCCTTTGAACAAAGTAAAGGATGCACTGGTGCAGCAAAATACTGTCCTGTTTGAAAAAGGAGATTCAGAGCTGTCGTGGGAATACAAGTGAGTGGAATTGCTTTTGATTCCTTACTTTACAAGGAATAGATCATTATTTGTTGTGTAAAAAGAGGTTTTTGGAAGTACGTGCTGATGATACAGTTAACTTGCTGGAACGGGCCAGTAAACGTGGAGTCAGCCTGCTTTGGAAATGTAGAGTTCAGCTGAATCGTATTTATGGGAGCAAAACACCAAGGGCCCATCGGTATTTTATAGAGCTTTGATTTGATAGGTTATTGATTTTGGCTTTGGGGGATATAGCCCCTGTTGAGAAAGTATCAAACTCACACTGAATAAAATTGTCAAAAGCATTAAAACCGGTAGTGAGGGACTGGCTAGCTCTAACTGTAGTGCTTCAAATGGAGTGGGGAAGAAATGCCTTATTGCCTTCAGACCTCTGGAAGCAGTTATGTGTATTAAATACTGGAATAACTTGATATTTTAAAAGCTTATACGCTCATCCAAGTAAAATGGGTTTAGAAGACTGCTGGGAGTTTCATTATTTTATGACTAAATCAATACCCAGATTTATGCCTTTTGGACAGAGAAACTTGAATTTAATTGAGAAAATGGATCTAATGAGGATAGACATTTTTTATGCTGGTGCCCTTGTTTAAAAACACATATGCACAAAATTCTGTACCACATGAGAAAATAAGGGCAGCTGAGTTTTAAGGGTCGAATATACCCACCAGAGAGAGTGACACACGCGAAATACTGGGGAACAGGCAATGGCAAAGAAATGGTAGTACTTCTGAACTCCTGAGAAACTGAAGGATATTTTTTTCCTGAATACAAAAATAACTAGTTAACACAGAAAAGCATATTATTTTCCAACCTACCAGCAAAATTAATGGCTAGATGGCAATAACCTGGTCATCAAAATCAGCACTACTACTGATTGAAGTGCAGCGTTAGTTTTTCCTATTTGCCCATTCTCTGGCAAATGTGTGATGTTTATAGGTCATTTTTCCCAATACAAGCTATTATCTGTAGTGATGAATATTATAAGAAAATTGTATTAAATATATTTAGCTAAATTCTGCTCCCTGTATGGAATCTATTTTTTTTAAAAAAGCTCCAGACAAGTATGTATGCATGTGCTTAATTTTATTCCAGTCTCCAAGACCAACTTTAGACCACATGCTTTGCCAAATCGAAATCAAAATGCGGAGCAACCCCACTGACTTCAGTGAAGTAACTTGCGATTCAGTTCCATATATTTGTCTCAACATGTGTTTCATTGGCTATAATAGGCAGAAACTATTTATGACACAAATTTCCTGGACTTTTACAGGCACAATTAGCACACTGAAGGGCAGAAGAAAACTAGTAGGAAAAGCTAACAAGTATAGAAACGTAGATGGAGAAGTCATTAACATTTCATTTCTTCTATACATATACTCTCTCTCACACACACACACACACAAATGACTCTCCGCTGAGAACGTACACATCTTGAAAATTTAAATTACTGGGAATAGGTTTGTGTTGCAATGTACTGCAAGAAATTTTCAAGTTTGTAGTTGGCAAGAAATTAGCATTTACTATATAGAGAGACAACATGATGGAGTATATTTTGCTCTTTATGCTAAACTTCCATTGATTGCCATGGGAATATTCTATGCGTGGAAAGGCGGTAGGAGCTGTGCCTTTAACAGTAAACAACAGTGATAGTCAGTGATGTTTCTGTCTGCACTGAAATAAAGTGCTAATAAAAAAAGATCTGCGTTCTTGTTTAAAAGCCACAGTCGATAGATTTTCATTTTCCCTACTGACATGAATAGTAAACTTCTGTAAACAAAATCTAATGTGCCTATCTTATTAAATGTAATTTAAATGAGCACTCTAAAAATCCAAAGATGCCTTCAGTGAAAAGAGGCAAGGGATGGGACTTGGAAAGTCTCAGGCGGCACAGCTTTTCCCATGTAATTTCAGGCATGGTCCTTGAGCTTTCTGTTCCTTGAAGAAATATCACGGAGCCACATTCACACAGGCGAAGTGCTTGGGACAGCATGAGAACAAGTTGTGACAGGGCTTGGCATCGTGCCCACTGGAGCTGCAGTGGTTGTGGGTCCCATACTTTGGTGAGCTGTATCCAAACCAGGTCTGACCCACAGAACTCCCCCCCAGCAGATCGGGAACCTAATCGGGAGCTGCACAATTTTCCAGTGCCTCCTCACTCCCCCTGGACCCTCCTGCATACCAATCAATGTCTATGTTCCTTCCAATGCTGAACGGGAATTTTAATGACCATTAATGGCATTTATGCATAAGCTTCAATGGTAACGCAGACCGTGCCATGACACACGGTGTGTACTCCACCCACCCAGCCGGTTGGACCAGACATCGCTTTTATTTGGCAGCCGAATTTGTCCCTGAAGTTAATGGCAGACTTGGGTGCAGGTATAAGCCTGCACATAGCACACAGAGCGCTGGCTGCAGCAGGTAAATACGGTGAGAGGAGCCAGCGTGCCTCTGCTGCGCGCAGGCTCACGCCCGGGGAAACGTTCCGTGGTCCAGGCTGGCCTGAGCGTCCACAGATGTGCAGCTGCGGATACTTCTGTAAATAGCTCCCAATAAAAATAAATCTCCAGAGTGAATAACTGCAGGCTGTGCACTTTGTATCTATTGCTGCTCACTGTGCTGATAGAAAATTCCCCAGCAAGTCTTTCTTGTTTTATTCAGGCGAGCAGATTTCTATTGGAGTTAATGGCATGACTGTCATGTACAGTGAGCTGGATTTGTGCATCGATTTGCCCCAAGTAATTTTATAGGGAAGCGAATCCCGTGACGAGCTGATGTCCTGCACAACTCAAGCTGTATAACTTTGTCCGTGATTCCTACATGAAGTCTGACTGTTGCTAACTAAGTGTAGTGTGCTCAGGAGGAATTAACTCCTTTTTAAAAATAGATTACTTCCCATCACATTCCAGTGTTTTTACTAAGTGTTTTTCGCACTAATTTTCTGTGTCTCACTGATACTAACATTTCTTAAGTTTTTTTTTTTTTTTATAAACAACATACGATAAAAAAAAACCCTGGAAGAAAATCTGTAAGGATAGTGCCAAGGAACTGTGGAGTACTGGAAGTATGAACGTTTTTCTGCATTGATACGAGTTCAAAATAGATCTCATTTTCCTGAAATGTTTGCATGAAGCAAGAACGTGAGAGAATGAAATTACTGTAATGGTTATTAAAATCCTTCAGGTTGATTGCGCTCGTAAGCTTTGCTGCAAGGACCAGTTCAGCATCTCTGTGTCAGGGACAATTCTGGGCAGAGAGCAGCATCGCCCAGCGAGGGCTTACAAGTGATGGCAGATCCCTGCGCAGCGGATATAGGACCAGCCCAAAGCCTAAACTTCTGCCATAACATCACCTCAATGAACCCACTCATAGCCTGTTCTACAGTGGCGATAGGATGTAAAATATACATTGGAAGATAAAGCATACGCTTTTGGCTGTTAGAACATTTTGTAATGGGATATTCAGAATGACTGACGGTCCCATCCTCTCTCCCCTCAAAGAACACCCAAGCAAAGGCTATTCATTTGGCCTCTCCTCAGAGAAGGAGGCTTTCAGCTTCATTAAATCTAAACTGCACGCTAGAGCAATTTGCATTAGGTTTTAGCCAAGCAATATTTTTTTTCAGGCATGTATTTTTCCTTTATTCTGTACATGAATAGAGTCCAGGTAAAATATTTTTTATTCATTTCAGGCTGGATTAGTTATTGGAAAAAAAGAGATTTTTTTTTTCCTTGTTGTTACTTGATTTAATTAGTGTTCTGTTTTTAAAGTGGCAAGCCAAGCTTTGCCAAGTCTGGCTCTCTGACTCATGCTAACAGGGTTTTATAGCCCCACCTGCATCCAAGAGAAGGAAAAAAGCCCCAAAGCTTTATTTTTAACTCCATGTACATACCTCGTCCATTCCATTAAAACACACACACATCCCAGTACCCACTCTCTGCCCAGCGCTGGTCTGTGGGAGGCTGAGCCACAGCCCACCGAAACCTGCAGCACTGGTGGTCCGTGGGACCTGCAGGAGACTGCTGCTGCAGGCGGGGAGGGAGGCAGGCAAGTAGCTCCCTGATGTACCTTGTTTGCTATAGACAGCGAGTGAGTGAACTTGAGGGAGAGACAGCTTTTAATTTCATATTATTAATATTCTTCTCTCATAGGAATTTGTGCCTTTGCACCCCTCCAGCAGCTGAGCACTGTGCAGGCGGATCCAAGGCTGTCTGCAATGCATGACCCAAAATCTCACTTATGCACCCAACCTCCGTAAGAGGTCTGTGGAAAAGATGGAACAGCAATTCCTTTTTTTTTTTTTTTCCCCTTTCTTCTCCCTTTCTCAAACCAGAGGCCTGTGCTTGTAGCTGTGCTTTGCACTCCTGGACTGCACGCAGATGCCAATGGAAGCTGTGGGGATGAGCGTGCTGATGGGCACGCGTGTGCACAGCTGGGCTGGGCCCCGGCTCTGCATTGCCCTTCCCACCTCACTGACCCTGAGGCAGGTCTTCCTCCTTCATCCCACCAGGAATCTGGGTGAGAATCTTTAATCCTGTTGCAAAAACATAATTTTTACTGTTGATGAGGCTTTTTTCAGGATGGGGCCTGTTGTGCTGAACCTCTTTGGTTTGAAAAGGTTTTGGCTAAGAAAGCTTTTTTTGGGGTAAAAAAGCTTTTTTAAATTATGAAAACTGTCCTGGTTTTGACATTTAAAAATGTTCCTTTTTGCTTTGAAATTTTTGTTACTTTATTCTTTAGGCTAAAACCAATGAAAATTCTGTAAGGTAAAACATTTAAGAAAAGATTTCAAAATTATCAAGAGGAGAGATTTGCTTTAAATCTGCTTTTTTCCCAATGGTCAGCTCAGAAATTATTTGGTTTTTTTTTAAATCTCTCCTTTCTTTATCCTGAACAGGGGCAGAAAAAACCACCAAGATGTCAAAACTTCTGACAAGATGGGAGAAGAGGCTCTACACAGAACAACCCTCCCGCGAAGGCGTTGAGGTGTCCTCCCTCCCTCCCTCTGTGGATCCCAAACGCCAGTGCTGGAGGATGGAGAAGGATGCTCCTGGAGGTGGCTGATTCCCTCTTCCTGCGTCTCTCAGGGCCAGGATAACCTGGCACGGTGCTTCCTTGTCTGCTCTCCCATCACCTTGCCCCATCCCGTTGGCCTGCAAGGGCCCCGATCCCACTCTTCCCAATGCCTCTGGCAACCTCCCAGCTGGCGTTGGCAGGAACGGGCCTTTTGCTGTTGATTTTTTCCCTGTCAATCAGTTACTTTGACATCTAAATGTCAAATGACACCACATGGCATTTTTTTTTTTTTGCTTGTAATTTAATTGCAAGCACAAAATGGTGGGTGCGGCACGAAGGGTTTTGAGAGAATGTATCATTAGCAAATTCAATTAGCTGGCACTTGCGCTTGCTGGCATGGAGGGCTCTGACGACGGTGCCAGGGAGGCTGCTGCCGCGCAGAGGGGGCCATGGCGGAGCAGCAGCTCTCCCAGGCTTTCTGGCTCACCTTTTCTTGCTACCCTTCAGGTTCAGGAGAGCGTCCCTCCTAAACAGCCCAGGATAGGAGACTGTAGAGTCAAATTCTCCCTCTGCAATGGTAATAATTCCTGCTTCCAGGAATTGTCTCACTGTACCAGCAAATCAGCATTTCTTCAATTGTAACATCATTCCTGGAAATAGTGTTACATGACATGCCCTTGCTGCCTGTCTCGGTGTGAATGAGAATACAGCAAAGCTCATGTTTTCCATTGTTGAAATACTAGCATAAATCTTTCACTAATGCACTGCTGTCTTTTATTATAACAGTCACTGCAGCATAGCAAAGTACGTCAAATCTCTCCTTGTTGGTACAGTCAGTTGTTGGCATTGCCCTGACATGTTGTTTCTTTCCTTAAAATGGCTTTGTAAAGGGACTAAAATGAGTTGCTCAGCCTCTGGCAGCACCTTTGCGTGTTTTGACAAATCAGAGGCTTCAATGTTGTACGTAAGGAGGTTCAAAACAGTGGGGAAAGAGAGTCCTAGTGATAGGTTTTGACAAAAGTCAGCCCTGCTTTGGAAACAACGGTCCCAGATCTCATTGTCGGGGCAGATTCTGCGCGGGTGCCTGCACAGCGAGAGGGAGGTGATGGGAGGGACGAGGGCACACGCGTGGGGAGGGATCTCCCTTTGGTCACAGGGCGGCCGGGAGCATCCGTCCTGTGCCATCAGGATGCTCGTGTGTCCTCTGCAACACCTGCGATGCGGAGGACTGGGTCCTCCCCTTGCTGCCATCAGCAGGGGTTCTCACTTCAGCGTGTGGATGCCAGCTCGCAGGAGCCAAGGGTAAGGCACAGCTGTGTTTAAGTCAAAATCAGCTGTCCTTTGTAAAGGATAGATTTAGGATGACCTGCGAGGGTTTCAGACCTGCCTTTTCCCATCCTTTCTGAGGGAGGCTAGAGCTGCTCAGAGATATGAACGTACCTCTGCGCTTCATGTTTCCCCACCAAAAAGGAGTATCTCTGTTGCGTTGGAAGGGAAGCTAACAGCTGGAGACTTGAGGCCAGTGAAGCAAATGGTTATACAGAGGAATAATAAAACCACACTGAAGTAAGGAATTAATGACTGGTTGCCTGAACTCCGAAGCATACCGTATCCCTCTGTCTGCACCTTCTCCCATCATTTCTCTTGTGCTGTTATTGCCTTCCTTCTTGTGCTTATGCCTTCTTGGATGCCTCTGTGGCCCCTTGTGGCTTTTGAATGCTCCCCCAACAGAAAAAATTACTCTTTTATGATGAAAGGCTTCACTGCAACCTCCAGCAGCACTAGGAGCTGGGGCTGCCCTGCTGCCAGGAGAAGCGCTGCTGAGGCAAAAGCACCCAGTGCTTTAGCCTGGGCCACCAGGACCAGCTGGTGGGGAATGACAGCTGGCAAAGGAAGCAAAATACAGAGGGGGAAAGTTAATTTGGGTAAAGTCTGTTCATCTGCAAAGTGCTTATCTTCACTGCTCTTCCTCTGACCAGTGCTTGGCTGGTGCCTTGATGTCTCTCCCGCTCCACGTGCAGTGCGGGATGCTCCTGATCACCCATCCCAGCCAGGGCACTGGCTTTTCTCTAGTGCTTAAAAATTGCTGTGCTAGAAACAGTCTCTTCTTTCTCTGCAACGAGCAAAGGCAGCTCCTCTCAGCTCCTTTCAAAGCAGCAGAGGGCACAGCCTAAATCAGCTGTCCCCTTGGTTCACTTCCTCTCCAAGATGTGTTCTTTCTGGGCAAGAAGAAACTTCTTACCTGTAAGACCCTTTTCCTACATCCCAGACTGGGGAAAGCTGCCTCTATTCAAGCCAAAGATTCTTGTTAGGTGTGGAGAAGAGCTTGTCTCATAGGTCCCTACAGGACAGGGTGGGCAGCAATGCCAAACCGCTGCAGAAGCTCAAGCCCTCTTCAAAAGCAGGCTAGATCACGTCCTGTATTTTGCTGTTTTTCTGCTTCTCAGTTTCCAAACTATGTGATTCAGAAGCGGATGTCCCTCCAGTGCTCAAGACAGCTGTGTAAAGGACATGCTAGCATTTTTTTCCAGATGGGGAAACCGAGGCCGGAGTCTTGTGTAAGTCAGCAGGGCTGTAAATAGATTCTGTGGCAGGACTGGAATTAAATTATGACTCAGATAAAAGTTTTCTTCCCAAAGGCATCAGACAGCCTAGTCTCTATGCAGACATTACAAAACTACCGCAGTTCCTCAGGAGCACAAGCTCTTGCCTCAGCCCTTCTCCGAGGGCGCTGGCAGAAGGGACGTCCCTGCTTCCCGGCGCTGCCGTGGGGTAACTTTGTGATGCCCCCTGCAAAAGACTGCAAAGCATTTGGAATAGGTGCGAATAAGCAGAAAGTGTTTGGCAAAGCTCCCTGGCATTTTTTTTTTCTTCTTTTTTCCACTCTGCACAAGGTATTTTACAGCCTTTGTGAGCCCGTATAGATGCTGGTTTCTGGCATGTGGTGTGATGGAGACTGCGGGCTGTTGCTGAAGCCCCAGGAGTGCAGCCGGCCTTTAAACTCGGCTTTATAGGAAGGAAACTCTCTGGTCCCGCTGGAGGGAGGTATGATCTCGTGACACTTAGTGGAAATGGAGCAGGTTTAGTTTGGTCAAAGAGGGAGTATTTCCAGGGAAACATGAGGGTTTTAGGAGTGTTCCAAAGCCAAGGCAAATCCAAAAATTTTCAGTCCAATGATCTTGCTTTCTCAGGCTGATTTTATGAGGAGGCCCTAAGATGTGAATGAGGAGTGATCTTATTCAGCCTGAAAAATAAAATTAACACCAGTATGAAAAGGACTGAAGCCCAGAGAACCGCAAGTGTCTTATTTTTTTTAACTGAAGGATGCAAAGGCTCAGCTCAGGATGTAACTGGGGTCCATTCGGAGTAATGTATTTCATACTTGCCTGTGAACAGAAAGTAAGATCTGTTTGGATAGAGACAAGCCCTTTCTTAGTGCAACAAAGGAGAATAGGGATGTGCTTTCTCTTCCTTCTCTTGTCGGACTTTCTACCCTCTCCTGGGTCCTTTCCCCTAAAATCTACAATTTCTCTCTTTTAGGTAGGTAACTCCATCCCTCACAGGTCATTGCGTTTCAGTGCTTAGCACCGTTACAGTTCTCAAAGTTCAACTAAGAACTGCATCCCACCAGCCAGGAACAAGCCTGGGCTGTGCCACCTCCCTCCTTAAAACTAATGGTCATGTTTCTCTTTCTTGCCAGTGACTTTGGAGTTCATCTTGAGTCTCTGTACTTTTGTTTTGTGCCTTACATGCATTTTGATCCCCTCTCTTTCTCGCTGCAGCCCTGCACACTGGCTCACCCTCTCACTGTAGGCATCCCCAGTATGTCACCTCCGGGGTTTCACAGGGGCTGTCAGAGAGCAGCAAATGACAAAACCTGGGTGACCTGGGTTGTGACGGGTGCCTGCAGCAGCTGCCAGCAGCGGCTGCTGTAAGTAAACCAGAGCACTGATATTCGTATCACTTAAGTTGCCCCACTGCCCCAAGTGAATGTCCACAGGGTTGCTTTCCTAGGTGTGACAGTTTAGAGTACAGTCCTCCCCGTACTTTAGATGTTCTGCAATAAAATAAACTTCAGCAACTTCATTGCTATATATAAAGTTTCCCTCAAACCTTTTTCGAAGTCCTGTCTCCTCCCTAGGAAGCATCTGCTTCTCATTGCCAAATTTTTATGCGTTCCTGTCCCTTTGGTCGTGTTTTCTCTGAATCCTTTCAAAAAAGTGAATTTTGGCTGCGCGGTCATGCCAAGGAGTGTGAGAGTTTGCACATTTCGAGCAGGGATTGGCCCATCTCGAGCTGGTGCATCCAGAGAACCTGTCACAAGTTCCTTGAAGCACTTCTGCCTTCTGTTGTGCTGGCACTGAGCTGACGGGCGCTCATTTTGCATGTCTCGACTCCACGCTTGGCTGGTGAGGATATTTGCAAGGCTGGATATTTCTGGTTCTACTCCACAGAAGCCTTAAATGGAGTATTTGCTGTGCCTTGCCTTACAAAAAGGAGCCTAGTAATAAAACTTTGAAGGCTCCTGTTCAAAACCCTTATGTCAGACCTGCCTGGGTGGTGGTATGTCTCTGTCCCTGTTTGCTGAAGGAGTTTCTGAATTTTTTGGCTCTCTTCACATTCCCTTAGCTCCCCTGCAGCTCTCCTTGCTTAGCCTTACCAATGGGTTTCATAGGGCTTATTAGTGCCATTCCTCCTATACCATTCAGGCCATTTTCCTCATGTAGATTCAAAGATTTGGAAGAGGCTTGCAAGGCAGTTCAGACTATTTGCCGTTCTGCAGGACTGCACTGGTGCTGTTTTCAATGCTTGAACGACCCCATAGGGCTGACAGCAGAAAGTACTTATGGCCTGAAATCCCAGAGCAGATCCTTTTCCATGAAATGATGTCTCTGGAGCCTTAAAATCTACATTTCTGCTCAACCCCTTAGGACTTTTCCATCAGGTCGTGGCAGAAGGAGCCTGTGCTGACCGATTAGCAGCCACCAGTGGCTGTAGATCACTATCGTGCAGCGTGAGCCACATCCCATGAGGTTACCAAACTAGAAGTGATAGCATATGGATGTAAGTCTGTCACCTGTCTCATCTGTCAGTGGTGACTTAATTGTCTGGCGCTTGGAACCGTCTTACTGCCCAAACCAAAGTAAGAGGAAGGAATGACTGATTTAAAACCTCCCTTCTCCAAGTAGATGCCGATCTTCTCTTGCCAGATGATTTTAATGGTGCCTTCTGACCTTAAGAGGGATGAAGCAAAGTTAAATATCAGGCATTTGAATCTTGGCAAAGTTCAGATTTCCAAAACGAAGAAATACAAATAGCTAGAAAGGTGACGCTGTGCCTTCTCTGGATGGCTGAACAAGTGCCATTAGCACTTGAGTGTATTCCCAACTAGATATAAAAGGAATCGGGAGTGTTAAGGAAAAACAGAGTAAAGTGAATGCCTATTACAGCTGTCGCAATAGGAAAGTTGCAACATTTGCTTGTAGGAAAAGATGCAGAAGCACACAGAGTACCTGTTAGTGCCAGCAAAGCCAGACTTGGGCAGGATTTCAAGTGTTACAGACACAATCCTGAAGGCTATATGCAGAGCCGCGTGACTTTTCCATGATGCTGGTTAAGAAGACGTGCCATTGCAGATTCTTTTTTATTTTTTTTTAATCTTGCTTAAGTTTACTTGGGCCTTTATAGAGCAGACACAGCTTAAGAGTGTTGAGTGTGCCGGGGGACTCAACCAAGGGAACAGCGTCCTTGGCTGTGTTATAAACATTTCTTGTCCCTTGGCCCCCCTCACTGCAGATCAGATTTCTGGCTGAGAAATAAAGTTCTCAGAGGAAAAAATCCACCCTTAGTGCCTTTGTTCTGCTTTCCTGTTTGCAGACTGTACAGTCTTATACTTCTCCCTCTTTCACCTTTAAAATTAGGAGCTCTCTGGGTCAGACATAGTCTCCTCCCATGCCTGTAAAACACTGCTTGTGACAGAGCCATTACAGACAAAGATAGCGGGGTTTATTCCAGCAGAGATTCTGGAGTTTGAGGAAAAATACCAGTTCAGATAGATGTTAGAAAATGAAAGAACTCATGTAGAAGGATTGTCAAAGGAAACTCATTCTGGAAAAAAAGCAGGGTTTCTGTTCTAGTTCTTTTATATTTTAATGAAATGGAGCAGATAGTTGACCTGAACCTCTAGGACTTCCTGGATTCCCAGGAAAGCACCCAGGCTTGCTGTTCTTTCCGTGGGCTGCCAAAGCCCCATGGAGGCCTCCAGGGAAACGAGCAGCTCCCAACGCTACCTTACCTGTGACTCTGCAAGGTCTGCTTTAGCAAATGACCACTCTGTCATGAACAACTCTTTTACTGGAAAACTTCTGCTCATTTGGATCTGATAATAATTCTAAAGGTATTAACAAATAATGCTGGTTCTGGCTTTGTCTTAAGAAGGTTTCTGTCACAATTAATATTTGCCCACTCTCTGTTATTTCTTGCTTCTTGAAACATAGAGACATAGCTATAAATATCCATGAGTGTAAATATGGATTTCTTTGTATGCATATACACTTAAGTGCACAAATTGATATTTTATCATATCATCCCCTTTTATGTCATATAACTTAATATAATATTGCATGTCTGCAGTGAGAAGACACATTTTTCTGGCCTGGTTAATCAAAGTGAAGCATCAAAGGTTAATTTCTTCCTGTCTGAAATTTGCACGAAGTTAGATCTGACTTTACTTGCCATGATAAACTTTGTGTAGTATATCTTGTATAAAGGTAAAATACATTTTCCATGACTTATACCTTTGTGGATTGGTGCTATGCTAAGGGCAATTACATTTAACATCCTTGGAAGGTCCAAAGGCATTTTAAAGAACTCGCTCTTTTGCCCCAACTCTAGCACTCAGAGAGACTGAGACATTTTTGGAATGGGTTTTGATGGACTTATATGAAAATCTGTGTGACTAAGAATTGGGTTTGTTCCTCTGGAATATTATGGATTATTTTTATGTTGGAATTACATAAGTGTGGAGAGCTGCATGTGGTTGGCTTAATGTAGCTAAAAATATATCTTCTGATTTCCATTTGGAAAGGTAGCTGGATTTTTCCAGCTTCCCTTCTCAGTGATGACTTTATGGTGTGTATGGGTTATAGATTATAGGAAAAATTGAAATGCATAGTGAAATTGAGTTTTTTTTTAAAAATGGATTAATATTTGGTTATATATTTGAGAAGATGAATATTGATGCATGTCAATCACAAAGATTACAGTGACAGGAGAAAACTGTTCCAGGGGGCAATAGGAGAACTAATAAGAACTGATATCAGTTACATTACCCAAAGCTACCCCATCTCTTTCTGCTTCTTAATCCTTTACCTGTCTCTCTTTCTATATATATATACAGCAGACTTTCTTGGACACTGTACTGTCCAAAAAATACTTCTTGGAGAGAGATTTTTCTGGCTACATTTTGCTGAAAAGGCTCATGAAGAGTAGGGCGAACTCTCCTGTTCCAAAAGAGAACAGATTAGATAACCTGATCCTTTTGTTTTAAACAATTGACTTTTCATTTAGCACCAACATTCAGCACGTTTTCCTTCACTCTCCATGTGGAGCAGAAACATTACAACACCTCAAAAGTTTTTAGGAGCTGAAACTGCAGTTCTGTGAGCAGCTTTGCTGTTTCTTGAGTAGGAGAGTTTGTGTGTATGATGACTGCATCAAGTGATAAGGCACACTGACTCTCTGAGGGGATGAATGATGCAAATATACTGCAATAAAGATGAGCAAAGGCTGTCCCTGTAAATTAGCTACACAGTTGTTATTTACCTAGAACAAGTACAGTGTAAGATTGAGAAACTAACAGGATGCTTCCATCAGGTTTTTAAATGCTGTGTAAGGTGGAATATGTTTTACGGCATAAAACCAAAATTCTGCTTTTGTTTTACTTCTATTCCTGCCTGTATTTTTTTCTGAAATGGACATGTCACTTTGGCTGCATAATCTTATCATATTTAGATTTGATTTAACTCCTGTCTTTTCTCAGCTGTGCTTGCTAATGGAATCACTCATGCTTTTTATATAGTTGATCTAATAATATTTTCTTCACTGCTCTCTGGCATTATTTTTTACTTCATAGAAATCACGGCAAAACTGGTAATATAAATTGAGTCTCCATTTTAGTGATATTGATGGTAATTTTCATGTGCACTTGTATAAGATGGGGGTTTTTTCCTCTCTTTGTACCATGGTCATTTTAATATACTGTGGCAAATGCATGTGACTGACTGTTTCAGTTGTGAGATTCTCTTAAAAGGAAGTAGACTTTTCCAATATTACTATGTCACTTAAACCGCTCTGCTCAGGCAGGCCATCAACAGAATGTCCATGAGATACCTTCTTTGGTTTTTTTTTATTTTATAATAAAGATACTCTACTGACCTGTGAAGTGTCCTGTTGGAAGTCCACAGTCCCTCTTCAATACAAGGAGATTGGTGGCTCACCACTGGAAAGCATTAGGTGATGATAAGTCATTGACTTTTGACATTTTCTGATTTGTAGATTTCTTAGTTTTCAAATGGGGATTGATAAATAAACACTTTTTTTTAAATGACAATAGATTTTTTTTTTCTGGATACACCTAGAAAGAGGGCAAATTATATACTGTAACAACATCTGGCTCTGTTTCATTTTGTGCTTGAACAACATCCATGATCTTGAAATCATAGAGTCATAGAACGGTTTGGGTTGGAAGGGACCTTAGGGATCACCTGGTTCCAAAATCCCTGTGATGAGCAGGGACGCCTTCCACTAGACTAGGTTACTCAAAACCCCATCCAACCTGACCTTGAACACTTCCAGGGAGGGTGCACCCACAACTTCTCTGGGCAACCTCTGCCAGTGTCTTGCCACCCTCATCGTGAAACAATTACTTTAATGGGTGCAGGGGGAAGAGGAACAATGAATATGTCCCTTAGGAGTGAATTTTCTCCTTATTTTAAATGGGTTTTGAGATGCCAACTGCTAGCTCAGGAGAGTGAAGATCTTCACAGAGGCAGCAGATGCAACTCACCATTGCTCTTTCTGTTGTGCTTCAACTCTGACCATGGAAGAGTTAGCTTTTGGGACAGAAAGTGCTCTGTTTACGCTCAGACCTTGGCATTTTTGCTAAGGGTACCAATTATAATGGTGTTTTTTGTGTTATGGGCACACATCCATTATGAATTGGCTTGTGCCCACCAACTCATTTTGCACAGGCCACAGAACATGCATCAGATGGCAGCGATTCCTGTTCGTGTGCAATGTTAAGGAAATCTAGATTGTTACCAGCAGAATAATGAATTCCATAGAATTGTTCCATTGTGCCATTATATGAAGTATGCTAAGAGAAAGGGCCATTTCTCAATAATTCCACCCCCGCTTTTTTATTAACAACAGGAACGATAGATTATTAATCATAATTAATACTCAGTTACTGTGAATTATAGTGGAGCAGTGCCTGGAAATCCCAGTCTGTTTGGTAAACTTATTTTCTTGAATAATAGGAAAATTACCTTGCATTTAAAAAGCCTAAAATATAGCTTGACACAGATGAAGATTACAGCAATGGAACCACCCATTTCATGTAATTCAAAGAAAAATTTAATAGGCGCATACATTCTTAGTCCAATATTATTGAACATTTTTTGATACTCTACAAGAATAACAATGGGAGAAATAGAATTGCAAACAACTTAGTTGTTCCTGTATTTTGCTTGCTTCCTGAGAACCAAAGTCTTCTGGAGCTCAGCTGTAGCACTCAGCCTGAATCCCTAAGCAGCACTGGAGTTAAGGCAGAGTTGTGTTTTTTCTCGACATTTGGAAGACGTTGGTCATTCTGGTTGTGATTGCTTAAGGGAGTATGAATGATCGAAATGCTCCAGGATGCAGAGGAAAGTCAAAGGAGATGATGGTATAATATGATCCATCCCTGTATATGGGATTGTACATGGGCTAATTTTTGTTAGCCCCATATCTAAAGGGACTCATAGTGTGCATGGAGAGCAAGGCATCAGAACGACATTATGGAAGGGCTCATGTTCAGTCAGAGAATTTAATTTCCTTTGAGATAACTGATCTTTAACCTTTTGGAAGCACCTTGAGGCCTTTCACTTTCAGTCCTCTGTATGCAGTCCAATATTTAGCAAATGACAATTTCTACTGTAAAGAGTCTATGTCCTAATCTGTATTGTCTCCCGAGAACACAGTGAAAGGAGGTGAAAAGACATTTTCCTCTCAAGGATGAGACTGTTGGGTCATTTCCAAGAGAAGATCCTTCCTTAGAGAGCATCCCATGGGCCCTTCCTGTAGAAGGTAGCAATATAGCTCTTCGTTATTATCTCTGTCTCTCTCTTCCCCCAACCAATCTGTCGGAGCATTTATGGTGCTAAGGAGAGGCGTCGTGTCGGAGCGATGTTCCCGTTTGCAAAATGGTAACTTCTATTTGTTGTTCTGAGGAGCTGGTTTCACACACTGTGGAGCTGACATCTCTCCGGGAGCACAGCTGAGTCCAACATGTTCAGAACAGCCATCCACCCAAACGCCTCCTACTCAAGTGCTCAGACCTTCCTTCCCAGTAAATAAAAAATACAGAGACAGCCCTGAATTGTTCCAAATATTTCTGTTTCCCGTGTTCAGAACTGATAAATGGGTATTTCTCTGGCCTAGGAAATCAGTTCAGTGCGGGAACAGGATGGCGCTTCAAAGAGGCAACCCAGTTTCTGGAGTAGTTAATGGAAAAGTCTGACTGACTTTTTCTGGTGTCAATGTATTACAGGGTTCCTGCGTGTCATGGAAATACTATGTTGCAATTAATACTTTTATGACAGTAAACAAAGTCATCATAAACTGCTTCTTCTACTACCTTGCACAAAATGACAAGTTAATGAAGGTTTCATTGCTCATACAGAAGGCCTCTCAAAATCTACTTCCTGAAACAGGAAACTGAGCAATGTGCCATTGTAAACTTTAGGCAAGAAGATATTGCTGCATTATTTAAAACACCACCATTGACTACAACAGAAGCTCTCAATATATCCCGTAGTGTGATTCAATTCATATTGTTGGGACATCCTGTCTAGCCATGGCTATGGCTGTGACCATTGTAATTCTGTCTTTGACCTTACTCATGCCCTATAGCAGACATGACCTCAGTTTGCCAACCTATGGATTACAACATGAAAAAAAGCTCTTTTGAATAATGATTCCTAGAAAAAGATTTGGAAAAAAAAATAATCTGTGCCATTAGTCCTTAACTCAGTTCCACAGCTGATGCATGGAGACTTCGTGGGTGATCCCAGTATGGTCAATGTGTATTGCCTTGCAGGCTCAGAGCTGGAACAACAATCCTGGCTTGAAAGACAAGTTCCCCATCTCTGGGCTCCTCACTGGCAACATTCTGGGGTATGCTACCCTCTGGTTTCTTCTCTTATCTCCTTCCAGCCATTGCATGTGAAATCTCACATTTTGGATGGCAGCACCAACAGCAAGGACTGCCAATGTGATTCTCTATTGGTACTTCTCTAAGAAATTGTACAGGGGGCAAGTTTTCTCCTGTTCTGACTCTTAAATGCTTTGAGTCAGTGTCTTTATTCATATGTGCCCACTTGCCACTTTGTTGAGCACAACCTATGGTAGAAAACGGAAAGAGCCAAGCCTCTCTGGCCTGATATGTTTCACTAGAGGGTTTAGTTGTGAGGCTCAGTATTGAGAGATTTAAGATCAAAAATCTATGGGTATATTGAAGCATTAAAACTGGAGCATTAAAACTCAACGTTGTAAAGTCCAGGGAGTGCAAAACTGGTGCCTCCTGGATGGCAGTGGTTAGTGCTTTTTGGGTTTGTGTCCAGACCCAGCTGGCAAGCTACCGCAGATCTCGCAATTAATGACTAATGATTTTTTTCCTTTAGGTGGATACAATTCACAATGTGACATCGCAAATTAAAATAAACGAACCTATTCTGCTTCCCACTAATGTCCCAGAAGGAGCACGCAAACAAGGTATGCTGGGCTGCTTGCTGCATNGCTGGCAAGCTACCGCAGATCTCGCAATTAATGACTAATGATTTTTTTCCTTTAGGTGGATACAATTCACAATGTGACATCGCAAATTAAAATAAACGAACCTATTCTGCTTCCCACTAATGTCCCAGAAGGAGCACGCAAACAAGGTACGCTGGGCTGCTTGCTGCATTTCTAAGGTTTGTTGTCCTTAGCTCACTAAGCTTTCTAAGATACCTGTACAAAGATCATTAGCAGTTCTACCTATGTCTCACTTTCTGATTTCTTTTAAAACATCAATGTTCCAGAGGTGGGGAAAAAAAAAAGGAAATTCACATGAAATTTTGTTGCCATTCATGTGTCAGGACTACAGATTTGAAACTCAGGTTATTAAACAAGTGGCTTCAATGATTTCAGCAATGCTGAGTATCCCAGCATCTTGTCCAGGATTCTTGCTTGGGATTCCCCGGGCACTTCTGCACTGAGATCAGTGGAGTTTTTTGGAGAAGTTTTAGTGCCTATACAAAGCAAACACTGTCTTTGGTGTTAGTCTATAAATATCTAATGTGAGCAAGCAACTCTGTATTTTCCTTTGTGCTCAATAAGCGTGTTCTGCACCCTCAGGCAGCTGAATTTCCATGCTTTTGTTGTCATATGTGTAATGTGCAATATGTGTTTCCTTTTCATTAATCAGACCTGCCATCAGAAAAGAGACAGAGGGAGTTTGAAAGCACAACCAGGACAGATACTGTCATTTTGTAACCTTTTGTGCACAGGTGGAGATGTCTTGTTTCCACTAGAATAGGTGGCAATATTCTGCTGCTTGCAGAAATCTTACAAATGAAAATCAGGCAAAAGAGTTACTGGCTATCCGCGGGGTAATTCTCCTCTGGAAGTGTGCAGTCAATTCCCATTTAGGCTAATTACACTTAAGAAGCCCTTTGCTATAACTAATGAACAATAGGCATAACCTGTTATTACATAACCATAGGCACGCACATTAATACACCGTCAAATTGCACTACCCTGTTAAAATGCTTCCTCTACAAAATTCACTGGAGATTTTTAGAGACATTTGCTGTAATTACCGCTAGCATGGTTTCTAATTCATTTAATTTTCTTTTCTACCTAAAATGAACATGTAAATGTGTTTTAAGAGATTGAATAAATAAATTTTTAATTATAAAATGATGCTATGTCATACATTATTAATAATAACCAACAATGTGTAATACATGTTTAGGTATGAATCCATTAGGAAGATGTCCTAAAATAATGTCCTAATTTTTCTTGTGTTTATGAATGGGGAAATCCGTCTTTAAAGCAATTATTGGTTTATAAAAGACTTGGATTGACAGTGCGTAAAGCATCAAGCACACTTGGCACTTAGGAATTCTGTTGTTGTCTATGGCAAAGGAGAAGACTCTTTTTTGCCATTTATTGGTTTTCAGCAGTTTGTGAAACCATACAACCAGAATGGTACAGATATACAGACCTCCAGGGTGGGAGCAGCATGATGCATGTAGTCCTGCTGGGCAAACACTCCGGTTATTATTGTTTTATTTTAAAGAAAAAAAAAAATCTCCTTTGTACTCTGTCAGTTCATTTTCAGGCAGTTTTGAGGAATTTTGTCCCTTATTTTCCTATTAGCGATAGCAGACTTCGGAAATCTCCATGGCAAGTTCCAGGCATTCACCAGTCTCGTGGCAGGACTCCAAAAGGCTGCAATCAATGTCACAGTCACAGTTGCAGTCATTGTTGGCGTGGTCTTCATTGGAGGTCTGGTAGTATCTATTGGATGGACAACAGGTATCTGTGAGCCAATGTTCACAGGTATCAGGTAGCATTATAAGAAAGTCCCAAAATTGGCAGAACAAGCAGGCCAGGATAAGTGTTGCGCATTCATCTAAGAAAAAGGAAAAGCAGCGAGACATGAGAAAAAGGGCGTGCTTGATTACCCAGGTTCAGGCTAGTGTGACTACACAGAAATGAGATGCAAAACAGCACACGGGGTAGGCTAAAAATACATTGGTGATAACTACTTCCATAAAGTCAAATGAAAGGATTTATCTTCTATGTTGTTTGCTCTGGAAAAACAACAGCGGCATGAAAATAATTTGAATGAAAATATTCTGTGGCAACGAAGTTCAGAGGAACAAGTTCTCTGAACCAACTTTACAGTTGGACTCGATGATCTTAAAGATCTTTTCCAATCTAAATGATTCCATGATTCTGTACTCTTAGAGTGTTTGGGTATAAAATTCAGCACAGAAGTGAATGTCATGCAGCAGGGATGCTCTGCTGGGGGCTTTGCAGCCTCACGGAAGTTTGGAAGTGCTGCTGCTTTGTGATGCCACATGTGCTACCTGACCAACGCAGTGACACTGGAGGTTATTTTCTTTTTCACAAAAGTTTGCAATTAAAGCTAAAAATCATCAGGCTGCTCCTGCTATTTCTAGGGAGGGAAAAAAAAAATCTATCGAAAAACCCTCCAAAACTTTCAGGGGCATTTTTGCCTGCATATGAAGAGATCAGAACTGGCTCCTTCTTATTTAAATGATTTCTTTCTGGACTGTAAGTCTGTTACGGTCTGAATCAATCCTTGCTGGAACTCAGTGTGCAAACACTCAAAGCTTCTGTGGAGAGTGGATCAGACACTCAGACTCTCCAAGTCTAGTTTTTGCTTTTCTATGCGGTCAGTCTGGATGCATGGGATAGTGCATCCCTGGCTCATGAATTCAATATGGCATCTGGATAAGGAGATGATCTTACGAAGAAGACCAAATTCACACACACAAAAAAGAGTACAGACTCATTATCTGCTTATAGTTTTATTTCTAAAATATTCTGTTTCAGTGAAAATGTTTAAGGACAGCCAGATTGCCTAACCAAAGACAGGGAGCAAAAGCAAGTCTGGAGCACAGCATTGGCAGAGGGCGGCGTGCTGATCGATTCTCAGCCCAGGGTCCTTCCGCTTCCCCACCGAAATGGGTTTCTCATCTTTTCATTCACAGCTTTGTTGATTTTTAAAAGGAGACAAAATTTTGGAAAAGAGTATCAGCTAGAATGTGTGTCTGAAGCCAGTGAATATTCCTGAAAACTTGGTCACCATGACAAAAACTTTGTGTTATATTTGTTCCCCTCAAAAATCAACTAATTAACTCCCCACCGCTCAAGCGACAGCATCTGGGGAGGCTGCCTCCGGGTGCGGCGGGGCTCGGAGCAGGTGTGAGATTCTGACTGTGTGAATCCAGTTGGAGCGCAAAGACCCAGACCTTTCAATTTTATTTTTTTTCCCTCCTTGTTTTTGGAAAGGAAAAATGCCTTCAACAATATGAATGCCTTTTCATTGGTTCTTACAGGAAAGCATATGGTTATAACCACATTTCTTGCCCTAGGATGACTAACTGTGAACTCATTCAACTGCATTGGTTCTGTTGTGGCATTTTCTATCTCACGTAACATAAAGTTCACTGCCAGGAAGTTTCCAGAATTATGCTCTTTTTTTTTCTCTCTCTTTTTAAGAAAGCTTGCTTGATGAAAAACAAAATTAAAAAATCATTCCAGCTTCGTTATATATATATATATATAAAGCAGTTAAAGCAGGTAGCAAGAATAAATAGCATGTGATTGAACTTCTAAGTAGCATATCATCACCAATGTTATCAATTTTAACTCTTATTTAAATATGTCAAGATCTATTTAAGTTCAGACAAGCAAAAGTAACTTTTAAGTCAGTTCTGTAGAATAAGAATGACTAGATTTCAGTGATACTTAGTAAATTCATGCTTATATTTTTTTCTAACTAAATGAACTGAAATAATTATAAAATTGAAACATTTTATAAGGTGACACCACAGCATTTAATTGTATGAAATTTACAGTGTAGAAAATGTAATCATTTTATCCAGTAGTCCATGGTGTAATTAAGACTGTTCTCTTTAGATATGTTATGTTTATGAAATTTCCTTCCTATACATAGATATGAGATATGAAATTCAAAATTATATGTCGATTAGGGATCTTACTTTTTTTTTTTCACTGCGCAGATCTGTTTTCTAATAACAGGTTTTTTTCCTGAATGTGTTAACCATAATGGTGCTTATGTAATCTGGACAGAATAGATATGATTCTTAGGGCTTCATCCAGGAAAGAGAGCGCACAAAAAGCACAAGATTTTAATAATAAAGTAATGTTTCAGCACAGAGTCTGTGATGTGCAGTAAAGATGCTTTTAAATTCCCATCAGAGCACACACCATGAACTGTGATAATGGATGTAACACATTTCGAAAAATCTGCATGTGCGAGGCTTTTTGGTCCTGTTTTAAGTGGGGTAATGTATATAAATAATAGATATTAGCAATTAAACACCCATTCCTATGCATTCATTTATATATTTGAAAATAAATTAGCCACAAACTGCATAAAAGAAGATGCAATCTCCTGTTTTCTCCTCTGTTTTCCCTGCTGTTTGCAAAACGGCATTACTGCATTTATCTCAGTGAGAACAACGACCTCAGCTCTCATTCTCTACATTAGCAGATTAATTACCACAAAAGAAGAACTTCTAATAATTTTGCTAGCCTGCCTCATCTCTAAATTTTCCTGCTTTTGTCTGGTGGCTGTCAGCTCACGCTCTGCTAATGCAGATGATGCTCTGAATGAACCTGGTCCAAACCTTGCTGAAGCCATGATGGTCACCTCTTGGATCGGCTCCTCTCTGCGTGCAGGGAACAAAATAATTGCCCATTTCCTCAGCTATCACTCTGCCTTCAGAGGTTCTCCATGCACCAATAAACAGGATTTGGCCTCGTGTGTGTGGAATAAGCAGTAACTTGTCAGAGTAGAGTGAGCAGAGTATGCAGTGACAACCACAAATCTGGCTTCCTTTGGTTCTCTTGGCTTCCATCCAGCCCTTAACATTATTAATTGAGCACAGATTGTTTTTTGTGTTAATTTCCTTCACTTTTAGCTTTTTTAAGGAGTATGAAATCTGTTATTTGCATCACATGGTACACACCTGTGTGCCAGTAATGGTTGAGGGGCCCAGTCAGATAGTCAGCAAAATCAGAAAATGTCTAAAGTGTCTAAAGGACGAATCCCCTAAATGAAATATATACTTCATTGAAATTAAATGTATTCTAGTAGACGTAACAGAGACATCCCTTTCATTACAGGATCGGTGACACAATAGAGATGGCAATCGTTCCTGGAGAGCACGGCAGTTTATTGTTTTGGTCTCTATTCAGAAATCCTTAATTTAAGAATTGTTAAATGATATGCGTGATAGATCCCAACTCCATTTGGTATAACAAAATAATCCATTATTGCAAAAGACACACATAAGAAACTTCAAAAATGCTTCACAGAAGCCCTTTTTTTCACAGCCAGTAAAATAACAAGGAATAGGTGGCTCTTAGCATAATTCCACTAAAATCAGGGGTGTTACACTGTTTACATTAACAGGAGTCATGCCCCTTGGTCTGTAACGAGTGTTCACAAGCCATTCTATCCCTTAACTCTTGAGTATGCTATTGCCTCTGAGACTCCTACAAAAAATAATACAGGTAATCGGCTCTTTAACTCATGCTTTTACACAATAAAAAGGATCAGCTCCTTTTCTGACAAGGTAAGACAGCTCTGATTATTGGCCGCAGAGCAAGTATGTGTTAACAATGCTCATTTGCAGAAATGCCCTTGAACTACTGGGCTTCTGCTGCAATTTTGGTTTGTTACTACCTTTCATAGCGCTTTGTTTTCAAATATGCTTTTTCAAAATGCAGAGCATACTGAACTAACCAGAAGTCCTATCTGCATATATCCACCCGTCCCAGTCATCAGAGACATCAGGGCCGAGTACGAAGAGAGGTCCTCATCCTGAATCACTTGAGTTTTGCAGTGTAGTCAGCAGAGAGAGGATTTGGTGATGGGTCAGCAGAATGGCAGGGTTGGTCGTAATGGTCCATACAAGAACTGCATGTACAAGTCCATAGAAATAATGTGCTGACCACCAAACACGACATCTGTTCAGTAACCACAGCAGCTTCTGCAGTTCCAATGGCAAAAGCAACAGCCTCTGCTGTTGGGGAGAAATCTGTCCATGTGAGATACTCCGTTTATCTGATACCAACACTAGTACCTCTGTGCAAACGCTCACTACGGAAGTACAAATGCTCTGTTGTACAATAGGCTCTAAGTTCCTCTTCTATGCCTTTAGTATCACTGACAATTTAAGATCATCTACTGACTTTCATCTACCACAAAAATGTCTGCAGGGCAACTTAATACTGCTTTTGGCTATGTTCTTGAACGTCCTGTTCAGCATGTAAGCATTTATTTCAAGTTAGATACACAAAATGCTCTTGCAATGAACATTACTTAGAAATCAGCTTAAATGCGATGTGGTGTAGAAAACATACCGTCACTGTCTCTCTGATGTACTGATGCATCATCTTCAATATAGGTGAATTCTCTGCATTTCTCCAGGGAAGCAATGGATGATGTGCTTGCATCTGACAATTTCTTCTCATTTTTGGTACCCTTTGATGAAGCGTCTGTAATGCTGAATTCTGCGACAGAACTCATAACAATACCTTTCACACGCTTTTCATCTGTATGTTTTTCATTTGTAAGTTGGTTATCTGGTGGGATTAGGAAAAAAAAACACTTGTTTGTCGTACTAAGCCAGAGATCTGAAAGAATAACATATGCAGAATTTCCAAGCCTACAGTTGTTTACTTCCAAGGCCCAGCCCTGCTTACCTAATGATGTCAGTCTCTTTACGCAAGTGAAGTTCATTTATAGCACAAGTCTTCGTGAACTTGCATTCTAAGGTTTTCCCTTACACCAAGCGGACTTAGAGGCTAAGTAATAATTCACTTCCACTGGGTAGGATCAGGTTAGGAGAGACAACAGAACTATTGCCTCAGTCAACATCTATTTTGAGCGTGATATCCTAACTTCAATTGTTCTGCCTTCTTTTATCTCACAAATTATCTTGTTATTTTTCAGCAGCAGCTCTGTTTCTCTAAATTCACAGCCAACAATGTGTGTGTAGGTGGTACCTAGATGCAGATGTGCCAGCTCGCCATAGCTCATAATCCTGTAGCAAAGAAAGTTAGATGGTCTCTGTTTAACATCCAGATTCATTGTTTTGTAACTTAATCCACACTTGCGTTGTTGGCCTGGAAGTTGACTAGAAGATGGAACAATTCACATGCTGTCAGCGTGCCAGAGAGGCGGCTCAAAAACCAGAGGGAGAGCTTAATTTTAAGCCCCAACTAGGGGAAAGGTTAAGAAGAGTTCTGAGCTCAATTTATGCTTGAAGAACTTCTCAGGCACAGATAAACATGGGTTGATATATAGTTTCACTTACTTGCCAAAGTGATCAAGAGGCCAAGAAACACAGCCATTCTCTCTATGGCTGGGATGATAAAACCTCATCAATTCTTATCTACAGCTGATTAACTCCTGCACCTCACATCAAGCACAGCCTTACATTTTATCTCACTTGAATCTTGTGATATGCTTGCTCTTGAGCTATATACAGAAAATCAATCTTTACAAACAGCTCAGTTTTGCAAACATTACTTTCTGAGAGGAACAGTAAGTGCTCTAAAGCAGTCAGTCTGTGCTCTGCTGCAAGGAGCCAGAAGAGAGACCCAGTGTGTCTCATTTTTCAGGTGCCTTTGACCCCTGACATATATTAAAGAAAAGCCAAGAAAAGATTGACAGAGAGTGAAACCTTGATGAGACTGGAGCTGTGTCCCGTAGTATCCTTGCAGTCAAAAGGAGGAAATGTGTGTAGGATGGGTGGATTGCAAGGTAGGTGAAAAACCACTGGGGCCGTCGAGCTCAAAGTGGGAGGAAGCAAGGATCTGAGGTCTAACTGGTATCTGGAGCAAGTCCAGTGAAGGCTACAGAGGTGGTGAGGGGTCTGGAGCATGTGATGTATGAGAGGTTGAGGGAGCTAGTCTTGGTTGGCCTGGAGAAGAGAAGGCAAAGAATAGCGCTGGATGCTGTCTTCCACTTCATGATCAGGGTAATGGAGAAACCAGACGCCAATTCCTCCCAGCAGTGCACAGGGGTAAAAGGACAGGTGGCCACTGTCACAAGCTGCAGCAAGGGAAATTGGGATTGCGTATGGGAATAAATTCTTCATCATGGGGTTATAAAGCACCGGAGCAGCCCCTGGCAAGGCTGGGGAATTGTGGAGAGCTCTACTGGGCATGGATCCCAGCACCCTGCTCTTACTTCAGAGTTAGCCCTGGTTTGAGGCAAAGGTCAGACAAGGTGACTTCTAGAAGTCCCTTCCAAGCTAATTTTTCTAAGATTCTGTTTACTTACAGAATGAGTGAGCAATTCATTTAAATTTTTACTCATAGTCAGATTTCATGCCATTTTAGATCATCTTCATGTGGTGAAATATGTAGAAGCAGAAAAGCTGGGTAGAGGTTAGCAGAGTCAGACCTTGGGAGAGGACAAGAAGAAATACTAAGTTATCATTTTCATTTTAACTTTAAATCACTGCTTTAAAAATGTGTTTTGGCAGATGTTTTGGCTTGATTTTGAACTTGTAACAACGACAAGTCTACTATGAAGGAAATGTGGATTTTCCTTGCCCTGGAGAGTTTACAGATTGGCCTTAGGCAGGGAGTGACTGGTGGGATAGAGAGAAGTGGAGGGAAGGAGACAGGAAGACAGAAGGGGCACAGAGAGCGGTCTCAGAAACCCATAACTGTCAGGTTTTGTGAGCGTTATGATGAAGAAAAACCATTGGAGAGACTTGGGAAGGGCAAGAGAGGCAATGGCTCCTCTGGGTGTGAACCAGCAGTGCGAAGCACAGTGGTGCTGGCCCACAAGTTTTACACTTAGTTGTAGGAAACCAGCATTTTGGGCAAAGCACGTCTGGTTTTGCCCATCTGTGACAATTTGTTGGTGGTTTCCCCCCCAGAGTAAGTAAATACAGATGTTTTTCCCTCTCTGACTTCTTGGCCAGCCTCTTAAGTCCAAAATGTTGAAATTCATGCATTTTGGATGTACTTACAAGTACAGTAACCACTGTGTTCTAGTGTTTATAAATCAATGACATACCACAATTTTTCCTGCACATTCATTCAATAACATACTGTCTCCAGGAAAAGTTGTGCTAATTGAAGTACCAGAGCTCTGGAGGAAGCAATGCCCTGCTTCTGCATTGGATTTATTGGATCATAATTGATTTGTGAGCCCAAAAGACACACGCCCTACCTGTTATTCAGGTGCTAATCTTACAAATGGATCTTGTTTGTCCAGGCTGAGAGCTACGCACAGGCTGAGCAGTTGAATACACATGAATTAGATTGAAAGGCCTAGGCCAGAATGACAATTTCTATAATTTTCCACTTGCAAAATTGGCCCAAAATTCTAAATTGGATATATTTTAAATTGCAATATATCTGTTGAGTTCCCCATTTTTGCAACAATACAATGGCCCACAGAATGAGTTTAAGCACTCCACAAACAAGACTGAAAAAAACCCACAGAAGTAATCAGTAAATGCCAGACTAACATTTACTGTATCCACTGACTTCTACTATTCATGTTTCGAGTCAATTTTTATTCTTGAAGTGCTGTTGAAGAGAAATCAAAACCAGAAATAGAAAGGCATAGACATAACCTGAATTTTTCAATACAGCACCATCAAACAAAAGGGTAACAAAAGCTGTCATTCAAGGACTCTTCTGTTTGTTGAAGCATACTACATCTTTGAAAATACAGTACATTTTAGTGTCAGACTCTTAGTTTGAAAAGCTCCCTTTAAGTAATGTTATACTTGTCTTGTAGAGCTAGATCAAGTCTTCATGCAATCACCGTAACAAGCAACTTGCTATGACAAGTGAGATCCTTGCTTCCAGAAAACAGTGCAATAGAGGCTAAAGCAGTGTACAATTATAGGTCTCCATTTCATTTTTATGCAATTACCTTCAGTTCAGCTGTGGGTCCATCTACAGTATGTCTTTTATCAATTTAATGTTTGCACAAATTGTCTAAAGAAATAAAGATTATGCTAGACTAGCAGAAAAAAGAAGTGTTTAGCACTTTTTTTTTCTTTTATAGTTTGTTGCTGCATGGAATGCTAGTAGGTTGAGAGTCTGAAACAAATAAGTGGAGCCAAATAGGCTTTAAAAATACATTGTGTACAAATGATATTATTTATGATTACTGTTAAATGAGAATATAAAAACAAAATTAAATTACAATTGGAGATGAGCAGAGGGTTAAACTTTGTTACTGTCACTGAAGAGCCTGTGGTCAGCTTCAGATACCCACAAATGTCTGTGTTTTTAACATACAGAAATCATACACTGAGGTGAATTAAAAGAAAAAAATAACTATCATAATGAAGAACACTCAGATTTTCAGTGTTAGACTGTAGGGCAGGGGCAGCTACAGGTAACTCCCACAATGTGGCATTTTTAAATAGTATTATGAAGTAGCAACTTTCTTCTTATGGGAAAGCTGGGGCTTGCCTTGGCTGTCGCAGTAGAAGTCTGGGATCATTCACACAAGTTTGCACGAAAGATATAGACAGTCTCAATATTCACGTTGAAATTTCTAATTTTTTTTTAAGTTGGGTGATTCAAGCAGCTGATTACAGTGTCTAAATTCATGAAAGCACAACATAAATCACTTATTTTCCTCTGATGCCAGCCACAGATCCCTCTGGTTAATAGCAAGGAACAGTGGTACCAAGACTGGCATTTACATTATGTTCCCTGACTTCTCTTCACTGGTTTAGGCACAAACCAGGGTCTTGCAGCCCTGGAGAACAGGAAGCTGGAGTTTCCTAGCATGCTTTTGAAATTAGGTTTTATATAGTGGCATCTAAGGGCTCTGTGTCTGGTTTTGGCAGGGGACAGAGGGGATAAGAGGTGCTCTATTCTGCTGGACAGGGACTGCAGCAATATGAGTATTGCCAAAGAGCTGTTTGGAGCAACTGGTTAGGGGGAGTTGCCACTGAAAAAGAAGGACGAAAACTGATCTATAACCCTGTGTAGGGCATCTTACAAGCAAAGGACAAAGGAGCCCGTGGCTCTACTCACTGCTGGTATTTGTTCCCAATCCATCCTGGCAGTGCCCCTTAGCTTCACACCTCTGTGGCAAGGAGTCCCAAGGGTAAATAGTGAACTACATGGAACACTCTAGCAGTTCAGGATGTGTAACTTTTAATTTCACCGTGAGGCATCTTCATGTATCAATGCAGCAAAAGAACCAATGGAACGCCTGGCTGATTTCCTTGCCATTCGTTATCCTATACACCACTGTTGCTGCCTGTCTATTTAATATATCACATACCCATCAGTGAAAGAGCTGTGTACCGTGTCCATTCAGTCCTGTGATGAAGCAGGCAGAGTTACATCAGACCTGATGGATGATAACTTGTAAGTATGAAGGCTTGAACTGAACTCACTTGATTTGAGAAGACTCAGTAAAATGAATCTGAAACCCCAGGTTTCGTATTCCGTATTTCAAAAAAGAAAAAGTAAAAAGAAAACAAAAATACTTTTTCTTGCCAGTCTGAAGGACATAATTCATCTGCCAAAAGCAATGGGAGGGGATGCCAGGGATATCTCTGCATGGTGTGACACATGCGCAGGGCCAGCACCTTACCCGGATGGTCCTTGCTCCTTGGCATCACCCTGGGGAGTGGTGGGAGAGGCACGGAGCTCGTGCAGCTGTCTTGGTAGAAGAACAAAACGACATTGCAGAGTGACACTGTAAACAAATGTGGTTTGGCACATGTATCACCCCGAGCCACTTAGTGACAGCCATTGACTTCAGGAGTTGTTGCTTTGGGGGCAAATAGAAGCAAGTGTGCTTCCTTGCAGAGAGAGGTTACATGGGATGGTGCACTGTTTCTGTTACCCTCTGTCTCATTTCTGGAAAAGAAGCCAAAAACAAAACAAATTTTGAAGAGAGAAAGTTTCATCTGAGAAGAGGGGAAGAGGATCACTGGCAAAACCAGAAGTTCCTGTTTCAGGCAGGTACAGAAAATTTGAGGGCTGGGAGGTCTGCGGTGAAATGTAGGGCATCGTCCATACTCAAACACCCCAGAAACCCTAGGTGAGGTTTCCAAATCATCAGCAAAGGAGGAGAGAGGAAATTATAGTCCAAGCTCCAACCTCTATGTGTTAGCCTTCTTGGTGGACAAGACACCCAGGGTTCTCATGATAGTTAGACCAGGTCCCCACATGGGTACTGAGCTCCTCCACATCTGCCATCCTTGCCAGGCCATCCGTTTCACACATAGTCTTGGAGGCTTAAATCTTCCTTCCTTCTCTCTCCCAGGATCAAGGAGGCAAAATAGGAGGGAGTGCGGGACTATCACTATAGTGAGTGCAGCAGAGGGAGCGAACTCCATGGGAACTGCTCTCATCCACACGACAGAGGCCAGAGGGTAAGTGGGCATCACAGTCGAGCTGAAGCAAGCTGCTCTAGACTAGTACATCATGGGTGCTTTCATAGTTTTGTGCCCATTACATTTTGCTGAGCTCAGGCATAGGGATACAGGGGATTTAGAGATTGTTTATTTTTGTCACAAGGAACCAGGAAATAGTACACAAGGCTATAGATATATATTGCGCTTCATATGACATCATGAACTTGTAAAACTACTTTTCTGATTTATGATGATGGGCTGGTAATTCACAGGATCTTTGGTTTTACTTTATTTCGCTGTTGCAGTAACAAAGCTAATGGTGCAATCCCAGGAGGGGGTATTTTATCAATAGTGAATTTTTGACCTCATTGCATACATTTTAACTTCATGAATTAGTGACCCGGCTGACTGTGAAGCCTTCTATAGGCTTATTATAAATCTATCATAAGACTGGCAAAAAATTTTGGCCCAGATCCTAAACTCTGACAAGCATGTGTTGATGGACTGCATAGCAAGCACTTCCACTAATATTTCTCCCTAATTATACCATATATTAAGAAAAATGAATGAAGCCAATGTTTATATGCAGCTTTAACTGCTTTTGATATAAGAAAGCAACACAATCCCTAATAAATTTTCACCTTCAGCATTTCTATTCATTATAATTTTTACCATGATGAATGAAGTTAGAACTGAAAAGGGAGGGGGTTCATCTTGAAATCTGTTCAGTGAATGACTGAATTTACTTCCCTTCCCCAACTTGTGTTGAGGAAGGAGGGAACAGATGGACACAGGAAGAAGAGGGAGGCGAGTGCGGAACGAAGGAGATGGGTGAGGAACAGATGGAGTCGGGGGAAAGCAAAGAGGAGAGTCAGCAAGGATGGTAGGAAAGTTTTCCACTTGACCTTAAGTTGAAATGAAGATCTGCATACACCATGGGACAGCTAGATTTTGGGATACATCCTTTTTAATCTTTGTGGCACTCAAAGTCCTGTGGGCCATGCCGGCAGCCCAGTCCACCCCAGGGAATCTGCAGAACCAGAACCCAAGTTTTCTCGTGGGGTCAGATGCTGCAGAGGGCATCTGCACTGTGTTCAAGTCCCGTAATGGTAACGGCAGGGGAGAAATGTGTGCAAACACAGTGCCTAAAACGAGTTGGGATGTGGTAAAACCCCCAGGCATCCCAGCCAACCCACAAACTGAAGCTTATGATTTTGAAGAGGTATCCTATGCCCTGATTTTTAGGATCAAATGGCCAAAATACTCAAAGCAATTTATGATTTTACCTGCTTAAAGGCATTCGAGATGGCCTGATTTTCAGAATATGCTGAGCATCTGCCCTTTGAGGTGTATTGAAATATATAGCCCACATCACTAGCAAGACCTGGAAAATCTCGATTATATTCTTAATTCTGTTAAATTGCCTTCATATAGCCCATTGGTTCTGGCTTTGCTAGCCGAAGAATGGAAGAGGTGAAAGTTAAATATTGGCCATGTGCGTAATTCCCTTTGAAGAAAATGGGAGCCATGTGCAGTCACCTAACAGCAAAGTTTGGCCCCAACTATGATTTCACAGCTGGGCCCTAACTTCAGGAATGCCAAAGCACTAAATGACTCCATTGGAGTAATCTGATCAATGCTGTATTTTCACCGTGGATTCAAATTGCACACACAGCAAGAGCAGAGTTAGTTTTCTTCTCTCTCCAAATCACTTTTCTCTGCAGATTTGATAGCATAAATACGAAGTTTTTCTCTCATCACACAAGTAAGTGAAATGGCAGAAAACGTATTTCAAATAAAATGCACAACATTACGTCCTTTTTACTTTTTGGAGGCTGTTTAAGAAAATGGCTTCATTAATTTTGGTGAAATAAAATGTTCCTGTAAGGGATTTCAATAGGTGACATGAAAAATATTAACATGAATGATCAAGACAATGGAGGTTAAAACTGTTTTGAAAATATGTTTCTTTTATAGATCTCAGCTGTTGGAAGAGTAACAGAATAAATATACAGTAGTGCTGACATTCAGTGCTGTTTCATCTTAGCAAAAGAGTTTTTAATAAAGAAAATTCTTTTCAAGGAATGCTTTCTGCAGCCGGTCTTCAAAAAGAGGTTTTCCCCCCTCCTGGTTTAATAAAATTAAAGTAATTTATGTCATATTGATATGTCGATATGTTTTTCAATAAACTTTTTCACAGAGATTTTTTAAAATTCTCTTCACTTTAAAAATTATAATTATATGTCTTCCTCCCACTTTGAAAATGGCACAAGGTGCTCATTTGCAGAGCTCTACTGTTCAAATCTTCACTGAGAATAGAAATGTCATGACTCAGTTAACAATGCTTTATTATTCACGTTGATCTTTTTTTATAGTGTTCTTTATCTCAAAAACATTGTAAATCAGATATCTTCCTCCCACTCTTTTGTTCATTTGCAAATTTTTATTATTCTAGTTTAAAAAAGCAATGGAGTGTCAAGAGTCAGTGTATATTGTTTATGTTCTTTTTTGCTTTAAAATTACTTTTAACTATAAAAAGTAAGATGTATAGCAGGAAAAAAAAGGTGTATTTAAGGATGCTTAAAAAAGAATTGAAGGGATCAGTGTGAATTTTATGTTGTTCGCTTACACTTTTGAGTTGTAACTGACTTTTCAAGAAGAGGGACCAAACACTCTATGAAAAGGCTTTTATGTACTAATTCAAAAGTTCCTCTGGCCTCAGACATCATCATCCGCATGAGACACCGGACATAATTCATCCTCTCAATGAACACAATGGCAAAATTCATAACTGCTTTTGCAGCATGTTCGCTGGATGATTTACAGCTGCCTGCCCAGACACCTGCACTCCCCATCGCGCTGTGTCAGAGCTTGGGTGCCTGGTCCTCAGGAGCCCTTGGCTGATAAGCACCAAAACAAATGACCAGATTTTCACAGCTTTGGTTTCAAGTGTTAACTGCAGCAGAAACATAACCTCAGCTGATCCACAGGCAATGCAATCACTGAAATCCATGGGTCAGGGTGTGGGATACAACCACGCATCCTCCAGGAGAGCCATGCTGCAGCCCCCAAGGTTTGTTTCTAGATTGGATCTTTCAAATTCTCCTTCATCCACTGTTTTGTCTCCTACCAAGCTTTTCTTCAGGTCTGTATTCATGTCCTGGCCTCCATGAAACAAATCCATTACAGTAATTGAGGTTAGTCCAGAGAGCAGCAGGATCTTGTAGCACTTCACATACTGCTTGCTGATAGTTTTGGTTTGTTTTTTTTTTTTTTTT